>JAXIVJ010000328.1:135000-172500 GCA_036785665.1 Chirona hameri | reverse complement strand
TATAAAAATGTCCGAGGCAATATCTCCTGAACCGCTGCTTGCATTGCAATACAACTTTTACAGCTCACTTTAGCGCCCCAGGGTACCTCATATACCAATTTTGGCCATAATCGGTGAAATGGCGGTGTGATTTTGGACTTTGTTTTTGGTCGATTTGTCGCGGAATGCCCCAGCTACAAAAAGAACACTGCGATTTTTTAACTGAACCTTATTACCCTACTTAGTACTAGTAGACGTATTCCACACAACATAGGTACCTATGTAAGGAAATTCATTCACGCGCTCCTCTGCCACCCAGCAGGCAGCAGGATACCAAAGGCGGCGTCGCTGCGTGTAACATTATAACTTACATTGGATGTGAATCACTCCAAAATAGCGTCAGCCGCGCCACTTTCCCTATCCCTACCGCTACCAAAAGGTTACCAAATATAGGAAACACGAATGAGCAAAAATATATATTTCTTTCGCAAGAAGTTATTTTTTCGCAGACAGTACTCATTTTCATCGCGTTTTAGCGGATTTTTGGGGTGGGGTTAATTTCTATTGCCGCCCCTGTCGAGCTTGGAATGTGTGTGTGGGGGAGAGGGGGGGGGGGGGGGGGGGCAGGGCACTTTTACCCTTCCCCTTGGATCCGCCAGTGAGGCCATACAACATCTATATTACTATTTGATAAGCGTCCGTCTGTCTGTCTCTCCGGAACGAATTTAGCACAGTAAAGCGGCAGTTCTACATTGCAGTACCACATTGATATAAGCACGAGATGCACGTGATTTTAAGGTTTTCAAACGAGTTTACGGATGCTACCGAGTGGTATATAATTCGTACATTTCCGACGCATTTGATACGATAGTTATAGACAGTTTTAGGTTGTGCAGTTTTGGGCGAAGGTTTGTGCTGTAACTAACATAGGAGGTGTTAAGAAATATTTTACCGTAAACAAAACGGTTTACGGATACGAGTTTTACATCGCTTCTCTCCAGTGGAAAGCCAATCAGATCCGACCACGGATACTACAGTGCCACAACCAATGAGAAGCAACCACGGAATCACTGCGAAACGAAGGTCATCGACATACGGTACGTCATATATCAATGAACATATACGCTAAGCCAGCTGGAGTTTTCACGTGTTTAACGGGTGTATAACGGGTGCCATAGGTGTTCCACGGGTATAATGAGTGAGTGCCGGCTATAACGGGGTTATCACGTGTTCCACGGGGGCACAACGGGTACTACGGGTGTATGTGTGGCACCGTAGGTTTTTGACGACCACACACAAAAATGAGAAAACAATCGGCTCAGCCGTTCCTGAGATACGGAATAGGGGTGTGCACGTGCGCACGTGCAGAAGCACCCCACCCATGCCTCGTGGGAAGGCGGTGGCGGAGGGGTCCCTAACCACACACCAAATTTGAACACAATCGGCTCAGCCGTTCTTGAGATATAGAATAGGGGTGTGCACGTGCGCACGTGCAGAGGCACCCCACCCCTGACTTGTAGGAAAGTGGCGGCTGAGAGGTCCCTAACCACACACCAAATTTGAACACAATCTGCCCAGCCGTTGCGGAGTTTTTAAGAGAAAACACTTTTCAACACCCATCACGCGGCACGCGCCACGCGCAGTGGTAGTCACCCATATGAGTCGGCACCGGTCTCAAACAGGTTAGGTTAGATGGGGTTACTCAGCAAAGAAGCCCGCTTGTCCATTGGACGTGCGGTTGCAGAGATATTAGCTTCTCAAAAGCGTCGCCACAGGCCGGGTCGGGCCGGGCCGCTCATATTCATATTGTTTTATCTCCATATACCACGGAAGGACGAGCTTACCAGTAAGGCGCCGTAGTTGGCGATGAACGAGCGAGCGCGAAATAAATGTATGGTGAATTTCAACCCGATCGGGCAAGTAGTTCCTGAGATACAAAAAGGTGCGCACGTGCGCACGTGCAGAGGAACCCCACCCATGACTTGTGGGCAGGCGGCGGCGGAGGAACCCCTAACCACACACCAAATTAGAACGCAATCGGTTCAGCCGTTCCTGAGATATCAAATAGGAGTGTGCACGTGCGCACGTGCAGAGGCACCCCACCCCTGACTTGTGGAAAATTGGCGGCTGAGGGGTCCCTAACCACACACCAAATTTGCACACAATCGGCTCAGCCGTTGCATAGTTTTTGCGAGAAAACATTTTTCAACACCCCTCACGCGGCACGCGCCACGCGCAGTGATAGTCACCCACATGAGTCGGCACCGGTCTCAAACAGGGTAGGTTGGATGGGGCTGCTCAGAAAAGAAGTCAGTTTGCGAATTGGACGTGTGGTTGCAGATATATGAGCTTCTCAAAAGCGTCGCCACGGGTCGGGCCGGGCAGCTCATATTCAGATTTTTCCCATATACCATGGAAAGACGAGCGAGCATTTCGCGCTCGCTCCTAACCAGTAAGGCGCCGTAGTTGGTGATGTACGAGCGAGCGCGAAGTAAATGAATGGTGAATTTCAACCCGATCGGGCAAGTAGTTCCTGATATACAAAAAAAAGTGCGCACGTGCAGAGGCACCTCACCCATGACTTGTGGGTAGGCGGCGGCGGAGGGGTCCCTAACCACACACCAAATTTGAACACAATCGGCTCAGCCGTTCCTGAGATATAGAATAGGGGTGGGCATGTGCGCACGTGCAGAGGCACCCCATCCCTGACTTGTGGAAAGGGAACGGCTGAGAGGTCCCTAACCACATACCAAATTAGAACGCAATCGGTTCAGCCGTTCCTGAGATATAAAGTAGGGGTGTGCACGTGCGCACGTGCAGAGGCACCCCACCCCTGACTTGTGGAAAATTGGCGGCTGAGGGGTCCCTAACCACACACCAAATTTGCACACAATCGGCTCAGCCGTTGCAGAGTTTTTACGAGAAAACACTTTTCAACACCCCTCACGCGGCACGCGCCACGCGCAGTGGTAGTCACGCACATGAGTCGGCACCGGTTTCAAACAGGGTCGGTTGGATGGGGCTGCTCAGAAAAGAAGTCAGCTTGTCAATCGGACGTGTGGTTGCAGAGATATGCGCTTCTCAAAAGCGTCGCCACGGGTCGGGCCGGGCCGGGCCGGGCAGCTCATATTAAAGGAAATAGTTCACCTTCAACATTAGTTTTAAACTGAGATAGCAGTTTTGTAGCCCGTGTTGGGAAACCCCTATCTGCAAGTTTTCTTGACTGAAAAGACTCTCCTGCCGAATATATTTGAGTTTTTGGCGAAGGAATGCATGCAGTGCTGGCGAAATAATGTTGTACTGGTTTTAGCCCGGGCAGAGGCTATACCATCAGCCAATCAACTTGCAGCTGGTGCTAGCAAGCGATCGCCGGCCGCCGGTTGGCACATCTCCAATGCGAGTCTATCTTTACGCGACTACTTTCGAATCTGATTGGCTGAACCATTGTTTACATTCGTGTGACGTCAGGACTCTGACTCAGAGAGTATGCATATAGTTTTGATAAGCAATAAAAATTTACGGCCTTCTGTCCTGAATCGGCGCGAAATAAGGCCATTTTTGACAATATAAAAATAAATTGTATTACAAAATATAATCAAATCGTGTTGGGTAAAAATTGTGCAAGGTGAACTATTTCCTTTAATATTTTCCCCATATACCACGGAAAGACGAGCGAGCGCGAAGCGCTCGCTCGTAATGACGAATCAAGTTAAAAAACAATGTTAGTTGCAGAATTGGACGTCGCATGCGGGTAAAGCAGTGGCAAACGAAATCACGCATTGCATGGCAAATTATGCACAGTGCAATGCTGGTGCACAACCGAAGAAAAACACACTCTGCTCCCCAGCAGCGCTCCCTGCCTCTGATCTGTACTCCCCAGAAGCGCCCCCCGCCTCTGATCTGTACTCCCCAGAAGCGCCCCCTGCCTCTGATCTGTACTCCCCAGAAGCGCTCCCTGCCTCTGATCTGTACTCCCCAGCAGCGCTCCCTGCCTCTGATCTGTACTCCCCAGAAGCGCTCCCTGCCTCTGATCTGTACTCCCCAGCAGCGCTCCCCGCCTCTGATCTGTAAACCCCAGCAGCGCTCTCTGCCTCTGATCTGTACTCCCCAGCAGCGCTCCCCGCCTCTGATCTGTAAACCCCAGCAGCGCTCCCTGCCTCTGATCTGTACTCCCCAGAAGCGCTCTCTGCCTCTGATCTGTACTCCCCAGAAGCGCTCCCTGCCTCTGATCTGTACTCCCCAGAAGCGCTCCCTGCCTCTGATCTGTACTCCCCAGAAGCGCTCCCTGCCTCTGATCTGTACTCCCCAGCAGCGCTCCCCGCCTCTGATCTGTACTCCCCAGCAGCGCCCCCTGCCTCTGATCTGTACTCCCCAGAAGCACTCCCTGCCTCTGATGTGTACTCTCTGGAACAGACTTGTAAACGATTCATTTGTTTAAGAATCGATTCACCAGTGATTCCCGTGAAACCTCAATGATTCGATTCTGATTCACACTACCATTCAGCGTAAAGTGAATCGATTCACCAGTGATTCACGGCTCAGCGCAATGATTCAACTCTGATTCTGATTCTGATTCACGTGCAATTATTGATAAAATGTTGCCATATTTCTTATTGATGATGATTGGGGTTTAGGGGAGCTGCAATTGCCCATGGTTATATGGCACTGATATGAATAATGAAGATAATAATCATAACATTTTACCAAATTAATGACAGCTTGGCCTCTGCGCCATGAGCAAAGGCAATGCACTATGCAGGTACAGCTTCAGGTAACGACTGCTCTTGTTAAAGCCTCAAGGCCATAAAGTCCATTGCGTGCAGTGTTGTAACCTAACTACCCAATCAGCAATAGCAACCAAATCTCGTTGGGAATTAATTGAAACTGCTATTAAAGAAAACCCAAAACCAACCACTGGCAGTTCTGCGAAGTGCAATCAACTTTGTGCCAATAATTACCCAATGTGGTCTCTGCTTCCACCTTACACTGTAAAAAAGATTAGCATCCATGCTGCTAATGTGGTGCTAAAAGGGTTCTAGATTTGAGTTATTTTGCGATTTGGTGCTCAGGTTAAGTGCCTTGAGCTTGAAATAACATGATTGGTGCTATAAAAAGCTCTGCTATGACGTAATCACACAATGGTGCTTCCAGATAGCAGCCCTCATTTTACAAGGTGCTTGGCGCAAGCACTCGCGTGTTTTTCTGGGTCGGAGTTGGCGCCCCCTCCTCGTGGTGTTGATTTGGGTAGGTGCTGAGATAGATGCTTAGATGCTTGAAATAAGCTTGAGGGGGTAAGCGCGGGAAAAAACGGATCGTAAAGGTGCTAACTCGCCGCGGAAGTCGGTAAACTCGGCCATTTTGTGTCCGCTGCATTGCTTCTGAACGGGTGACAAGTCTGAGTGACGTTACGCGGCGCTGCAAAGGAATCTGGGTATGTTCTTGGTGATGGCATGCTAATTTATCTAAGAATAATTGCTTAGTTGTTTTACTATATGTGTTGCAATTGTCACAGTGTTTGGATTATCGAATTGTGGAAAATGCAAAGATATTTGAGTGTATGTACCTACCTCCTATCTAGCTCAACCTGTGTTGTGTCACTTGTGTGTTATGTTGATTAAAAACCATCTGACATTCTCTTATTACTTGGGCTCTATATTGTCAAGTTAATGTTTTTGGTCAAGTTGGAAGGGGCTATTAAGACATCAACAGCGGTTCTTTAGAGGACAATTTTGTAAATCAAAAACGGCTTTAAAACAGTTCAACAGCAACGAGGAACTGTTATAAATGCTGTTTTTCAGCTTCAGCTTACCTTACGATCTAAAAAACAGCTTTTTTGAAGACGTCATTTCCACACATCACCGCACCATGCACTGTCGTTTCTGTTGAGAATGTGCAGCGATCAAGGATTTGTGTAAATGAAGTCTGCTCAGACAGAGGCCGTGATTGCGCATGCTCAATTACGCATTCAAACATGGAGATGTGAATTGTATCCTTTGTGACGTCATTGATTTGAACGCTCGCTCCGCTCGCTGCGTGACATTGGCTCAACTTATTTTTAAAAACCTGATGAGAACGCTGTGCTATGCTCTGGGCCCTTTCACATGAGCGTGATAGATGGAGATTTGTTTGCCTCATAATTAATGCCTTCGACAGAATACTGTTAACACCCGTTTTCTCAATATTTTGCTACCTGTTAGTATGTGTGGAATGATTCTCCACCAATCAGCGCTTGTGTCGTCATTGGTATCAACTTGCCAATCGCCATCCGAGATCAGAAGCTGACTTCCGTATGATAAACAACCGGGCGTTCGGACTCCGAACTTCGGAAGTGGGAAGCTCCGGTCAGTTTCTAAAATATTTTGATTTCAAATGTTTCTGATCATCTTGGAACATGTCCATATTTACTAAGCGTGACATTATCTATTGAATGGTGTGCATATTGTAGGGATCCTGTATATATTTGTCAGATAAGGGTCTTAAATAGCACCAGTTGGAAGTTGGAGTGACACACCTACTAAGGGTGTCTGGACAGATTTTCGTCGGGACAAATATTCGTCCATTGGTAATTTATCTTAAATTTTGGTGATAATCAAGCGATTCACCACACAAATAATAGATGCTTCCCACTAATTTAGGTGTCATTCGATAGAGAATAGCCTAAATAGTAGATATGCATGCACCCATCACAATCTAACAACAACAAACACTTAAAATCAAAATATTTAAGAAACTCACCAGAGCTTCCGACTTCTGACGACAGCAGCGGCAGTTGTTTATCATACACAAGGTTTGGAAGTCGGCTTTTGATCTCGGATGGCAATTGGCGAGTTTATACAAATGATGTCACAAGTGCTGCTTGCCATATTAGGTTGGGTCGCATGGTTGGCAAAGTTGCTGTTCGCTGGTATGCATTTTATAGTTGTACTCTTTTGTATTCTGAGCTTAAGGTCTCCAGAGCATGATCCAGTTGGATGAATTGAATCAAATATTATTTTAAATCATATTTGATTTAATTATATTTATATTCCCCTTTTCAAAGAGTACACAAATTCAAAAGAGTACAAAATGTATACCAGGAAACAGCAACTTTGCCAACCATGCGACCCAATCTCCATCTATCACGCTCACATGAAAGGGCCCAGAGCATAGCGCAGCATTCTCGTCAAGTTTTAAGAAAAGATATGTCAACCCAATGTCACGCAGCGAGCGGAGCGAGGGTTCAAATCTATCACCCAGCTAATCCTAAAAAAATGAAGAAAAAACACAAATGACGTCATAAAGGATACAATTCACATCGCCACAATTTGTTTACACATTCATTCAAGGCCATTCATTCTTCAGTTGTCAGTTGCGCCGGAAACGTGCTGGTCTGCGTCGTTATCTCTGGTGAGTTTTTAAAATAATCTTGTTGTTCATTTTTCTAGGTTTTATGTTATGCTGTGTGAATGCATACATACTATTTAGGAAATTATCTATCAAATGACATCTATATTAACGGGAATTAGTAACACAAAATAGGTGAGGTGAATCGCTTGATTCCCATCTAAAAAAAATATAATTGGCAATACATGATGTTAGGTCTGGTTATATTCGGTTATTTTAGGTAAAGTTAGGTTTGGTTGGTTAATTTTGTTTATTTTTATCTGCAAAAACAGGCTAAGAAATGTCAGAGGAAGAAATGTCCAGGAACTCTACTGAGTGACAGATTGGCACACAGAGGCAAGACTGAGCATTGCATCCACTGTCAGCCAGGCTGCTAAACATGGCAGCAGGGAGATCAGTCGGAGACACAGTAGGGAAATGCTCCAAAAATGGAGCATACCAAAAATAGAGTGTGATGCATTGTTAAGGGTCAGTCGAAAAGGTGACTTTTTAGAATGGCTATTACACAACAATACGACCATTTGACAACCCAGATAATGCATATATGTAATGAAAGTGCTTCAAACTTTGTCTTAAAATAAAGAACATCAAATTGCTGACTACATTACTGGCAGGAAAGCATCAGAATACCACCCTATTTTTTAGTAGCCTTGTCCTAAACACTCCATAAATGGAGCGTGTCAGTGCTGAGTGGCCGGCATTCAAAACATGGAGCTCTGATTGGTCGATGCCAGCTGATACTTTGTTCAGCTGATGCTTGAACTGCAGATTTTACGGTCTGAGCCCAGAATTTCACACTTCCAGACACCTTCATAGTCTTACCTTACCTTCATAGCCATCGGGAAAGAAAGGCGACATGGCCTGGTGATCCCATTCTCACCGAGCTCACGGTAATGGACATACAGGACTCTTATGAGACACATTTCTGATGTGATCCAGTAGTCATTCAGACTTGGCAGGTACAAAATTGACTGCTGATCATTTTTACATAGGTATTCTATGGCTTCCCTGGGGTGTTGCAATTTGAAGCTGAGTGTTGCGAGTTGTTTTTGTAAAAAGTAGTAAAAAATATGTTTAATTTTTGGAGCGTTAACAAAGAACCCTATGGAAGGCTCTGATGTCATCCACTCCTCCATTTTTGGAGCATTTCCCTAGTATCTCCAACTGATATTGACAAGATATTTGGGGCATCCCAAATCCTGGCACAAATTTGGGAGCTGGAGCAGTTGATACATATCCTGTCCCAAATCAGAATGGTTTGATTTGTTGGTTTATTTTTATGGGGAAACCCAAATTGTTGCACTGTTCTCGGCTTACTTACCCCAACCATGTTCTTAACTGTTAATAGCTGCTTCATGTTTTCAAGACTTGCTCCAAAACTTTCAACACCTGTCCCAAATTGCTTTGTTTCTGCCCCTGGGTCCTGAAAGCTGCCCAGGTTTTGATACTACGGATGCAGCCCCAATGAGAACTTTTTGAAACAGGAGCCCTGTTCATGGCCTCCTGCTGGTGGCGTCAGGCCTGAGGCGATTTTCGGTGCAACCATCTTAAATCATGCGTCCTCTGCAAGCTTCAGACTGAATTGGTCATGTGACCACAAACAGCTGCCCTGCCCTCCGGTCACTTACCCTGAATGGCCACCCTCCTGCTGCCGGGCTGCCATGCTGCTGGTCAAATCAGCAGCAGACACAAGCCTGTGTCGTTGCCAACAACTATCACTTTAATAGAACTGCTGTCAAAATATGATACAAATTATGTACAATCGCTACAAGAAATTGTTCATCAAAGCATGGTTGGCAAAGTTGCTGTTTGCTGGTATACATTTGTGCTCTTTTGTATTCTGATTGAGGCCTTGAGGTCTCCAGAGCTTAATCCAGTTGACTGAATGAAATCAAATATGATTAGTAATCATATCTGATTCAATTATGTTTATGTTCCCCTTTTCAAAGAGTACACACAATTTAAAAAGAGTATAAAAGAGTACAAAATGCATACCAGCGAACAGCAAAAAATGGAGTGCTCCATTTTTATCCTGATACATACCTAATGAATTGTTCAGGGATGGCTGAAAAGACGTCTTTTTGAATGGCAGCTTCCTTGTTCAGGAAATATTGAATTACAAACTTGACAGTTGCACAGCAAAATGAGCAGTGGGTTAAGTATCATCCCTTATTATGGGAACTGGTTCTGTGACATCACTTACTTTATTGGTTTAGAATGGCTTGACTTGAACATATCTTTGAAGAGCAATAGCAAGCAGAATTTGTGTGTTGTTAATATATTGGAACAACAAAATGAAATGACTAACCTTTGATGACATCTCAAACCTGAGATGCAACCAAAACTTATAACCTAAATATCTTGCAAGATAGAAATGCTTTTGGGGGGGGGGGGGGAAGTTGCCAACATGTCAAGTGGAACTGGCCCAACATTCTGACATGCCTAATTCAAGTATATTCAGCAACTTTTACCAGGATTGTGGATGCCCTTTAAAGGGGCACTCCCACCTGAACATTAGTTTTAAGTTGAAATAGCCAAATAATTTGCCTTTTTCTACTACAATGTCAGTATATCAGACAAAGTACTGGTAGGTGTCATATCTTTGATAAATTCAATTTTGATTTTGACATAGTCAGGTCCGAGATAGGCCTGCCGCTTAACTATGGAAGATGGTCCTGTGATGTCACTCACTTTATCAGTTTAGAATACCTAACAGTTAAGTTGATTGTATCTCTGGATAGCAATAACAAGCAGAATGTGTGCACTGTAAATGTATCAGAACAGCAGAATAAAATGTCTATCCTTGAATTATGTCATAAACCCCCATTTCAAGCAACACTTTAAACCTCAAATGTTGCAAGGTGCTCTCTCGCGTGTTTACTTACACTCATTGAGGGCGCCTAGTGTTGAAGTCTCCCATACTGACGCTACGTGGTAATTATCGTATAACACATTACAGTGGTCATCGCAATGTCAGAGGAGCGTGCCTGGCCTCTGGAGGGCCTCACCCCAGCCTCCAGCCTTTGGAGGACAGAGTGAGCCCTCCAAAGGTCAGAAACACGACTCCGACACCAGCGGCGTTGGAAACCCTCTTGAATAACGAGTGGCACCTTCAGATGTCTCATCATGAGCTGGCTCTGGACAGTCCATGCACTCGTATTATCGTATATGTCCCTTTTGTCCTTATTAGGGCTAATGCTTGCCCTATTCAAGAAAAAAAGCATTGTCCTTAATAGAGCTAATGATTGACCTATTAATGACAAAGAGGACTGATACAAAAACATGAGTGCATTGACTGTCCAGATCCAACTCATGGTGAGACATTTGAAGAAGCCACTCTTTCTTCAGATGGGTTTCCAACCCTGCTGTGCCAATGCCTAACACGCGAGTTATCCTTGCAAAACCGGAGAGAGTTGCAACACCCTCCTGTGCCGGCGAGAATTGAATAGTTCCCACCCAATTAGCAGCTAATTACCTACGTCTATTGTGCAAACCTGAATTTCGTCGCATTTTTAGGCGGATACAAACATTTCCTAGCAAAATGATCAAATTCACCACTATATTATTTGATCCCATCAGCTCGTAAAATATATCTTTAAACAAATGGTGGGAAACCTTTCATTGCCTTTAAATGTGACTGCTTGTGCGTATTTTCTGATATGCAAACATTTTTCTTACATCCTTTCAGAGTCCCAAATATTCAGTTGCTCGTACTGCAAGTTTCAGCACAGGGACATTGATGCATTTGCCAAACATCTGAACCATCATTCAAGAGAACAGCCTTCATTGAAATTTCCTTGTGGAAGGTGTCTTGTATCATGTAAGGGTGGTCGTAATTGGAAGCGCCATGTTTTGGGTCGGTTTTGTGTTCCAAGGCGGCCTTGCGTTGAGAGTCATGATAATGAATTGGTGAGTGAAGAACAGTATTCGTCTGGGGCGGGGCCTGCTTTTGCTTCTGCGGCTCAACCATCAAGTGCACGCTCCGAGGTAGCATCGTTTCTTGGCAAACTCAAGTTTATCCACAACGTACCGGAATCTGTGTCGGTGTTTGTTGCAGACAGTGTGCATCGGTTAGTTACATCTGCTATTACTGAAGCTGTTGATCTCCCTGACGAAACTCGGAATCGTGCCGTGCTCGCTTCTTCTAGTACTCTTCAAGCATTGAATGATTTTAGATCAAATTACAACCTAGATAAATTTATTGGTGACGAATTTTCCTTGATAGATCCCGAAACTGTTTTGCTTGGCACAGATCACACAGGAAAGAAGTGTACTTACCAGTACATACCAATTCTTAGACAGCTAAGTAGTATCTTAATTAGCAGTCCACACGTCAGACATTATGTGACATCAGAACGTCCAGCGATTGTGAATGCTCCCTCAGCTATTAAAGACATTTTGGATGGGTCATTGCATTCAGGTTCTGAGGCCTGTCTTCGTTTAGCGTTATATTACGACGACTTTGGAGTAACCGACCCTTTGGGCAATAAAGTTTCAAAATATAAGGTAGGTGGTATCTACTTCACCATATTGAATGTCCCCTCGCACCTCCGCTCTCGTCTCTGTGGCATCTTTCTGGTTGCACTCTGTAGGTCAGCGGATATTAAGACCTTTGGCTGGAGTGCGATTTTGGCGCGGCTGATTACAGATATTAGGGAGCTACGTGATGTTGGTATCGTCAGTCATCTCGCTGACAACAGTTCTCTTCGTGTAACTGGTGTCCTTAGTTGCCTAGTCGGAGATAACCTTGCACTGCATGGGATAGGAGGTTTCACAGAAAATTTCAGCGGCGGTCACTGCTGCCGAACGTGTACATCGACATTGCTGGAGCAGCAGGCACGTTTCGATGAGTCAGGAGTCACGTTAAGAGATGTTGGATCCTTTGTAGATCAGATCGCAGAACTGAAAGAACAGGGGTTCCCCAGTCATTGGTGGCAAAATACGGGATCAAAGCTCATTCGCCACTTTGCGAGATTGACGTCGGCTTTCCAATCGAACGGTTGCCGCCGGATGTCGCGCACGACCTGCTGGAGGGCGTCATCCCGTACACTGTAGACATTGTTCTGCAGGCATTGGTTCAAGCGAAGTTTTTGACTTTAGACGTAATAAATAGTCGCATACAGTCGTTCAACTTCCAAGAAGGAAACAAACCACAGCCGTTGAAAAGAGCAAAGGGAAAAGTGAAACTGAAAGTGAGAGGGACTGCAAAAGAAAACTGGGTGCTTCTTCGTACCTTACCGTTGCTTGTCGGTGATTTGGTCCCAGAAGGTGACAAGAGGTGGGGTGTACTGATTGGCTTGTGCCAGGTTGTCGAAAACGTTCTTGCAGCACAGTTTAGCGAAGGTGACATTAGCTACCTGGAGCAAAATATTTTTCATTGGCTAACTGACTTAAAGCAGGTGTTCCCATCATTTCGTCTGAAACCAAAATTTCATTACCTTATACATTACGGCACTCATATTCGGCGGCATGGGCCGTTACGCTACTTGTGGACGATGCGTTATGAATCCAAGCATTCTTCACTGAAGACAATCGCTGTAAGGTCCAGGTCTCGCAAAGATGTGTGCAAAACAATGGCCAAAAAACATCAGCGCTCCCTCGCGATGCATCTTCACGATTCCGAGTTTCTGGCGCCAAACAGAAATGAAAATCTCCAGATGAGCGCTTCAGATAGGCAGCATCTCACCTCCGACGAGCTAGCAACTATTGACCGCGACACTCGTGTGGGCCATGCGATCACCGTGAACGGTGTGGTCTACAAAAGGAATGACGTTGTACTGCTGAGCGGAGATGATGTAGTGTTTGGTACTATTCGTGCGGTGCTGATGTTGGCGTCGAACCGCGTGTCCCTCGCTGTGACACTGATGACTTCCGAGTTTGATGCACACCTCAATGCGTACAAGGTGCGTCCCACGGTGAAACAGGAAGTCTTTGGCGTGGGCGACATCTTAGATTATCACCCATTGAAAGTGTATTCTGTGCACGGAGAGAGCTTTGTCGTTCTTCTGTGGTACGTCTGCCCGGATGTGTAAATCCTCCTGGATCTATCTTTGTGGAAGATATCGATTGTAGGTTGCTTCTTGATAGCTGCATGCGCGTACACTTAAGTGGGTGGATTGAACATCGATGTTTTATTGTTGGGTACATTTGGGTAGGCTGTTGTCTGTGGTGTGTACCTATAGCGTAGCTGTCAGCGCACTGAACTTGGAGGACCTGAAGTTAGTAGATGACTGCACGGAATTTGGCGGGTCTGGGGTTGGTGGATGCCTGCGAACTGAACCTGCCTAGAGGACCCGTGTCTGGTGAATGCTTGTGCATTGAACATGGATGCCCCAGGTCAGTGGATGCCTTTCCACTGGACATAAAAAATATGGGGTTTGTGTATTTCGTGCACTGTGCATAAAGGATCTGGGAATGGTGGGTGCCTATGCGTTGGACTCGGATGCTCTGGGGTCGGTGAATGCCCGTGCACTAGACATCAAACATCTGGGGTTAGTGAATGTTTGTGCACTGGACATCAGGGATATGGGGTCAGTGAATGTCTGTGCACTGGACATCAAAAGCGTGGTGCCAGTGAATGCCTGTGCACTGGACATCTGGGATGTGGGTTTGGTGAATGCTTGTGCACTGAACTCGAGGATCTGGGGTTGGTGAATGCCTGTGCACTGGACATCAAAGACCTGGGTCAGTGAATACCTATGCACTGGACATCAGATCTGCAGTTGGTGAATGCCTGTGCACTGGACATCAGGGATGTGGGGTCGATTCATGCCTGTGCACTGGACTCGAGCATCTGGAGATGGTGGATGGGGATGCGCTTGACGTCAAGCCCTTGTGGTCGTGAAGCACGCATGTGCTCCGAGGGTTGAAGTACTCGCCGTGCACGCCGTAACCTGCAGGGTTTTAAACTTCTCACCACGTCCATTACAGGTAATTTTAATGTCACTTTTTCCTGATATGTTAATTCATATACGTATTATTGTAAAACTAATTCAGTAAATCAGAAATAAATATATCTAAAATATATAAATATATCACCTCCCGGTCAACAACTTTCACCCTTGACGGCGACCTCATGTTGGGACTGGGCAGACCTTGGTACTTGCCCCTCTCCCCGGACGGATTCCTAAACACGCCACTACCTCCCCCAGCTATCCGAAGTTTGCGAAGTACCCCAGCAATCGCCGGGTTGACATAATGTGCCCTGCCTTTCAGACGTGATAACCGACGAGATGGAGCGCCACACCTTCGTCGTGGCTTATGATAGAGGGGGTGGCACAGTTAATAAACTAGTGAAAGTGGAGAAAAAGTCTGAAGTGCTTGAGCAGGCCAAACGCGCATTTGCGGTAACAGGGGAATTCCGTGTCGAGTATTTCTTTGAGGCGTGCGACGTGTATGTGGAAGTGGACTCCCTGGACGAACTCCCTGACAGCGGAAAAGTCCGCCTCATTCCCGTCCTGAAGTCCACGCCCCTGGGAAGTCCTGCTGGCCTTTCCACTGCCAGCACCATCGACCTGTCTGTTGGCGAACCACTCATTCTCAGCGAGAGTTTCTCGCTGACGCCGACTATGCCTACAGTCATCTGCTCACCATCCAGTGCTTCCAGCATGTAAGTTCATCCTTACCAGTTCTCCTATCACTCAAGCGCCATATAACTGCCTTGTTGCGGCACCCCAAACCGAAATCATCATCATACCATCACTCAATGTTTCTCTTGCCACAGTCCTGCCTTTGCATTGCGCTTTCTATTTAATCTGTTTGCAAGTGCGATTTTTTTGGTCGTCTACAAGGATCTGCATTTCACAAAGGAGAAACCAACTTAAATCTGGAGGAATCGTATACGGTACATAAGTCCTTAAAAACTTAAGGCCAGGCAATTTGCTAACGAACTGTTATCCTCAGGGAGGGATCGAGCATCCTTCGACTTGATGAGGATCCAGTGTCGGAGGTGCGGGGTGCAGAGGCCGAGAGAGTCGTGCAGGATCGTGAGCCCGAAACAGTCCACGAGATTGAAAGGTGAGCGTTTGCGGCATCACGCTAATACCACACATACATTTGAATAACATGGCTGGGTTTGGCCCATAATTTTTAAATGTATATTTAAAACTTGAATGGTGGCTTGCCCCTGGTGCTTGACCAGACATGGCCAGGACATGTCGCCTGAATGCGTGACCTGGTCGGGAACAGCATCAAGGTCAGGTTGGAGGCACATACAGTGTTGGAATTTCAGTCGTTTTCTGGTCTTTTTGGGGTCCACAAGATTTTGCTCTCTTGACAAATTTACTATCTTTTCATGCACTGTTTCTCGCATTTCCATACTCCACTTGCAAATTAAGCACACTCATTTGTTATACCGGCAAAATATGTGCCGTACCCGTTTGAATACTGCAATGCTCCTTTATGTGGGAAGAGAGCCTGTGCACTGCACAGTTTGTACCGGTACGAATGTTCAACAACCAGCGGGTGTGACCTTATTACGCCAAGTGACGAATCAACAGGTTGGTAGATTGTTTACATTAGGTTCTTCCTGACTGACATGACCTGTGGCAGCGGCCGTGCCAAACTCATGATCAGATGTCGGCGAGTGGGACGGACCATGTATGTCCAAGTATGTTGGGCACGATCAATTTTTGTCTTAAATTCTGCCGGCCAGCTGGAGTTGCCTTATAGTACAGTAGGCGTAAAGATCAGCGCAACAAGCTCTGCTTAGCACGGGTCATGGCCTCATAAATCCGTCCATTCTGAAGGTTGGGACTAAATTAATTAAGCCACATTTTTAGTGAATGAAAATATGAGTTTGAAATGTCAGAAATTTGCTCTCCACCTACCAATTATTTTGCTCTCCGGGACCAGGTCCTGAAATGAAAATTCCAACACTGGGCACATATCCCTGGTATCGCATTCGTTTGCGGATTTGTTTCTTGCATTCAACGTGCAAACTGGCACATGTATGCTGTATAGCCTTCGATACCTCGGCCATGGACGATTGACTTCCGCGGTAAATGCATGATGCTGTGGTCGTTCTAATGTATGGTCCACGTTTTTTTTGCGGATGGATCTCTTTGTGGTTCCTCGCTCTGTTTTATCCACCTGGCTGGCACAAATAACTTGAAAATAAGGTGATATCCACTTAAGATTCGGAGAGCTCATCCCGGATCCCGAAAGATTTCGGACTGTTTTCACAGTATTTTGATTCTTTGATCAACAAAGAACTGGCACATGGAAAAAGGAAGCACCGAGCCACAGTTGGCAATCTGCAGAAGTTATAGTGCGTTGTCAATTTGCCCGTCGCCACAATCCTTATTTGAATGGCAAAACGTCTGGAGGCGTGCAACATATCTGCTCACAAGTCTTCCTTCTCCTTTCAGGCATTTCTTTGATCCTGCTACCCTGACGCGGAACCTTCGCCTCAAACTCCAGCAGGGGACTTCGAAGCTTGAGAATAGGGAGTGGAGTCAGCTCCTGGATTCTGTGTATACTAGGTACACCAACATCGCGCGTGGGTAAGCATTTGGTGACATCGCACCCCATGGAGACATCGCACACTTTGGATAGCTCCTTTCCTTTCTAATACTTAAGTGTCAAGCTCTTCTTCACATGCAATTGAGTTCGATTAGCAGAACTAGAAAACTTGAAATTCTAAATAGTTATTTTATGGCAATCAATGATTTTTTGGACGTTTTTCGTTTGCACATAGCTTTTAAACTGAAATTTATTATGATATTTAACAATCCGCTACCAAAATTGAGATGTAGCTACGTCACAGAGTTCAAAATATCAAAATAATTTCGACGAAACTGCTTCATTTTCTTCTCAGTCGACGTCTTTGCCAAATTTCGCATTGTTAGCTCCTTTCATTTTTGTTTAAATGAAATATTACAGTGGGGTCACTTATTTGCCTCCCCCCTCAGTCAATATGGGCTAAGTGTTACTAATTAAGTGTTTGACTCTTTGCAGGAACGAGCCAACCAAACACGAGTACCAGACGATGGTCTCCCAGATCCTGGAGGCATACCCAGCGCTGCGAGGGAGACTAAATCTTGGTGATGGACTCGTAAGTGATTTGGGATGCAGTGTCAAGATAAACCTTCTTAACATTTAAGGTGACATATTTTTGTATATTCCACTGATATTTGAATTGCCTAATGTTTGTGTTGCGCATGACTGAATAATTATTGCATATATAGTGTCAAACTTTCTTTCAGTTGATTAAGCCATCTTTATTATTTGGTGAAATGCACCTCAAAAGACGAAACTCTTACCAGACATGTGCGTGGATCCCGAAAACGGATCTCGAGATCTGATCCCAAGGATCTGGATCCCGGAACTGTTTGGATCATAGATCCACCCTTCACAGTTTGCCGACAGATTGACTGGGATCATAGATCCGCCTTCACAAAAAGGCGAGGGATCCACCCGGATCCGAGACTTAACCCTATTCCTGGCGGGGGGGGGAGGGCTTCACAAGCCCCCCCCCCTAAGGTTTTTCGTGTGCCATTGCCAAACGCCTGGAGCTATCGAGCTGAAACTTTCCGACTTTTCCTAACTATTCATTGCGCACATTTTTTTCCTAACTATTTCCTAACTTTTCCTAACTATTCATTGAGACCTTTCTAAAGTTTTTGTTGCTTAGAGGTGCGTCCAGGCACCCATTTTGGGAGGCATGTCAGTGAATTTCAGGATTTTTTTTACCTGAAGCCGCCTATGATTTTTGCAGATATGTACAACAGCCGAATATATGTTATAGGCGGGTATATTCTGCATCGAATGTCGTTGTCCGCATCAAAATCCGTTCATTAACAAGAGAGCAGTGGAAGTTTGAATAAAACTCAAACTTTGACATTTTTTGCCCCCCACGCTCCCAATTTTTTTTTTCAAACATGAAAATTGTAGCTTACGTCGAGACGAATCGAATGCCGTTAACCCCATTGCAATCGGTCGGTAACTTTTTGAAATAGCAAGGGGGCTTGTGAAGCCCCCCGCACGAAACAGCCTTTTAGCGCCCGCCAGGAATAGGGCTAAGACTCCTTTTTGTATTAGAATCCACAGGGATCCGAGTTCCGACAATATAAACACACATATTTGTGATGCTCTATTTTAAAAGATTAACAGTATTTTTCAATTGCATATATATATGCAACATGCATTATCGTATGATTTTGCTTATATTTGGTCAATACATAGCTTAATTAAGGCCTAATAAATGAGTGGAATCCAGCTGGATCCCCGATTTCCTGGGATCATAGATCCGATACCATCATTTCATCGAGGATCCTATGGGATCCAAGATCCACTCCCAGAAATTATCGAAGGATCTTTCAAAGGGATCCAAGATCTACTGGCAAATTTTACCATGGGATCCGATTGGATCACGGATCCAATACCGCCTTTCGTCGAAAGATCTGGGATCATATATCCAGCGTTGGGATCCACGCGCATTAGACCTAGTACAAAATAACCGACTTTTAGCGGGAGCTTCTCCCCTGGTATTTTCCCATTGCTGGGCTGCCGAATATGCAGCATTCCAAATTTTAGCTTTATAGGTGCATGTTTAACCCTTCTGCACGAGCACCGAAATTCGTCCCATAGGGTTAACACAAGGTCAAATATTGTCAATAAATGACAGCACCGTCGTTTTCGAGCGAACGGCTTATAAATGACACGGGAAGCGGAACACGGCACTCAGCTGCCGCTGGTTGGCTACTGCAGCCAGTGTTCCTCGAACCAAACCACAAATTATCCCTCCCTCCAATAACCACAAACAAATGAAGCAATAAATAGTGACACGTCAACATTACGTCACCTGGGGGTCATTTTTCCCTAATGGCCAAACCTGATTAGTAAATAGTAAAGTAATCTTGGTTCAGACCTCCAGTCAGCCACTGGCCGCCGCTTATATACTTGAATGTTTTGTCGACGTCATGCGCCGGTCCGGTTTTGATAGGTTGGCCGTATGAATGTCTTGTACCTAACTGGTCAGATGCCGGACGCCGGTTTGTCAGCCGGCAGAGAATCCCAGGCGGTGAGTTGCTGATGTGTTCATGAGTGTAAAACGCAAGTAAATTTGTTTTTGCCCTTCAGGTCATGGTGAAACGGCTCCTGCGAGACAAGTTTCGCAACAAGCGAGCGTCGCTGAAGCGTCAGCTGTCACCAGAGTCACGAATGGCCTCGGTAGGTTTGTACTGTTGAAGTGTTCAGTGTTCTCGGCACTGCCATACTCTATCCCAGTTCGCTCACTGTTTCCATTTGTCTTCAAATTTGTGTGTAAATGGACCTCACCAATATAGCTTTGTGGACGAGCGCGACAAAATTTACAGTTTGTGGCCGAGACGAAGTCGGGGCTCAACTGTAAATTATGAAGCACGAGTGCACAAAGCGATGTATTGTGCAGCTGCAGAACTGAAACAGAAAATTTAACTTGGATAATTATTGGACAATTCTCCAACTTTTTTCTGGGAACTTTGACCAAAAAAGCAATGCTTGTCAGGGTTCGGTCACTTTACCATTGCCAGCAAAACCAGTCGTGGATTATAATTTATCGACAGTCTTCAATTTATTTTGAACTGTTGCAGCCCGCGCCTTCGAAGCACCGACGAGTTGCTGGGCTGCCTAACTACTGCCCGGTTGGGGGTCTTGATGGCGTGGCCTTGCAGCGCAAAGTCAACGAAATGGCCAACGCTAACAGTGCTGATGACGTCCAGAAGCTCCTGCAGGAAACGTTTGAGGGGAGGAGGCGCAAGCTGCTTAAAGGAGGCAGTGCCGAAGTGCTCAGCGAGTATCCACGGCTCTTCGATGATGACGGTGTAAGCATTCGTTTTAACTTCAGGTCTGCCTAGTATTCACATTTTTGTTATGCGATTTTTAACCCTCGCCAGTGTAACGGGGGGGGGGGGGGGTTGCAACCCCCTCGGGTTTTATCAAGAATAACTTGCGAACGAATCGGCCGATCGGCAAGAAACCTTGGATAACCTACTTTTGATGAATTTTACGTCTGACCTCAAAATTTCGAAACCGTACCACCATGACCTGTGACGTCATTCTCACAAAATGTCGAAAGGAAATTGCATTCCGTAGCGTTTCAACGCCTGTAACATGCGAACTTCCGCATTGTTTTCGGTGATATGCACATGGACAGGTGTTGCGAAGTGGTATCCACGGTTTGCACCGACAATGTGACCTTTCCGAGGTCATCCGAGGTCAATGACCATCATATTATTTTTTTTCGAGTTTTGGTACCTTCTAGGTTAATTTGATGCGCTGATTTCGAATTTCGCATTCATGTGTCATGTATATGTGCCAAAATGAGGTCATTGAGGTCATGATATACCCCGAGGTCAATGACCTCTTATGACCATTTTTTTACTTTTGACCAAAGGTAATGGTCAGTAGAGATCCGGAATGCATCGTAACGTATTCTACAGACCATAAGGGACGTTCTGGTCTTTTAATCGTGGCTCTAGCTCGATTAGAAGGCACGTTATCGGCAAAAACGAAATTTGATGGTTTTCGGGTCATTGACCTGACCTCAGAGGTCAACGGTTGACCCAGGATCTTAAATTCGGGTATCAACGGCTTCATCTCGTGACAGGCAACACGCTGGTTTTGAATCGAGGCTCTAGCTCAATTAGGAGCCAATCGCTAAGGGGGAGGTCGTACCCCCCCCCCCCTACACTAACACGTAGTAGGATATGGGGCCTACACTGGCGAGGGTTAAAGCGTCAATTCCGTTCAATTTCTTTCATTGAAACTATGGTTAAATGTCCTTTCAGAGATTTTAATTTCATTCATAACCTAAAGCTGTGTTTGAATAAACCGTATTTACTGGAGTACATTCATTACGACCAGGCCGTGTTTTGACAGCGAACACAAGTTCTAAAACGTTGTGCAAACCAGAAACGTTTTCAGTGTCATAAAACTACAAAGCTCTTCCTGGGAATATTGTGTGTAATTAGTTATCTGGAAGTATTTGCTTTATTTCTTTGTGTGCATCGGTGTCCTTCCACAGCTCCTGAAAATGCATGGTTGCCTTCATGACGTATCCGGTACTAACAGTTAAATCACTTGTCTTATAGCAGTCACGCAGGTCACAATGTTTACATTCCACCGAACACTACACCTTTTTCGTTTGTTTTTGGCCAATGTTCGATAACTATTCGGCGGCAAATTCGTCACTTCGTCATTGAGCGAAACACTTCGATAAACTCCACCACAGATTGTCTCATCTGCAAAACAGACTGGACACTAGTTCGTCAATGGTCATAGTAAATTGGACATTGTGCATAACTTTCGGCATCTTCAAATTGTTTGGCGAATGAGAGACTGATTTCGTCACATTGGTTCGAGTATGATTGGCACATTGACAAACCTTTTGGAATGCATGTCGAATTGTTTTGCAGATGTGCTATTCTCACTGCATAATATGGAAGTTCTGCTCAATGACGAATTCAAACCCGATGTCAACAATTAGTTTTGCCGATTGGCCAATCGCTCTGCACGGACCGCGGGGAGGGGTTCCGAGTATTGCTCCTGTGTTGAAATAGTTTTGACGATTGGCCATCCTCAACTGAAAAAGGTGTACTTTCGAAATCGTCTTTATCTGCTTCTGTCTGAGTTCACGCCAGATTGTCGCCACATGGCCGTACGCTTCGTCGCTCATCACGCAGCAGGCCTCGGGCCGGGGACAACACGGGCGGCGAAGAATAACTTTATTTAGCGGGCAATTTTGTCCGGCACACACCACCACACGCGCAAAAACTCACCGACTGCTCTCCATGTCCGCTGCACCGTACACAGTACTTCAGTCTGCGCGGAAAACGTCGAGACACACAGCATCCCAATTCACTTAGCGCCAGGAGCGCGCATGTGAACGAGGCGGGTCAGCGGTTCGAACGGCGGAAAGGCGCTCGGACGATCACAGTCAGATGGTCGGCTATGGCGTCAGGAGGCGGCAGAACGTTTGCGTCGAGGACAGGAACGTTTGTGACAATGCTGTCTTATATTTGACTGATGTGGGCGGCTGCAGTTGTGTTGGCGCCTCCTGCAGCTGTATGACATCAAACATCAGTGCTACACTCGTATATCTGGTAGCTGAATGAGAAAAAACATTCATTATGTTGTGCTTGATACCTATGGGTGAAGTGCTGTGACGAATCAGTTATATTATGGATTAACGTTGTTCTCAGCGGGCCCGTTGTAATGTATTTTTAGTATTATTTACTGCATTAAGTTGATTTAGCACCCCCCTGGTGCTTAACTTAAGCAGCTGCTAGCGCTCTTTTTAGGTGCTCCGATTTGACACAAGAACCCCTAGGGTGCTAAAGTGCTAGCACCTAGGGGATGCTCATATTAAGCACCCAGTCTAGCAGGTAGGTGCTAGAATCTAGCAGGTGCTAGAATCTAGCACCTTCTAGATTCTAGCACCCTGCTTAAAACTAGCAGCTTCAAAAACATGGTACTAGGTGCTACGCACCATTTTGCTGCTAGATTTAAGCCGCATTTAGGTGCTCCGATTTGACATCTGGATTAGCACCATTATGGTGCTAATTTTTTTTTACAGTGTACGACTTGCCTCGATATTAATAATGTATAGTTAGCGACACCACACATTTTTTTCAGGGTCACAGCAACATTCACAGCCAACAAGCCCAAAATAAATATAAACACAGCGGTATATATGGCCTTCAGCACGCAGCACGCCAAAAAAGCACAAATGTGGCGCGATTTCGAGTCATTATAGCCGCGAAACCAGAAAAAAATTAAAATACGATTTATAACCAAATGTTTGCAAATCATTGACTTAGTTCCTAAATCCTAACCTACGAATATTTATAATTAAGAATATTAATATATAAACTATTTTTTTATTTGTGTATGTCCAGAATATTTACCTATGGGGTATGCAATATGTTGTTAAACAAACATTCTTGATGTTTCGAATCTGTTTCGAATATAACGCATAGACGAGAATTCAGGAATTAAATAATAGAAGTTAGAATATGGTTAAACAAGACCCTAGGCTTAATCAAACATATCTCCCTACTTATAACTGTTAGTACTTTGACTTACTACATGTACAGAATATTTACCTATGGGGTATGCAATATGTTGGTAAACAAACATTCTTGATGTTTCGAATCTGTTTCGAATATGACGCATACACGAGAATTCAGGAATTAAATAATAGAAGTTAGAATATGGTTAAACAAGACCCTAGGCTTAATCAAACATATCTCCCTACTTATAACTGTTAGTGCTTTGACTTACTACATGTGTCTTTCCCCCTGCCCCAAACAGCTTCACAGTGAAGTACCTAGGTATGAAACTTGCAAGTTAGTTTGCTATTTCCAATACCAATAAGTTTTGCATAAGATTGGTTGAGATCTTCGTTGTTCTGTCTGACCTTACCATTCCATTGTTGATTGTGTTTAATGTTATGCTCTGCAGTCTTCTCCCAGGCAATTATGATCTTAGTAGATAATCAGGTAATAGGTATGATTGCCTAAGTCAGGCATCATTAATGCTCTGTTGCAGGGTTTCATGAACTACCATTTACCAACAGAGCCTTCCTAGGTAGTAGTTAGTACCTACTTCCTACAATATGAAACTCATATTTTTTCTGTTGAATTAGCTTGAATCGATTCATTTGGTGATTCTTTGGTGATTATTCGCAGCGCAATGATTCGATTCTTGATTCACATTGATATTTGCGTAAAAGGAATCGATTCACCTGGGATTTTTCGTCAAACGATGTGATCGTTGAATCGTTAATCGATTCACCATGAATCGTTTACAAGTCTGTTCTGGAAGCACCACTGGCCGTTCGAGAATGGGGGGGGGGGGGCTAAAATTTCGCTCCTCTTCATCAGCGAAAAGTTGTTGACCGGGGGGGGGGGCTGGAGTCAGGTCGTCAGCGCGAAAAGTCGTTGAGCAGGGGCGGGAGAAAGGGGGGGGGGGGCTCAAAGCGAAAGTCATTTACCGGAAGAGATTTTTTCTTCTTCCTAATTATCACCTGTTACAGCCAATGCACGCGGAGCGGGGAACATCTTTGTATTGAATGCCCGCCATGTTCCTGTGGACGGCATTTGCTCCTAATGCCCCCACCCCTGGATCCGCCAGTGGTAAAAAACAGACAAACCCAATTTTACACCTTCTGTCGCTTGCAAACATTTTTGTAGCTGAGTTCATGCTGAGTCTGATCTTGACTAGTTGGAAATGCTAACAATTGTGAGACCTCTACTCATAGCACCTATAAAATGCACCGGGATAAGTACCTAAGCATGGTGCAAAATGGGTGTCAGATTCAAAATTGGTACCGGAATTTTTTTGAGTCTGGATATGACCTGAGGCCAAAGTAGTCATCCCAAGCTATAATAATTTAAATTTACTCTGACAGTGCAAAATATTAACTTTACCTACACTGAGAGAAAAATTGACTCTAGGCTCCCAGGAATTCTTCAAAACTCTCCACCTGAAATTCTTCCCCATTCCCCCAAACGATGTAGAGCCTAGAGTAATGTGGCGTTTTCCTAAGAGTTTCCCGGGCAGAGTGAACAACGCTAGAGTTTAGAGGGGGAAAACAAGAGTTTTAGAGAATAATGCCTTGGAGCATTAAATAATTCTCACGCAAATATTCCCAATTATGCTCGCCATTTCTCGTAGGTCTCTAAAAATATAGTGGCCTAAATTTTATTCGGAATTAAGCGGGTAGAATTTTGGAGAGTTTTGGGGAATAAAGAAGTTCCAGAACATTTCGTCTGAAATAGACGTATCCGGTATCCGCCATTTTTGTTTGTGGTGTGTAGTTGTGCGCGCCTGGAGAGTGTGTGGTAAGGGGCATCTCAATCTGTGAGTGTTTGGCATTTTGAGTGATTGAAAGAAGGGGGTAAGGAAAGTTTCAACGAACGAATGACTTTTTATATGATTGTTAATGGTATTTGTGTGCAATTCGGTATGTATGTATGTATGTATTAAAGCATGAACTATCCACACGAATGAGGTTTTTACAGTTGTTTGTCATGTTGGCAGGTTACACAGGGTACAATACAAAACACATCAGCATGCACTTTCACACTTCCACACACGCATACAACTCAGTGCACCTCGCATGTCACGTCAGGTATGGCGCCCTGGCTCCAGGCTACGCTTCAGCTCTCTCATGAACTTGCCAGCAGACATGCACTCGAAGTCGCGTGGCAGACCGTTCATATTGCGCGCAGCGCGGTAGGCAAAGCGCCTCTTTCCGGCCTCTGTCCTGACCCGAGGAAGAGATAGGTGGTGGTCCTGTCGGGTCGTTCGAGAGTGCGCCGGTCTCTCACAGTTGTGAGAAAATAGACCGGCGAGACTCTCCGGCTCAGCGGTGCTGCGGACTTTGTGGAGAAGACAGAGGGTTTGATAAAGGAAGAGGTCGGGAGCATCGAGCCACCCCAGTGCTTCCCGCACCTCCGAAATGTGGTCAAACTTGCGTTTTCCGGAAACGACTCGCGCTGCAAAGTTGATGAGTTTTTGAATGCGATGCAGGTTTTTGGCAGAGCCGTTTCCGTACACGACCAAACAGTAACGAATGTGAGAGAACACTAGGGCGGTGACGATTTCGGGAAGTATTTGTGACGGGAGGTAGTGACGGATATGGGATAGACTGACAAGGATACCGCAGCACTTACGGCAGAGGGCTGACACATGAGCGTCCCAGGTGAGGTGCTGATCAAAAATGACACCCAAGTTGCGTGCCTCTGAGTGAGGTACCAGGTAAGTGTCACGGAACTTGATAGTAAACTGAGGAAGTGAGCGCAAATTTTGTCGTGATCCGATGGTAAGGAGTTCGAACTTCCTTACGTTAACTTTAAGCCCATTGCAATGAAAGTAGTCCCCAAGAGAAGCGAGAGCCGACTCCATGCGGGCGATAAGCGCTGGCATACAAGATTTTGGTTCCGAAATCATGACTTGAGTATCATCGGCATATTGCACCACAATCGCATCAGCCGCATGAAGACTCAAGTCATTTGCAAACGCGCTGAAGAGAATGGGTCCGAGCGATGAGCCCTGCAAGACCCCTTGATTTATATCACGCGGAGTGGACGTTACAATCTTGCCATCAGAGCCAGGGAAGCTAACACTCTGAGTGTGACCGTGCAAGTAATTTTGGAACCACAAAGTGTCTATGCCGAGAGCCTGAAGTTTGACTAACAGTTTTCCATGGTGAATGACGTCAAAACATTTGCTTAAGTCAATCAAACAAAGCAAAGCAATTTTACCAGAGTCGACAGCCGCGAGCATGTGGTCAGTGATACAAGTGATACAAGTGAGAGCATGTGGTCAGTGATACGAGACGGTATGCTTGACATGTCTGGATGTGGTTAATCTCTGCGCAATTGGTAGAGGCTTCTATGGCTGGAATTGTGATGCTTCCGTCATAAATTCCATGATTCAGTAATGCACCTCACCAGCAGTAAGCAGCACATTTGCAGTGCAAAGAAATCATGGCTTATATGCACTGAATACACAGCATTGGTAATATTTGAACAATATTAATTCATAAGCTCATCAGAAATATACATGTCCTTATTGACCGTCCATTTCCACATTCTCTTGTGTAAACCGGCCCTGGAAAAAAATACCTCACCTTATTTGTGTTTTCAAAATTCATTTTTCAAAACTGACAGGGTAAAAGTATGATCTTTGGACACATCTGAATCTCAGACTTTTATTGTTATCAGAGAGATGATACTGATGCATTGTTTACATTCTGACATGAAAAGTCTGTGGATACAGCATCTTATTCTTACCCTATAGGTAGATATTTTATTTGTATTCACTTGTTGCACCACAAACACCAATGATGGTCCGGGTGGTGGGAACATATTTGATTGTTTGGTCATAGACAGGAGCACCCCCTTAGCATTTTAAGTGGTACTAAACTTAACTATTTTGTCACTACACATCTTCCAGACACACAGTGAAGTAAACAACTCACCTGTTTCAAGTTTCAAAGCCAGGGACAGTACCGCTAGAATAATGACGTCACTGGAACAATATAAACAATCAGACCTGACCTAACCTTTAGAGCAATTATGATCCATTGAATCTGATCAGGACGGCCTACCCTACCGCTCATACCAATACTTCGTAGCCATCAGTCTGATCGGGCCAGAACCTAATATTCGCTTGTAGCTCATCCGATCAGGTACTGTGATGTCATATCCGGGCCACCGTGAATGCCATCTATACTTGTATCATCATTGATTCATGTAAATAAAATTTTCCAACGGAAGCGGCAACATTAATTATTGAAGCTATAATTAATTATAGTGTAAAATTTATTGGGGGGGAGACATCCATAGTTACTAAATGTCATATTTTGCATCCATGTGTAGGTATATTACAGATATTAACTGATAACTAAGACGGGGAAATCTGTGGCCAATTGTTCTTGGGAAAAATGGTGTACCAATAGAATTAAGGCATGACTGAACTAAACATATCTTTTTTAAGTGATCTCTATACCTTACATAACTTAAGGCCTGAAGGGGCCCTTGGTAGGACTGAGGGGCCCCTTGGAAGGCCTGAGACTGAAAAATGGGCTGGTCCGATGTTTTTCTGCCCATTTAGAGGACCCTGCAAAATATAGTGGCCTAAATCCAAGGATATATACCATTTCACACCATTTTTGGGAGGGGGTTCTTTGACCATGGAGGGGGCCTTTGGTCGAGGGGGCCCCCCTGGGTTCCTTGCCCCCATCTGAAAGTACCATCTACCGCCACTGCTCAGGCGCTACCATTGCACTATTCCCAGGTGTGCACGGACCACCAAGAGCAGTTATGGCATGCACTAAGATGTTCAGGAGTGTATGCTTCATGTGACTGCTAAAAATTAGCTAGATTGATCAGGCAAAATAAAATGAATTGCCATGCATTCTCCATGCTGTGGCACATCATGGGCATGCACATACCACTCTTTGCAGTCTGTCTGGGCATGGCATATATGTGCACCCAAGATGCACTGAAATCAGTGTTACAAAATGCCCTAGAAACTGCCAGATGACAAAAAAGGCATATCAGGTCATCGGCGGTCACAATATCAGCGGAAACCATAAATGTCATCTATTAACACATTGACCTGTTCATATGTTCCTGAACAACACACACTCGGAAAGTGCGTGCGTGCGTGCGTACGTGCGTGCGTACGTGCGTGCGTGCGTGCGTACGTGCGTGCGTGGTGTTGATTTGGGTAGTATTGGGAAACAGATCAGGCTATTGCTAAAACATCTGCAAACGCTTAGTTAAAAAACACCTTGGGCATGTCAAAATGAAAATATACAACATGTTTAGGTCCTGAATGGAAAATGTTGTTAAATGTTTTAAAATGAGTAGAGGTGCAGAAAATCTTAAATCTTTGGTCCCAGCCTAGTCACTGCCACATAATGAGCTGGCAAGTCACAGCTTCAGTCACAGTGCTGCAATGCTAACCCTATGGCGCTGGCCTGGCCAGTCACAGCTTCAGTCACACAGTGACCAGTTCTGGTCCCAGCGCTTGGATGCTTGGACCAGAATTCTGCAACTCTAAAAGTGAGTCATACTGGCAAAGTTTACTTTTTATAGGTTTTTACACAAGGTGGCATTTATGATACCAGATAAGCATATTCTCGGGCAATAATATGAGAGCACAAATTATTGAGTGGATGCACATGGTTCTAAAATGCAGTTTTCTGATCTTTCAATCTTAAATCTTATATCTCAATCAATCTTAATCTTTCTTAATCTTTTCTCAAATCAATCTTAATCTTTCTTAATCTTTTCTCAAATCAATCTTAATCTTTTAATCAATCTTAAATAGCTGGTCACAGGTTCACTGGTTACTTTCACAGAGTCACTGCCACGGAATGAGCTGGCAAGTCACAGCTTTAGTCGCAGCGCTGCAATGCTAACCCTATGGCGCTGGCCTGGCCAGTCACAGCTTCAGTCACACTGTGACCAGTTCTGGTCCCAGCGCTTGGATGCTTGGACCAGAATTCTCCAACTCTAAAAATTAGTCGAACTGGCAAAGTTTACTTTTCATATGTTTTTACACAAGGTGGCATTTAGGATACCAGATAAGCAAATGTACTAATAATATGAGAGCACAAATTATTGAGTGGATGCACAGGTTCTAAAATGCAGTTTTCTGATGGCATACTGCAAAGTCAAATACAAAATCTGTGGATTGGGAAATGTCATTAAGCTTTTGGCAACAGACTACCATTGGCGACACCAACATTGAGGTTTATATATACTTGACCATGTCGGTTTTGAGAAATGCATAAAATAAATTTGCAATTTGGATAATTGTGATGTTTCCCTGTAAACTGTACAAATATATTTCTACATGGAAGGATTGAGCTAAGAGCAAGAACAATTAATGTTCTTTGTCATAAAATGTTTTCATTTGTCCTCTGGGTGCTTTGCTAGAAATTTGTTAATACAAAATATATTGGAGAGTGTACACATACAGCAAGAGAGTTGTTACAGGAAAACATGGTCATGCATCGCTGTCAGTAGCTGTTAGCATGGCAGGGAACTAGCCAAGATCTTGGCAGTAAAATATGTCTTAAAATGTATTTGCTTAGCCTGACCATGACAACGTTATAACGTACTGCCTGATCAAGGTGACAACCCATGGGCCGTCACTGTTCTTTGATTGGTATATTCTGTCGTCATTCGCTGCCATCCTTTACAGGTGTCTGATCTTACACTGAAGATGCACTACTGCAATTACTGCAAGTTCAAATCAGACATCCTAAGGAGGTTTTGTAAACACTTGCAAACGCACCAAGACGAACATGGGTTCAACATCAAGTGCTCTTACTGTTCCAAATCGTATGCTACTCTGTGCGGCAGTTTCAGAGGCATTGCCAGTGGCACAACCTCATTGCTACTAGAGAAGGGACAGGCAGTAATAACACAGATCGTCCGAGAAGGGGGACTGGTGAGGACGAAGATGTGTCTACTGCTTCTCCAGAGAGGGAGAGAAGCGCGATTAGCTCAGACACGGAAAGAGCCACAGTCATTTCTGGAGCGCCCAGCTACAACAGTTAGGACGAGCAGTTGCACTGATGTTGCAGACTTTCTGCTGTCTCTGAGGTCTCAGAGTGTGCCTCAAAAGATGTCAAAGCGTTGTCACCGAATTTAAGAAGTTTGGCGCTAAGGTAGTGCAGGAATGTGAGAACAGTCGAGATGCGTCCGCCAAAGGCCAAATTTTGTCACAGGTTAGTGGAACTATTCCGTCTATCGATGCGCTGGACGATATTGACACTCACCACAAGCTTATTAAATTTGCAACCGAAGAACGTGGCTATATTGCTCCCAGCTGTCATTGTGTTGATAGCGCAAAAAGGAGAACTGTTCAAAGTGTGTCGATAGCCAAGCAACTGCAAGCAGTTTTAAGCACTGATGTTTTTTTCTGAAATGGATTTTGAGGAAAAGGAACATTCAGGGATATACCGAGATATTTGCGATGGATCAGTGCATGGCTGTGGTAGGGGTGTGCTTCACCTGATCCTTTACTTTGATGAATTTGTGGTATCCAATCCAGTAGGAAACAAGACAAGAAAATACAACATAGGTGCTGTCTATTCTCCGGTACACACGTATTCATTTGGGAGCTCTCTTTCACGGACTAGACTTGAAAAACAATGGATGGAAAGCCATCCTCTCTCCAATGCTGAATGAGTTGAACGTTTTGGAAAAAGAAGGAGTCACATACCAGAGACAAAACACGAAACAAAACGTGAGATGAGTATTGTCAATGATTGTTGGAGACAATAAGGGAAGTCACCAGATCGGGGGTTATTTTACGTCATTCTACAACACAAGCCGGATTTGCAGACTCTGTCATGCTACTACACAAGACATTCAGGACAAGTTTGGGGAATCCCAGTTTGAATTGCGATCACGGGCACAATATGACAGCGAAATACGCCATTTGGAGATGGAAAACTTTGATGAAGAGATACAAAAAATGTTTGCCATTAGACAACCATGCGTCTTCCATCAGCTTGATTCATTTCACTGCATAGATGGGTTGCCACTTGACGCAACCCATGATCTGTTCGAAAAGGGTGTCGTGACGCGTACGATCGAACAAGTTTTGACATATCTTGCTAAAGAAAAAGTCATACCGTTTGATAAACTGAACGACGGAATCCGGAAATTCCCATATCACAGGACAGATACAAACAAACCACAGCCGTTAAGGAAAGTTCTGGGAGGAAAGCTGTCTGCACCTGAAACGTGTAGTGAGACGTGGACATTGTTACGGTTGCTACCGTTGATACTGCTGAACACTGCGGGGGGTGTCGAAATGTCTGCATGTGCTAGACAGAAGCAGGACGTTCTCACTTCCCTGGCCTGGTTGGTGATGGTTGTGATGGCGGATGCCTTCTCTGAGCAAGACATCGTGATATTGCAAGAAGATGTCAGTGCTTGGTTGGCTAGGTTCCACGAAGAGTTCCCTAGTTTTCAGATGACACCCAAATTCCACAACCTCATACACTATCCGCAACAGATTCGTAAGCATGGCCCACCTTGCAAATACGCTTCCATTCGCTTTGAGGCTAAACACCAATAAATGAAGGGATATCTCCGCAACTAAAAAAACCGTATCAATCCCTGTAAAAGCATGGCTGAGTGCCATCAGCTGGCCAGTGCTGTATATTTGCATCAGCAGTGTGAAGCAAAGCAATCAACATCCAAGCACCAGTGCGCGCAGCAAAGCAGCCGTCATTTCACTCAGGTTGATCAGGAGGAAAGTTCCACCAAGATAAAGCGTCTCTCATATCAAGATTATACTTATTACGCAGGAGACTGCGTTTCCATCTGTGATGCTGAGGGTAATGTCACTTTTGTTGTAATTTCTGACATGAGCGATGCAAATGGTGTTTGCAAGATGCATGGAAACAGGCTGGTCGACATAATTTTCATAGAGAAGCTGATGGCTTTCCGTGTGACGAAAGGGCCAATGGTAGACGTTAAGTTTGAAGATATTTTCCATTACCAGCAAATGGGCATGTATGAGGTTCTGGACTGCACTTATGTTATTCCACGAGTAGTAACCCAGTTCAAGAAATGGGATCAACACCTTCGTATTCCCATTCTCGGTGAGATGGAGCACTGAATCCATATGAAGTCCTGCGTGTCAGAAGGTGAGAATTAGCATTTAGCACCCAGTATCCCATTAGGGGCCGTTCATAAATTACGGTACGCATTTTGGCCAATTTGTACCCCCGCCCCCCTAGGTGACGCACTGGTTACGATGGGTGACCCCCCCCCCTTCCCCATGGATAATCTGATGTAAAGGCCTGATATAAACTATAAAGTTATATAAATAATATAATATAAAGGCCATATCGGTGAAACATTGAGTACAATTTCTGAAAAAATATATTTATTGATGACGTTGGACATTTAATATGTATTTCTTGCGTGTGCCACACTGTTTTGCGTAACACTATCAACCAGTTATCACCTGTTTGGCAAACGTGTTTCAGAGTTGTATCGAGGTCAGGTATGGCTTCAAGTCGGGTGCATCCCGTTGAGTATGATGGAGTATGCAGGAAGATTCGCGTTGTTGAGGGCGAGAGTCTGTATGCGTCAGTGGAGTCGGCTTTCCCGGAGCTTGCCCGTATGGCCTTCAGCTTAAGGTATTTTGATAACGAAGTGGATACATGGATTGATATCATTCAAAATGTCGACGAACCACCAATCAAGACGAAGCTGCAAGCTGTGACGAACCGCGGTGGAACTTCTTCAGCAGCTTCGTATCCGGTCCCGGAAAGTCCTCCGGTTGACAAGTCCAAGTAAGTGAATATAAATAAATGTTCTGTCAGTACTAAATAATGCCACTACAGAGATCGGAAGGATAGTCATAGTGATGTATCATTCTCATCTCCATAAGGTTTCATACAATTTCATTTTCGCCGCAACTTGTGGTGTTGAAAGAACTGCCCACTGTTGTCAATGACAGCTTATTCAACTTTATCTTAATTTATAAGGTCAATATTAGTTTTAACCTCCTGTTGTGCGGTTCAACCGTTGCCCTGTACGGCATTTTACTACCTTCGCGGGTGTAGGGGGCGGGGGTGGGGTGCGACTTCCCTGGCATTTGGCTCCTAATTGAGCTGGTCATGAGAGGAACCAATGGTATCCGGTATGATATCCAGCGCGCTTCGCTATTTGCAATAACCCAGCCGTGTGCATTTGTAGGGTTCTGGCGATGGAAACTGTTGTGGATGAGTCGGAGACCCAGTTTGACGGCAAAATCGCCGAGTCCCAGCCGATGGTGATAATTCATTCGCCCGAATTACTGCAGTCTGCCATTATTGGAGCTGCAGCTGAACACGGACAAAGGTAATTTTCACAATGTATTTTACCGCATGATGTGCCGTGCGTGGTGTCAAATGTGTGTTACGTTGGGTTGCTGCAAAACTAATTCAGATGAATCAGCCCTGAAACGTGACTTCTAGCTCTGATTTGTATATATAAAAGAATACATACAATGACCTCGTTATGAATGTCCTTGCTGACACAACATAGTTAATTCCAACTTCAACCTTTGTCTGTGTTCGTTTGTTGCATGGAGGAAACATGAAGGACCTGTCAGGTCCGATCTTTATTAATTCATCCAAACTTTGTCCTTGCTGGGTCAAGCAAGCAAAACTGTTGAAGCAACGAACAAAATCTCGTACAAATAATGACATTGTTTTGTATGGCAGTAGGTAGTCGAATAACTACCACCCGCACCAAACCGCTCTTTTTGCAGTAACTGGCCCTTTTGTATTCGCAGAATTTTGGGAACAGAAGACCAAGTACTGGCCGTTTCGGACCCAGAGACCCAGTTGGACGAACTGCTGCAAGAGTCCCAGTCCATATTCGCCCATCCGAGACAGGCTACTACACCGCAGTCGACTGGCCGGGGAGACGCACACAATGAAAGGTCGGTTTCATTACGAATTTAGACTCGTTACATACCATGCGTGATGTGAGTGCAGGTAACTAGGACACGAAACCAACTTCCCACTGCCACTGTGGGCAAGAGTTTTCCGTCACCAAGCGGGCGACGTCACCATGGTGCTCCGAGTGCATTCAAGTGCAACTTGACGTCCATTTCCTCGTGACAGATCGAGGTAGGAGCCGTGGTGAAGGTGACGAGCCGACTCTGGAAAAAAAACTCACTCCCCCGCGTGCCTTCAATAATGGCACAATGATTGAGTGTCGATGGGGGTTACACCTGACGGCTCAAGTGGAGCATGCTTTAATCCCGAGATCAAACATGATAGGACAGTTATCTTGATCTGATTTGTTTTTGTCTCAAGTGTTTTATTTCGAAGTGTGGATGCTTCTTTTGCCTCGATATTACTACTGGCGGTTTTGTCATTGTTTTTTGTTGTATGAATGATGGCCCCCGTTTGCCATTTATTTCATATGTGCTCAAGCCTCAATTTGTGTAATGCGTAATTACGTCTAAATGTCTAAATTATCTCATGGCTAAGGCTTGAATGTTTCAAGCTGTTAATGCAACACGCATGTATCGCAGTGTGACATCGTGCACATGTTTCAGTCTTCTACATCTCGACCGGTTGACTCGCAGCACCCGAGAAAAGCTTCTTGGTGGTCAGACGTTCGGCCGAGGTGACTGGTCTGTGTTGACATCGGCAGTCTACGAAGAGAGCCGATCGAAGGATGCATAGTAAGCTTGATACGCTATTTGTGTTGCCTACCGTTCAATAACAGCCACGAGGATGCCAGTCCTGTACAGAACGATGATTTGATGTTTTTTCTTACTTGTTACAATGTGTCCTTCCAATAATGTATCGCCTCGAAAAGATCGTATTATTTAGCTGCATTCTAATTAGATGGCCGTTTTCCAAAGCTGCAAATCAAAGGCCATCCTGAAATGCGGAAGCGGACTGAGGTGTAGGGTGATTGTTTCTGGTTTCGCTGTGTAGCCATTTGTCATGCGGCTACATCATCTATCCTCCATATCCCCTTACCCTATCGGACCAGTTTTAGGGATGACCTATAAAATGCACTTTTCCGAGAGAAAAAAAACGTTCATAACCTGTTACCCAGACCTTAAAAACGGATTTGGTACATCGCTTTTGGTCATCCTTTTTTAAATTAACCTACCACCTCGAAAACAAAACAAAACCTTGGAAAAATGCATTAATAACAATGGCAGGACGCCACACAGTGGTCGTTCGCCCCTTTATTTAGTATCAATAACTTCCGGTCCGCTTCAATGACATCGATCAAGTTTGGTAGGTTGGTACAACGATTCATTTGAAACGTTTTGACACCAGAAAAAGTTCCAGGTAAGGTCAGGTCACCGAGTTATGACGTCACAACCAAAGGTCTGCGCAACGGATGAGTTAATGGATGCTCTCGTGCTACTTTATTCATTATTATAATCACTTGGCGTTAGCAATGGATCATAACGAACATCAGTGGCGGATCCAGAGGGGGAGGGGGGCATGCCCTTCCCCCTTGAGCCTCGAAGGGGCGTGGTCCAATAACTCGAGAGGGCGCATAACCGATAGAAGTGACTCGAAACGAATTTCACCCCGTTTTCAAACAAATTGCAAGTAAATTTGCCTACTCTGAACTTCAGAAGACCAATTCTGGCCTCCCGACAACCCACTCTGGTATCCACTTCGGCTTCCATAGAGCCCACTCTGACCGCCGAAGGGCCCATTCTGACTTGAAGAGGGCCCATTCTAGTTTGTAGAAGCCCATTTTAGCATGCATTGCATATTTTGAACTAAAATGGTCCATTCTGGCCTACATTTGTCTTCAATGTCAAAAGGGGCCACCAAGGCTTGAGGGGGGCCCACTAAGGCCTGATGGGGTGGCCCCCTCCTTGACCGAATCCTGGATCCGCCACTGACGGTCATATTATAACTGCTTTGAGCCATTTACAACATGGCTCAGGAAGTCAGACTAGGCCTTCAGGAGGTCAAAACTGGCCCACTGGATGCCAGAGTGGGCCCTCTGGGAAGGCAAATAGTGGTCCTCGGAAAAGCACAGAAGGGCCATCTGGAAGCCAGATTCCAGAAAGGCAGAGATTCTGGAAGACTGGTTAAGATTGCCCCTGGCCCCAGCCTGAGGGCTCCCAGGCCGGGGTCTAAGAGGTCTCTCAGACCAGTCTGGGCACTCCCAGACCGGCCAAGGGCTACCTAGGTTCCAGAGGACCCATCAGGCCTCCATGAGGCCCACATCTGGTTTCAAGATGGCCCCTCTGTGCTTTTCAGAGGATCACTATTTGCTAGCTAGACCACTATTTGACCACTCTAGAGGGCCCACTCTGGTATCCAGTGGGCCAGTCTGACTTTCTATAGGCATGATGTATCTGGCTCAAAGCAGTTATATTATGACCGTCAGCGGCGGATCCAGGATTCGGTCAAGGGGGGGGGGAGGCACGTAGCAAAGTGGGCCTGCTCAGTCCTTAGTGGGCCCCCTCAAGCCTTGGTGGGCGCTTTTGACATTGAAGACAAATGCAGGCCAGAATCGACCCTTTTAGTTCAAAATATGCCTTCCACGTGCTAAAATGGGCCTCTACAAACTACAATGGGCTCTCCAAGTCAGCATGGGCCATCTGGCGGTCAGAGTGGGTCCTCTGAAGGCGGAAGTGTCCCCTACGGAGGCCAGAGTGGGCTGTTGGGAGGCCAAAATGTGCCCTCTCGAGGTCAGAGTGGGCAAATTTACTTGCGATTTGTTTGAAAACGGGGCGAAATTCGTTTCGAGTCACTTCGATCGGCGATAGGCCCTCTCGGGCTATTGTGCCCCTTCAATGTCCAATACGGGGGGGAGGGGGCATGCCCCCCCCCGGATCCGCCACTGATGTTCCTCATGATGCATTGCTAACGACGCCAAGTGATGATAATAATGAATTAACCCGCCATTGACGTGGGGGGGGGGGGGGGTAACGCCCCCTGATGAATTTTCGTAATAGTTCAAAAACCAATAGAGCTGTCAACGTGAAACTTCGGGTACCATTTTCTAAATCACATTTGCGTCATCTGTGTAAAAGTATAGCAATTTCGTTGAACACTAATCCGAGTTATAGTGAATTTAGTGACGTCACTACACAAGAGTTTTACACCAAAATCAACTA
>JAXIVJ010000328.1:47500-130000 GCA_036785665.1 Chirona hameri | reverse complement strand
GAGTTGTGTGAGTTTTGTGAGAGAGTAATAGAGAGTAACTCATGGGAATAATCGAGAATCGTTTTTGACAACTCTCGATAACTCCCTAAAAGGGAGTAAGAATTTCTCTCAGTGTGCACATTCACAAAGTGTGAATATTATTTGGCTACATGTTTACAAGCAAAAGGGAAACAACGATATCCAAGTCCCAGTCACAATTCCTCAAATACTGTTGAAATGCGTCACACGCATGCTATTCAGCGCTATAAACTTTGACGCCAAAACGCGATGTTTTTTAACTTACGTTGGTTGTAGGAATCGCTGCAGATCGAAAATAGCGCCAGACGCGCCACGCATATTTGGAATTGTCGAATACAAAGTCAAGACCCATCATACTTAGGGACAGTGGCGTACCGAGTATCAGGTCATGCAGGTCATGACCTGGTCCCTTGGACCCGAGGCGCCCATGCAAAGCTGGCGCCACTCCGATCAGTCACGACGCCTCTCTGGCCAGTGACCACTCCGGCCAGTGAGGACACTCTCCCGGCCAGTGACGGCACTCTTGCGGCCAGTGACTCCCCCGGCCAGTGAGGGCGTCCTCTGCCATAGACGGCGCTCCTCCGACCAGTGACGGCGCCCCTCTGGCGAGTGACGGCTCCTCTCCGGCCAGTGACGGCTTCTCTCCGGCCAGTGACGGCGCCCCTCCGGCGAGTGACGGCGCCCCTCAGACTAGTGACTGCCCCTCTTCGGCGAGTGACGGCGCCCCTCCGGCCAGTGACTCTTCTTCCGCACGGTGCGGAAAGAGAGGCCCCCTGCAAAATTTCGCCAATATTGGTGGCGCCCCTGTCGATCGGGTGGCGCCCAGTGGCGGATCTACGGTTGGGCAAAATGGGCAATTGCCCACCCCCCCCCCCCAAAAACGAAATATCGGCATGCAAACGTATGTTTTTGGCCCTCCCAAACCGATCCGGCAGGTTGTGATTTTTTTCATGGTACAGTGGCGGATAAATCTTTCTTCGAAAATACGATTTTTTTTAAATAAAAAAATACATGGGGAGAACAAAAAAAAACGCAGTAAGACAACCAAAAATAAAAAAATTGACGTCGGACCATTTGTAATTTTCTTGAAAAGTTATGCACTGGGGGTTTCAAGGGCGAGGAATTCATTGGTGGTGACCCAAAAAAATCCATAACGGTTGGGCAAAGTACATTTTAGTACATTTTTAGTAAAATGTACATAAGTACATTTTACAAGATACGGCCTTCCATATTTTCCCAAGTTCACTATGCTGGCTTACTTTTGACGACTCCGAGACTAAAAAAAAACAATTTTGATAACGTTTTTTTTTGTTTGGATCAGGATTAGTCGAAGAACAATTTGGCATTCACGGAGTTTTGATTTTTTTTTGCTATCACGTGATTTCGTGACCTACTTTTTGCGCCGTTATCTTGACCTGTTGGAAGCTGAAATTAGCATTTCCGTCTTATGAAGTTTGCAGCTTCATATGTTCATTATGTCCTTTCGTATAAAAAGTGAGGTTCGACCTGTAAGAATCATTTTGGAGTCTTGCAATGCTGACATAATACGCTGTTTGGGCACCTGTCCGTCGATAACTTTGCATCTACTTGACATACGCTTTCGAAACAAAGTCCAAAGTGACTCCTGACGACGAAACCTCTCGGTTGGTGCCTGTTACACCCAGGCGCGTAACCACCACTGGGGTCACTGGGGATCAGTCCCCAGTAACATTTGCGGATTTTAACATTACGCCTATGGGCGTTGCATGGTAAGAATCGACTTCAAAGTGCCTCCGTCCCCACCTACTTTCGGAAGGTGGTACGCCTATGGTTACACCGACATCAGGTCGCCATATGACTTGCTAGGCCAATACAACGTAACGTACCCAAACAGCGTATTGTGTGCATTGCAAGTCTCAAAAGTCGTTTTTACAGGTCGAACCTCACTTGTTATATTTTGTATACGAAAGAATATATCAATGGAACTCAAATCGTCATCAGACGAAAACAAAACTATTTCAGTTTCTAACAGGTCAAGGTCACGGCGCAAAATGTAATCCCAAGGTCAAGGGCCTGAGGATCGTCATCGACTTCACCAAGCTGAACAACTTAGTCCAGAGACCGACCCACCCGCTGGTGACGCCGAAGGATGCAGTGTCCGCGGTGCCACCAGGCAGCCGTTTCTTCACCACCGTTGACGCGGCATCCGGCTACTGGCAGATCGCGCTCGAGCGCTCCAGTCAGAACCTCACTACATTCATCTCTCCGTGGGGGCGCTTCCGCTTCTTGCGAGCACCCATGGGGCTCGTGTCAACGGGCGATGAGTTCTGCCGTCGAGGAGACATCGTCATCCAGGGTCTCACCAACGTTGTCAAGTTGGTTGACGATGTCCTGACATTTGACGACAACTACGAGGCACACGTCGAGCGTATTCGACAACTACTACAGCGATGCCGAGATCACCATATCACGCTGAAGAGGGAGAAGTTCGTCTTCGCTGCGGCCGAAGCGGACTACTGCGGCTACCACGTCTCTACCAGGGGAGTCGAGGCTGACCCCGCCAAGGCGAAGGCGATCAGTGGCTTCCCAACGCCCTCCAATCTCACCCAGTTGCGATCCTTCATGGGACTGGCCCAGCAGCTGGGAGACTTCAGCTCCGACATCGCCACCGCAGCAGAGCCTCTACGTGATCTACTGAAGACCAGAAACGAGTTCTGCTGGACGCCGGATCACGATGTCGCCTTCAGTGCGGTGAAGGAAGCACTGTCTTCTACCCCGGTCCTCGCCCACTTCGACCCATCGCTACCCACAGTCCTACAGACGGACGCGGCTCGCCTGAAGGGTCTGTACTATGCGCTGCTACAGCAACATGAAGGCTGTTGGCGAATCGTCCAGTGCGGATCAAGATTCCTCACCGACACGGAGACCACATACTCCATCATAGAGCTGGAGTTGCTGACGGCGGTGTGGGCGCTTGTCAAGTGCCGCATCTACCTCCTGGGCCTACCCAACTTCACTCTGCTCGTGGACCACAAGCCTTTGGTCCCCATCCTCAACGACCTCACACTGGACGCTGTGGAGAACCCGCGCTTGCAACGACTCAGAGAAGACGACTCTTTATACGTTCAAGACCGTATGGAGGAAGGGAAAGGAGCATGCAATTCCGTACGCTCTTTCTAGATCTCCAGTGGAAGATCCATCTTCAGAAGACGACAGTCTGGTGCAGAGGATGGAGCTGCAGGTGCGTCAGATGACCAGTGCGCGGCTGTCCAGTGACGAGTTGCCTCCAGATCACCTACAGGATCTCAGACTGGAAGACCTGAAGGATGCAGCATCACGGGACAGCGAGTACCAGCAGCTACTCACCTACATTCAAGACGGCTGGCCTCCTAGCAAGCAACATATGGATCAGCATCTGCAGCAACACTGGACAGTTCGTGAAGACCTCTCCGCGGTGGATGGCCTGGTCCTCAAGGGGTCTCGCATCTTCATGCCTGCTGCTGCCAGACGACAAGCTCTGGGTCGACTTCACTCGGCTCATCAAGGAGTGGAGCGCATGAAGAGGCGAGCCCGTCAGTCCATCTGGTGGCCAGGCCTGGACGCTGACATCAAGATGATCGTCGAGGCCTGTGAGGCATGCCAACAACTTCGTCCCAGCCAAGTGAAGGAGCCTCTCCTGACTGAACGCCGTCCGTCCCGCGTTTTCGAAAACGTCTCAGCGGACCTGTTCTCACACGGCGGCCGCCAGTTCCTCGTCTACGCTGGTCGTCTGTCAGGATGGCCAATCGTCGTCACGTTCCCGTGGGGGGACAGGCGGACAGCGCAGCTGATCTGGGCGGTGCGGAAGGCCTTCGTCGACTTCGGCGTCCCGATCCGCTTCCGGTCCGATGGTGGCCCACAGTTCTCCAGCCACGACTTCCGAAGCTTCCTGAAGCGATGGGGAGTGAAGCTGGAACAGTCGACGCCCCGCTACCCACAATCAAACGGACATGCAGAAGCCGCTGTCAAGTCAGTCAAGATGCTCGTGGCAAAGACCTGCCACGGTGGCGACACGGACTCGGACCAATTCTGCGAAGGACTGCTGGAACTTCGCAACACGCCGAGAGCAAACGGCCGATCTCCGGCACAGGTGGTTTTCGGACATCCCCTCCGCTCTACACTGCCTGCGAGCCGACGGTCCTTTGCTCCAGAATGGCAAACGGTAGCAGCTGACTGTGACGCCAAGGCAGCGGAGATTCAGGGCGCGACAGAAGTCTATACAACCAGCGCGCGAAGCTGCTGCCACCCTTGAAGATAGGAACGCAGGTGCGTCTTCAAGATCCCGTCACCAAGAAGTGGGACCGCGTGGGGGCCGTCGTCGGCATTGGGAATCGACGTGACTTCCACGTCAAGATGCCAAGTGGTGCGGTCTTCTGGAGGAATCGAAGGTTCTTGCGTCCCATCGCACAGTGCGCGCCGGCCGGGGGCGATCCGGCTGGTGGCGAGAGAGTAGCTGGTGCAGACCGCACCGGGGCCGGTGCGAGCGGCGCCGCGGCCGGGCCTCGCCGTCGCGTCAGCTTCAGGCTCCCACCGGACGGCGACCAGGCAGCGGAGCGTCGATCTGGGCGCAGTCTGCGTGACCGGGAACGTCTTCGACCGCCCGACCGATACTGACTATCTCAGTATTTCGATCTCCCGGGGAGGGAGGAGATCCGTGATCAGGAACCGACGCCACTGCCTGACGAGCCGACGCCACTGCCGGACGAGCTGTCGCCGCTGCCGGACGAGTTGACGCCGCTGCCGGACGAGTCGACGCCGGACGAGCCGACTCCGCTGCCGGACGGACCGACGCCGCTGCCGGACGAGCCGACGCCGCTGCCGGACGGGTCGACGCCACTGCCGGACGAGTCGACGCCGCTGCCGGACGAGTCGACGCCGCTGCCGGACGGGATGACCCCGCTGCCGGACGGGCCGACGCCGCTGCCGGACGAGCCGACGCCGCTGCCTGACAAGCCGCTGCCGGACGAGTCGACGCCGCTGCCGGACGAGCCGATGCCGCTGCCGGACGAGCCGACGCCGCTGCCGGACGGGTCGACGCCGCTGCCGGACGAGGCGACGCCGCTGCCGGACGAGCTGACGCCGCTGCCGGACGAGCCGACGCCGCTGTCGGACGGGCCGATGCCGCTGCCTGACGGGCCGACGCCGCTGCCGGACGAGCCGACGCCGCTGCCGCCGCTGCCGAGCGAGTCGCCGCCGCTGCAGCCGCTTTCTCGCTGCAGCCGCTTTCTCGCGAGCCTCCTCCGCCGTGGCCGCCGCCGCTCCCGGCATGGGGCCGCGGTCCGGCCGCCGCCGGAGCCTGACGTCTACAAATGCTGAAGATCTCAGTGCTGAAGATCTCCCGAGGAGGGGGAGATGTTGGGGGTCGCCTGTGCTGGGGCCGGTGAGCGCCGGGGCACGAGTGAATCCCGAGCCCCACCGCGTGACCCGGGCCGCCCCCGGCGACCGGGCCGACCTCGGGTCCGGGCCTGGTGAGGGGTGGCATTCTGTGCGGGGTGTGCGGCCGCACCGGGTGTGCGTTGTTGTGGCTGGTGAAATAGACGTAGACAAACCTGCTCACATCGTTTACCGGAATAGCAGAACACAACAGACCCGGCCCGAACCGGCCCGACACGGCAGTGCAGACGCTTTTCGGAAGCTAATAACTTTGCAACCACTGCTCCGGTTGAGATCGGGTTTTCACCATTGGATAGGTCCATCAAATCAAGTTTGTTTTTGGTATGGTGCGTTCTGATAGGGGTGGTATCACAGCGCGAGGCAGTTGGCACACGCAAACGTCGAAATGAACCAAAATCATTTTTGATCAAAAATGGCTGTATTAATCTAAGCATTAATTTATACGATGAAGCATGCAGCGCTCAGGACGTACTCCCGTTTGGCGGATTCGAGAAAGGAGATCATGAACAATTTATAACAACTTAATTTTTATGTTGGCATGTATTGCGGCCTGGCAATATTTATGGAGGATTAAAAGGACTAAAATGACTATGTGTTACTACCACCTGTGCTCCCTTACCATTTCATATTTCAAACCTGTTTTACCCTTACCAGAGCGCGCCCGCTCGGTCATCGCCCAAAAAGGCGTGTTTCTGGTATATTGGGTTATAAGACTCGCACGATAACCGAGCGGGCGCGAAGCGCCCGTGAGTTTTCTCGTCCACTTACTAGACACATTTACATTTGACCCGGCCCGAAGCGGCCGTACAGACGCTTTTCGGAAGCTAATAACTTTGCAACCACTGCTCCGATTGAGGTCGGCTTTTCACCATTGGATAGGACCATCAAATAAATTTTGATGTTTGTATGGTGCGTTCTGATTGGGGTGGTATCACAGCGTGTGGCATATGTAAACTTCGAAATTAACAAAAATCATTATTGATTTTAAAAAATGGCTTGATTTATCTAAGCATTAATTTATAATATATAGGTAGTGTGATCTGGACGGGGGCGGCCAAAACCCACACGGCGCGAGTAGACCGAGTTCAGCACAAATTCCTCATGTGGCTACTCAGTCACACTTCATCCGGACACGCACCCTCCCTCTCGTACGAAAATTTGCTGCATCATTTCACGCTTCCCTCTCTCAATTCCCGTCGAACGCAGCACGACATTCTCTTTATCCGAAACATTTTCCGGCAAAAAATCGACTGCGCGGATCTACTTTCCAGTTTTGCTTTACACGCCCCTACTCGGTCTACTCGCGCCAACAAACTGTTCGGTGAACCTCGCGCGCGTGTGATCACTGTGCAGTCGGGAATGTTTTGTCGTTTGCCGCGTGTGGCGAACGCCTTTTTAAATTGCACAAACCATGCTGACGTTTTTAATGACACGTTCTGTGCTTTTAAACGCATCGTCATCAAGTATGTAAGCCAACTGTGATATTGTGACCAAGTGACTAACTTATTTTTATATGTATATCTGACCAAGCAACTAACTTATGTTTATATTGTATTTGACTTCACCTGTAAGTGGAGGCATTCTCTGTTGGTGATAGAACGAATAAATAAATAAATAAATAAATAAATATACGATCAAGCATGCAGCGCTCAGGACGTACTCCCTTTTGGCGGATTCGAGAAAGGAGATTATGACAAATGTAATACAACTTATTTTGTATGTAGTTTGTCCCAGGGAAGCAACATATACGTACCGCTGGGTTACCACCGATTAAGGCGTTTTACTGGTTTAGATGGGATATATTGTCCGCTGAAAATTTGAGTTTTGCTTGACATTACAAAGTTGCCCGAAGCTGTAACTCGAAAACCATTTGACGGACGATGCTGAAAAGTGCACAGCATGAATCAACAGCCCATATAACCCCAGACACGTAGTTTAATCGAAATATGAGATGTAGTGTGTTATTTAGAGATTGTTTTGGTCGATCTGTTTTGGAATACCCCAATTGCCACCCCCAAACGAAAAATCGGTAGGCAAATGGATATCCCCGAAACCGTTACGGGGGTTGTGATTTTTGTTCCGGGAAGGCGAGATTTACCCCCCTCCCCCACTCAACGAAACTTTCGGTGCTGACGACCCGACGCCCCTCCCCCGCTCAAAGACCTTTCCCGCTGACGATCCGACGCCACCCCCCCCCCCCCCCGTCAACAGCTTTTCGCTGACGAAACAGAGCGAAATTTGTTGCCCCCCAAACTCGAAACCTAGATCCGCCACTGGTGGCGCCCCTCAAGGCAATGACCTGGTCCTTTGTGAATTTCTGCGTACGCCACTGCTTAGGGAGCCATAAGTCAGTCAACATTCAATATATGGCTTTGACATTTGGTGTGGGCATCGTCCATACTTGGTTCTCCAATATATATTCCGGCTTTTTCACATGATTTTATATTTTATATGATTTTATGAAGGAAAAGCATTGGAGAAAAAATCCTTAAAATAAACATTTCCGAACATTGAAAAACCGGAATATATATTGGAGAACGAAGTATAGGCAATACCCAAACCGAACATCTAAGCAATATCTTTAGTTTTGGCTGACTTATGGCTACTTAAAGGAAATAGCTCACCTTCAAAATTAGTTTTAAACTGAGATAGTAGTTTAATAGCACCTGTTGGGAAACCCCTATCTGCAAGTTTTCGTGACTGAAAAGACTCCAGCCGAATATATTTAATTTATTGGCGAAGGAATGCGGTGCTGGCGAAATAATGTGGTGTTGGATCTAGCCAGGGCAGAGGCTATACCGGGGGTCCAAAGTCATATGGTAACATGGGTGTGACTTCACTACTAGCCCATAGGGTCCCATGTTAAATTGCTACTTTTCCAGCTTGTTTTTCGAACTGTTCTTCACCTCAAATTCATATGTCAAACCCACAGAAAGAAAGCGGTAACATTCATATTTCTATTTTTTGGGTCAAAGTGTCAAGCCCAATCAACGGTTTTCGAGTTATTAACCAAAGTATGACACCATCTCAACGATATAGTCGAAGGTCGTGAGATCGAATCCCGGGGATGTTAATATAGTTTTACCGTAAAAGTGGCTACATACAGAGTTTTATCGGTAACATGCGGTGTTTTGCGCTTCTTTTATTTGGTATAACTAAATGATAAGAATCAGGAAATCTTACTTTAAAAAAATGAGGTTATTTTGTATCTATTATTAGCATATTTGCACAATTAGCAAATATGTGAATTGTGTAAGTGGTAATTAGGTAACTAACATCACATTTCCTCTGCGATGTTGCGATGATTTTTGTTAGGCGCAATTTTAACTGTTCTTATCAAATTAATAAATGATACCCATATAAATAAAGCCAAAGCATTTCTATTTTGATTTTTGGGATTGCAAATTAAAATGACAAGCCCAACCAATCGTTTTCGAGTTATTGGCCAAAATATGACCCTATGATGTAGTCCAAGAGCATGGAATCAAATCCGGGCAAGGCAAAGTTTGTATTGGCAGTCGTTGGGAACGTTATATTTGTTGTGTTGCATAGTCCCTGAGACAAACACGCCACGGAACGGAGACTCTGTATCCGACACGTTCTCACGCGGGCGACTCAGACGCGACTGCTGCCTTGTGCTCGGCCGGCCATCTGGGGGCGGTGTCGGATGACTGTGTTTCCGACACCGGACATCTGGACACAACAATATTGGCAACATATGGCGCCCTGTGTCTTTGTTCTAATTTGATAACAGGAATGGGAAATATGAAATATAATTTCCATTTTCAAGCGCAATGTTGGGACTGGTCTTCTTCTCAAACTCATGTATATTAACAATGGGCCTTGGCATGTTGTGGTCCATATTAGTAATGATGAAGTCTTAAAACAATCATCAATAGCTGCAAATAATAAGTGTTACAATCGATATACTCTTATTAAATAGCATACCATCTTTCCTCGGTAAAACGGTCCTTCCCATTAGTCAAGCCGTATCAAAGCTGAAGCCAAAACAGGAAATATGTGAGAAGAAATGCATTATCAATGCATTATCAATCGCGCGTAGGCGCCTGCGCTTTTACCCTGCAACCCATCACCCTCAGTAATTTGCACCTCATCATGTTTAACATGCGCAACACATCCGCGTGTGGCAACGATGGTCTTTGCATTCGCATTTTTAAACTTTCATTCGACACTATCGGCCCTCTTTTACTGCACATCATCAACTCTAGCATCACTTTTAACGAAGTCCCAGCAGTCTGGAAGCATGCCCTGGTACACCCGATACACAAGTCCGGGGATCCTGACAATCCTTCCAACTTCCGTCCCATCTCAATCCTTCCTGTCATGGCGAAGGTAGTGGAGAAGGTGGTACAGCACCAGCTCCACCACTACCTCGCATCCAACCATCTCCTCTCCCCATCCCAGCACGTTTTCAGGCCCCGGCACTCTACCGAGACAGCCCTCATCAACATCTCAGACCGCGCGTTTTCCGCCATGGATCAAAGTAAAATTTCGCTCCTTTGTCTTATCGATTTGAGTCGCTGCTTCGATGTCATCGATCATGCCAAACTGCTAGCCAAATTGCAGCTTTACTGCATCGACACTTCCTGGTTTGCTAACTACCTGTCCGGCCATACGCAGAGCGTCAGTCTCTCCTCAACATTGATATCGGCATCTCGTCCAATCACTCAGGGAGTTTTCCAAGGCTCCTCTCTCGGCCCGCTACTCTTTACTCTATTTGCAAATGACCTCAGCCTGCATGCCGCTGGCGCTTTTGTCACGCAATACGCCGACGACACCCAGGTTCTCGTCTCTGGCCAAAAATCCGCCCTTCCGGCTCTGATCGGTGACACGGAAGCAGCCCTATCCTCCCTGGACGCGTACTTTCGGTCAAGCGGTCTTAAAGTAAACGAAACAAAATTTGAGCTTCTCCCTATCGGCACTCGGCAAAACTTACGCAACATGCCCTCGTTCACAGTGAAATTTCGCAACACGGACCTCGTCCCCGGTAACGAAGCCAAAAATCTCGGTATCACTTTCGACCGTTATCTTTCTTGGGATTCACACGTTGAGCAGCTGTCTCGGAAGTGTGTTGGCATCCTGACCGCCATCTCTCACCTACGTCACTACCTACCACCCGGCTGCCTACCCACCCTCGTCTCGGCCCTGGTCTTCTCGCATATCCGCTACGGACTCGCAGTGTACGGTAACGGTTCTGGAAAAAATCTGGCTATCATCCAAAAAATATTCAACTTTGCAGCTCGCATCATTTCTGGAAAGCGCAAATTCGATCACATCTCTGGCGTGCGAGAGGACCTGGGCTGGCTGGATTCCCCGGACTTGGTCGTCCATCACACACTGACACTGCTCCACAAGGTCCGTCGCACTGGGCAGCCTGAGTCTCTGGCCGTCCAATTCCGTAGAAACCGCGAGCGACCTAACCACGTGCATAGCACCCGTAGAGACGACCTGCTGAGTCTCCCCAACATACGCGGCTCAGCAGCGGGTGAAAGGCAGTTCGTGTATCGTGCCGCTGACCAGTACAACTCGCTGCCACCTGAGTTTACCGCCATGCCTATCACATTGTTTAAGCGCGCATTGAAGAGGCGACTGGTGTCTGGTAACGATGACGATCGCCGCTGATGGGCTGATCTGATGTGACGCAGACTGACAATCCTTGTTTATTTCGACTTTTAACTGTACTGTATGCTTGTATTTTACCCACTTCAACGCCATCATTGTGTGACTCTGTGCCAGGAATAGCCCCTTTGGCTTCGGCCATGTATAGGGGACGGCTACTACGAGGTTTATAAATAAATAATAAATAAATTATTCGAGACACAATCAGCTGCTGCGACACAACACGACAACGGCACTCACACTATCCGTAACCGTACTCGGGACCCGATAAGCTGCAGCGGCACAACACGACTACGGCACTCACTGTCCGTAGTCCGTACCCGGACTCGAGACCCAATATGCTTAGGCTTTCGTGACGCACTGTTTGCGCTTCCATTTTGATATGCTTAGGCTTTCGTGACGCGATATGCTTAGGCTTCCATTTTCGATATGCTTAGGCTTTCGTGACGCGCTGTTTGCGCCCGCCTTTCCATGGCCTCCGCGCGCCGAGCACCATTTACCGCCTTCGTGCGAATAAATGTGCGAACGCGCGCAAAGGCCCTCCTAGCAGCAGCGGGTACGGAAGGGAACTTGTCGTGCAGTACACTCAGAAAATCGGCCACCACTCTCGGTTTCCGGCTCAGTCGATTCGGCTCCAGCGCATGGTGAAGGCAGAACGCCTCTTCCATCTGTCGGAAACGTTCAAAGAATGCCTCTGTCGGGACCGTCAACCCTCCTTCACTCCGCATCCTGAGCCAGAGAGCCTCCACTGGCCCATCCTCGGTCTGCGAAGACGGGGCGCGAAGAGAACGATCCCCCGCCTTGCGAGCCACGAAGCCACTCACATACGCCATAGCGCTGTCCGTCGCCGACGCACCTGCTACTGGGCCGGCTGCTGCTGCGCTCGGGGCGGTGGAGCTGCCGGCTGGTGCACGACTTCTCCAGTGTGGCGCAGAAGGCACGCATGTCTGCGGCCATATCCTGCGGGACGAAATCTGCGGCCTCCTCCTGTAGCTCTCGCAGCTACTCCAGCTCCGACGGCACTGCCTCTGGGTCCGTGTTCGGCTCGGGTGACGCCTGTTCTGCGCCCCCCCCCCCCCCCCTCCCCCGGTCTCGTCAGTGGGCTCACGCCGCTGTTCAAACAGAACAGGATGGTGATGAGGCGGAGGGAGGCGACGGCGTCCACGGGGTTGGTGTTGGAGTTTGATCCGCTCCTTCCCCGCACCATCCCCAAAAGCCCCTCTAGTCGGTCCTGTGTGAGGCGACGGGTCAGCAGGTATGTGCTGTCCCCAAACACAGCACGCATGTCGGCCGGGAGGCCGCGGACGGACCGGATGGTGACGAGCATGCCCTTCTGAAATGGGTACAGATGTTTAGCCGATGCGAAGCACATGCCCAGCAGCTCTTCGATAGCTGCGTCCAGCACCGCCTCCTGCTCGTTGGTGGCCTTGCAACCGCTGCGCAGGGACTTCGGGTCGGCGGGACTGGCGCTGTTCAGCGCGTCGCAGGCGTTGTTCAACAGCTGGATGACCCGGGCCTCCTCAGTGTATATTGAGTGTGAGGAAGTACCTCATGCAGTCGGCCCGTGCTGCTGCTGATTAGCTGCATGGCCGGTCTCACTTTCTAACGAGACATGCCAGTCACCTGTAACAGTGAGAACAATTATATACCTAGTTAATATAATCGTATTAACACATAAATCGGCACAGAAGCACAACAGGACAATGATGCAACAGCTGTAGTATTCGTGGCTGAAAATGTTGCATATTGCTTTCGTTTGGCTGAATTGTCAAGGTATACCCTAAAAAGCAATTTTCGAAAGCAATATAATTACAAAACATGCACTTCATATTTAGTTTAGATTGCAAAGAATGGTGCAGATTTCAAAAACTGGTGCGTGTTGTTATGACATTGTGTGCTTCGAAAGAAGATATAAAAGAATCAGAAGTCAGAACTTATGCAAAAATCATGATTTATACAAATATTAAGTACAAATGCAATGATTATCCTATAATTGTTTACATAACTGGCCATAATATTGTCATTCACTTGACAAATGGTTTGTCACTGGCCCAGTAGGTAACTCTGCTTTAAACACATGCCACCACATAAAACTTAAAACACAATAAATCATGCAATGAACATGTTAAATAAAACACAATCAAGCACATGCCACAAAGAGCCAAAATTGTCAACAATGCACCACAGTGATTTCTCACCATGGCCTTCGAAACTGATATCTCAGATTAAACCACATTATATTTAAAGTGACTGATTTCCTTTAATTGTGGTGTTCTTCATCTTCAGGTCAGGTGAATGACATGATCAGGTGTGATTGTGACATAGGCATCGGCTCCATAGCCTTTGAATCCGAAATGAGAGGCTTCAAACACACCCTTCCCATTCCACACCTGTACACATGCAAAACACGACCAATAATATTTATTGACATAAAAGTACATATCAGCCGTTTTCACGATGGTTATTTTATTGCATTGGTACCATCCGTAAAGTACCACATTCCTGAAGTACCTAATCTAGTTTATCATGTCCCAATAATCTCATAATAAATTAATGCACCAATGTATGTTGTTAACCTGCCAAGGTCTTAAATTAACTGTCAAACTACCAATGTCAATGTTTGTTTTCAGACCAGCAGGATACACATATGAAATAATGAAATTCTCACATATTAATATTGAAATTTGGTTTTGTTTGTTGACCAAGCAACAAGCACCATATCCTCTTGGGACCAAGGCACTAACTGGAACACTCACCCTGTTCCAAGGGATATCAATATGGCTAGCCAGGGGAGCCGGGCAGACTTTTCAGAGGCCCAGCAAAATATTGTGGTGAAATATTGACCTGAGCCAAAAATAGTTTCAACATGATTTATGAAGAGCTATCAAACGGTATTTTTGTTTTTCCACCTACTCCCCATAGGCGCTGAGTTCAAGGGGATGGGGCGTCTTGCCCGGGGGGTGGGGCAAGACACACCTTTTGCAGGCATTTTGGAAATCATCTCCTACAAAATTGTTAAATGAAGTAGGTAGAAATATGTGATGCAGAATGCAAGACAACTTTCCAAACTTAATGAAGAAGGTAGAAGGTAGAATTACCAATATTTCGGAGGTCGCCAGGGCATTTGGGTAAATAGTTCAGTAATTCACCACCCCAGTTTATGGTGTTCTTGGGGTTCCCAATAGAAGAAGAGTAGTCAGCTGACGGTAATATTATGACAGACTGAAAAGTGAGTTATTACAAGATGGTCTGGCGGGGGACGACAGCCACCACACTGAGAGAAAAAATGACTCTGCTCTTCAAAAAGTAATGCAGAGCTCACCCTAAAATCACCCTACTATGCTGGGCATATCCCTTCTTAACTTCCAAGAACTCTCCCGAAACAAGAAATAAGCGTTCTCCAACGACTTCTTAGGAGTTCTCCTAGCGTCAATTGTGAAGCAAGAGTATTCTTAGAGTTCCTGTGGTAGCATCATGACAATTGGCTAGAGTTTTGTCAGAATCAAGATTCAGATCCTCTTACGATTCTTCGCCAGCGTTTACAAAACTCATGTTAGACTCTTCCTTACCTCGAAGATTCACAGAAAACTCCCGACTTGACCCACGCGTCTGAGTTTTAGCAGTGTTTTAGCGATATCAGACGACTGCATCGCCCGCCATGTTGATATCAGCACTCTTTGGCCGAGTGCGACGGAAGCGAACGCAAGCAAGGCGCTCTAAGAGAAGTTCGTGCTTCGCATGGGAACCCAAGGTACAGTTGTGTCTTTATTTTGATTAGGCGCATTCGAGGTGTTTAATATTGGGCATTTATGATTGCAAGAAGTGAAATTGCAGGTCTTGGCATTGCATTCTTTGTGAAACTAAGATGGCGAATGTAATGGAAAGGTTATAGGTAATTTTTACTCAAGGTAGGTGCCTAGGTACCTGTCAGGTGTGAGTACTTTGTTGGCCCCAAATTATAGATGTTTCTGCAAACCTGGGATAAAATAATGAAAAGGTTTTTGGTATTCTTTGAACAGCATGCATTGCATTGGGCACCCTACCAAAGGTAAAGATTACCCACCCCAAAAAATAAGTGAAGGCTATGTCCACCACTACCAGTCACTAACATGCTGTAGAAAATATGTAGGTATGTAGGCCCAGGCGGAAAAGGTGCAGGGCAAGAAACGCAAGAAACGCAAGGAAGAGATAAGAGCCTTCTATAGCTTTCGTCGAACACTTGTTTATGATTCGGCTAACGCATCAAGGTCAATATTTTAGAAATAGAGCTGTTTACCCATGACGTCACTAGTTGGAAGTGGCTCCAACAGCTGACTGCGCTAATGTTAAAGGGAATAGTGAACCTTTAACATTCGTTTTTAACTGATACAGCCAGACTGGACATAAAAAACGACATACTTTCGATAGAGCTTGTCTCAAGCTATCATAATGCCATTTTTCGCTTGTCGCTACGTTGCGTTGTTTTCGAGATCTTAGGGGGGGGGGGGGGCTGAAATCACCCACCCACCCCCCCGGCCGTTCGTGTTTGGCGCAGACTCCCGGCCGTGCGCGTGTTAATAATAGTTTTTTTTTCCAGAGGATGATGCCGAGACTGTTCTCAGACTCCTTAGGGAGTATGACACAATCTGCACAGAAGATGCACTGCTGACGCGGCCGGTGATCCTCACGTCGGAGACGAAAGCGGAAGCGTCGTCATGGTTGAAGGCGTACAGGTGGCCGCCTGTGGGTATCTGAATAGCGCTCTTCTTCTGTGAGTACTTGCGCACTATATCTTTAACCAGACAACTAAGAAAAGCACCAAAAACACCAACTGGATACTCAGACGCTACGTGCTAGACCTCGAAGCAGAAATGGAGCCGGATGATGTGGTGAAGCAGGAGATCGAAGCTCTGTTGTAGTTTGCAGAACTCTGTTCTGCAGTGTCGGGTTGTTCGATAATAAACACATTGAACACATTTGATCGAGTTTTTGGGGGAGGGCCTTTTTACATCGCCCAGTGAGAAATATTAAGGGATTCTGGAAGAGTCATAGGTAGTAAATTGAAGAGTCATTGAAGAGTCAAGAAAGAATATATAGTATGAGTTCTGGAAGAGTACTAGAAGAGTTGTATACATCGAAAGAGTTTTCGTGGCATCATGGAAGAGTTTTCGTGGAATCATGGAAGAGTTTTGGATGGACCATTCTGAGAGTCATGGGAGGGTATTGGAAGAGTTTTGCAATAGGACATTTTAGACAACTCTTCTTTGATCCGTAGAAGAGTCATTTTTTCTCTCAGTGCAGTAGGTTCTGCAGTGCAGCGTGTGAATGTGAGCGGAGCATTCTAAAAGTGGGTCCCTGTGACTATAATTGCTGTAAAGGTTAGGTCAGGTTCAATTATATATAGTTTTTGGTGACATAGCTTTGGTATTACAGGTACACTTTTCTGTCTGTCATAAAAATACTCTCTTCTATTAGGGATCTCAAGAACACCATTAACTGGGAAGGTGAATTACTGAACTTACCGGGTCCCCGGTGATGCTAAAATTGAAACTGCATGTTTAAAGGGACTATCCAGACTGGTTATTGATTCGACACTGATTGAATTGATTGGAATCGTTCAATCAAAATTCATTGAATCAAAACATAATTGATTCACCACCAGATCTACTGATTCATGAATTGTGATTGGATCAAAACCCGCATCAAATCAAGGCTGATTGAATCAAAAGATTTAACGATTCAGGTACACTGGTAAATTGCGCAAATACATGCAGTACCAGTGGCTGCATTCATTTATACTGAAATAATTTTGCTGTAACAATGTTTTAATGTTATATTATCAAATGATTATATTCATATAAATTCACCTAATATATTTCAATGTTGAATCAAACGTGAATCGATTACAAAATTTGTTTTTATTCTTTGAATCGGAATCAATCAATTCTCAAAATTGTATCCGTGAATCGAACGGTGATTGAATCATTCAGATTCCAAAATGAATCATGATTGAATCGTTCCAAAAAAGTTTAATCAATAACCGGTCTGGGATTATCCCACCTTAACATTATGTTTGAGTTGAGATAGCCATTTCGATGGCTTGGCATTTAATTTACGTATGGTAGCAGTTAAAACAACCACAATGATCTATTCAAAAAGATATTCGAGTTTGATTTTGCCATCTGTAAAAAATAAGGCCCATGCGTATTTGAATAGGGCCTCTAAACCGACAGCGTCGTCTCTCTTTACCCAACTGGTACTGATAGGGCCTGTTCTCGTCGCACCTCTAACCTCCTCCAAGTTGCTCCAACTTGCAATTTTTGTCTTCCATTTCTTGATCCCCGGGTGGTTAGCAATCGAGAGGTTAGCACTATCAGCTGGAGTTGCTGCAGCAGTTGGCCGCCAGGGACGGCTAGTGAGCCAGGGTGGTATGACGTCACAAGCAAATGGTACCAGTTAAATATTTAACGCTTAATATGTATGTATTTATAAATAAATAAATCAATCAATATTCAGTGGTACCATTTGCTTGCGACGTCATAACACCCTGGCTCACTAGCGGTCCCTGGCGGCCAACTGCTGCAACAAATTCAGCTGATAGTACTAGCCAATCTAGACACCGGGTGGTTCGCTGTTTTTCTGTGCAATAGATGTCGACACAAAATTGTATCATACATTTGGCAGCACAAAGGATTTCCGTTATTAAAAAAATCACGACATCAATCCAACTTAACGCTTAAAACTAAAAGTTTAATATCTTCCAAGATAAACCATTTTTTTTCCCGAAAAAAAGTTCACAAACATGTTCAGCTGACCTCGCCTGACATGTAGATATATGATTCGACAACTTTAAAAAAGGTGGGACAGTCCCTTTAAAACAAGCCATGCCTAATGATTAGAAATGAATGCCTAGACGACAATGACTGCTGATGAATGCCTAGACGACAATGACTGCTGACAGAACTGACAAAACTTAAATAATTCCATTGTAAATACATTCTACTAACTAAACAGAAGATAGAACTTACAGCGAGACGCAGACCAATACCGCCGTCGGTGACGAATGGCATATTGATATAGGGCCTTGACGAATACCACGGGAGACAGCCTTGCACGGGAGAAAAGGCCGCACAAATATGTATAATTGTTGATCGGAACACGAACGCCATACTCGCCACGCATATCGTGCATCCATATCTGGTATATTATTCCAAATCTGGTAGTGACCTTCATTTTTTGGTATGTTGTTTAGTCTTTATATAGTATATTTATAGTATATACTAAACAAGCTTAAGAGTACCCAGTGTATAGTGCCCTGGGCTATACGATCAGCCAATCAGCTTGCAGCTGGTGCTAGCAAGCGAACCGCCGGCCGCCGGTTGGCACATCTCTAATGTGAGTATCCTTACGCGACTACTTTCGAATCTGATTGGCTGAACCATTTTATTAATTCGCGTGACGTCAGAACTCTGACTCAGAGAGTATGCATACAGTTTTGATAAACAATAATAATGTACGGCCTTCTGTCCTGAATCAGCGCGATATCAGGCCATCTTTGACAATATAAAAAGAAATTGTATTAACAAATATAATCAAATCGTGTTTCGGAAAAAAATATCCAAGGTGAACTATTTCCTTTAAGTATGATGGGTCTGAATTTTGTATTAGATATTTCCAAGTATGCACGCGGCACTTTCCCTCCTGCTACCAAAATGCTAAAAAATGGAGGAAGCACGAACGAGGAAAATTTCCCGATTTTTTTGTTCGCACAAAGTTATTTTTCGCAGTCAGTATCTATTTTTCATCGCCAGTTTCAGCGGATATTTTTTCTTCTTCCTGATGTATATTTACACATTGCCAACAACATACTCCACCCTCCTGTGAAGTATGTTATCCCGTAACCTTACACACACGACAAAGACACATCACTCCTCACATCATGTCTATTCGGTGATATGATCTCGGTTTCATCTCTGGTATCATCGTATCATCATCTATCATCTCTGGTATCATCTCTGTATCGGTATCATCTCTTTGTGTCTTCCCTGGTATCAATATCATCGCACTTCTGCACATGTGTCGCAACTAAATCACAACATATAAAATAAGATAACATAATAACATGAAACATCAAAATAAAGAAAACATATCTAAAAAAATATTCCAACCATGATGCATACTATCGCCTGTGCCAGCTCGTCCGTCCGTCCGTCCGTCCGTCCGTCCGTCCGTCCGTCCGTCCGTCCGTCCGTCCGTCCGTCCGTCCGTCCGTCCGTCCGTCCGTCCGTCCGTCCGTCCGTCCGTCCGTCCGTCCGTCCGTCCGTCCGTCCGTCCGTCCGTCCGTCCGTCCGTCCGTCCGTCCGTCCGTCCGTCCGTCCGTCCGTCCGTCCGTCCGTCCGTCCGTCCGTCCGTCCGTCCGTCCGTCCGTCCGTCCGTCCGTCCGTCCGTCCGTCCGTCCGTCCGTCCGTCCGTCCGTCCGTCCGTCCGTCCGTCCGTCCGTCCGTCCGTCCGTCCGTCCGTCCGTCCGTCCGTCCGTCCGTCCGTCCGTCCGTCCGTCCGTCCGTCCGTCCGTCCGTCCGTCCGTCCGTCCGTCCGTCCGTCCGTCCGTCCGTCCGTCCGTCCGTCCGTCCGTCCGTCCGTCCGTCCGTCCGTCCGTCCGTCCGTCTGTCCGTCTGTCCGTCTGTCCGTCTGTCCGTCTGTCCGTCTGTCCGTCTGTCCGTCTGTCCGTCTGTCCGTCTGTCCGTCTGTCCGTCTGTCCGTCTGTCCGTCTGTCCGTCTGTCCGTCTGTCCGTCTGTCCGTCTGTCCGTCTGTCCGTCTGTCCGTCTGTCCGTCTGTCCGTCTGTCCGTCTGTCCGTCTGTCCGTCTGTCCGTCTGTCCGTCTGTCCGTCTGTCCGTCTGTCCGTCTGTCCGTCTGTCCGTCTGTCCGTCTGTCCGTCTGTCCGTCTGTCCGTCTGTCCGTCTGTCCGTCTGTCCGTCTGTCCGTCTGTCCGTCTGTCCGTCTGTCCGTCTGTCCGTCTGTCCGTCTGTCCGTCTGTCCGTCTGTCCGTCTGTCCGTCTGTCCGTCTGTCCGTCTGTCCGTCTGTCCGTCTGTCCGTCTGTCCGTCTGTCCGTCTGTCCGTCTGTCCGTCTGTCCGTCTGTCCGTCTGTCCGTCTGTCCGTCTGTCTGTCTGTCTGTCTGTCTGTCTGTCTGTCTGTCTGTCTGTCTGTCTGTCTGTCTGTCTGTCTGTCTGTCTGTCTGTCTGTCTGTCTGTCTGTCTGTCTGTCTGTCTGTCTGTCTGTCTGTCTGTCTGTCTGTCTGTCTGTCTGTCTGTCTGTCTGTCTGTCTGTCTGTCTGTCTGTCTGTCTGTCTGTCTGTCTGTCTGTCTGTCTGTCTGTCTGTCTGTCTGTCTGTCTGTCTGTCTGTCTGTCTGTCTGTCTGTCTGTCTGTCTGTCTGTCTGTCTGTCTGTCTGTCTGTCTGTCTGTCTGTCTGTCTGTCTGTCTGTCTGTCTGTCTGTCTGTCTGTCTGTCTGTCTGTCTGTCTGTCTGTCTGTCTGTCTGTCTGTATGTCTGTATGTCTGTATGTCTGTATGTCTGTCTGTCTGTCTGTCTGTCTGTCTGTCTGTCTGTCTGTCTGTCTGTCTGTCTGTCTGTCTGTCTGTCTGTCTGTCTGTCTGTCTGTCTGTCTGTCTGTCTGTCTGTCTGTCTGTCTGTCTGTCTGTCTGTCTGTCTGTCTGTCTGTCTGTCTGTCTGTCTGTCTGTCTGTCTGTCTGTCTGTCTGTCTGTCTGTCTGTCTGTCTGTCTGTCTGTCTGTCTGTCTGTCTGTCTGTCTGTCTGTCTGTCTGTCTGTCTGTCTGTCTGTCTGTCTGTCTGTCTGTCTGTCTGTCTGTCTGTCTGTCTGTCTGTCTGTCTGTCTGTCTGTCTGTCTGTCTGTCTGTCTGTCTGTCTGTCTGTCTGTCTGTCTGTCTGTCTGTCTGTCTGTCTGTCTGTCTGTCTGTCTGTCTGTCTGTCTGTCTGTCTGTCTGTCTGTCTGTCTGTCTGTCTGTCTGTCCGTCCGTCCGTCCGTCCGTCCGTCCGTCCGTCCGTCCGTCCGTCCGTCCGTCCGTCCGTCCGTCCGTCCGTCCGTCCGTCCGTCCGTCCGTCCGTCCGTCCGTCCGTCCGTCCGTCCGTCCGTCCGTCCGTCCGTCCGTCCGTCCGTCCGTCCGTCCGTCCGTCCGTCCGTCCGTCCGTCCGTCCGTCCGTCCGTCCGTCCGTCCGTCCGTCCGTCCGTCCGTCCGTCCGTCCGTCCGTCCGTCCGTCCGTCCGTCCGTCCGTCTGTCCGTCTGTCCGTCTGTCTGCCTGTCTGTCTGCCTGCCTGCCTGCCTGCCTGCCTGCCTGCCTGCCTGCCTGCCTGCCTGCCTGCCTGCCTGCCTGCCTGCCTGCCTGCCTGCCTGCCTGCCTGCCTGCCTGCCTGCCTGTCTGCCTGTCTGCCTGTCTGCCTGTCTGCCTGTCTGCCTGTCTGCCTGTCTGCCTGTCTGCCTGTCTGCCTGTCTGCCTGTCTGCCTGTCTGCCTGTCTGCCTGTCTGCCTGTCTGCCTGTCTGCCTGTCTGCCTGTCTGCCTGTCTGCCTGTCTGCCTGTCTGCCTGTCTGCCTGTCTGCCTGTCTGCCTGTCTGCCTGTCTGCCTGTCTGCCTGTCTGCCTGTCTGCCTGTCTGCCTGTCTGCCTGTCTGCCTGTCTGCCTGTCTGCCTGTCTGCCTGTCTGCCTGTCTGCCTGTCTGCCTGTCTGCCTGTCTGCCTGTCTGCCTGTCTGCCTGTCTGCCTGTCTGCCTGTCTGCCTGTCTGCCTGTCTGCCTGTCTGCCTGTCTGCCTGTCTGCCTGTCTGCCTGTCTGCCTGTCTGCCTGTCTGCCTGTCTGCCTGTCTGCCTGTCTGCCTGTCTGCCTGTCTGCCTGTCTGCCTGTCTGCCTGTCTGCCTGTCTGCCTGTCTGCCTGTCTGCCTGTCTGCCTGTCTGCCTGTCTGCCTGTCTGCCTGTCTGCCTGTCTGTCTGTCTGTCTGTCTGTCTGTCTGTCTGTCTGTCTGTCTGTCTGTCTGTCTGTCTGTCTGTCTGTCTGTCTGTCTGTCTGTCTGTCTGTCTGTCTGTCTGTCTGTCTGTCTGTCTGTCTGTCTGTCTGTCTGTCTGTCTGTCTGTCTGTCTGTCTGTCTGTCTGTCTGTCTGTCTGTCTGTCTGTCTGTCTGTCTGTCTGTCTGTCTGTCTGTCTGTCTGTCTGTCTGTCTGTCTGTCTGTCTGTCTGTCTGTCTGTCTGTCTGTCTGTCTGTCTGTCTGTCTGTCTGTCTGTCTGTCTGTCTGTCTGTCTGTCTGTCTGTCTGTCTGTCTGTCTGTCTGTCTGTCTGTCTGTCTGTCTGTCTGTCTGTCTGTCTGTCTGTCTGTCTGTCTGTCTGTCTGTCTGTCTGTCTGTCTGTCTGTCTGTCTGTCTGTCTGTCTGTCTGTCTGTCTGTCTGTCTGTCTGTCTGTCTGTCTGTCTGTCTGTCTGTCTGTCTGTCTGTCTGTCTGTCTGTCTGTCTGTCTGTCTGTCTGTCTGTCTGTCTGTCTGTCTGTCTGTCTGTCTGTCTGTCTGTCTGTCTGTCTGTCTGTCTGTCTGTCTGTCTGTCTGTCTGTCTGTATTGTATTGTATTGTATTGTATTGTATTGTATTGTATTGTATTGTATTGTATTGTACTCAAAACAAACCATCCACCAAACAGTGGCTATTACGGTTTTGAGTCGAACAGTGGTAAAGGAGCACAAAGACGGGTTAAAATCAGACACACAACTCAACTAAACTAACCTAAACATGACACACAGTACAGTACAAGACACATCACAGATCAGGTCACATGGATGGAAGCGAGCAGCTTGACCTCGAGGGCCCTTCTAAACCGTCCCACAGACATGGTACAAAGTCAGGTGGCAGTGAGTTTAACCCGCGCACTGCAGGGGGAGGGGGGAGGGGGGATTTCCGCCCCCCTCCTCCTCAGATTTTTCGCAGATAGCGAAACAACTACGTCGCGCAGCGCCGCTGGGTTTTAGCACACCTGTTAGGACATTAATTGCGCACACTTTAAAAAAAAATAACCTAGAGTCATCTTAGGTCAGGTCACCAAACCAGGTCAAGTGACTCCACCACCAATAATGTTTGCAGTTGTGCCAAAGCCAGAGTTTCCCACCGATCAGTTTGAAACTTACAGTATGTCATGAGGGCATAAGTACTTACAATTCGTTGATCTCGGAATTTTGATATCGGTGACCTAAGGTCAGGTCAATTTCGTAACCTCCCCATAATAAGTCAATGGGGAAATATACAAATGCTTCCTATTTCAAGGATATGCATGATATTAGCATAGAGTAATAAATCACAAGTGAAGACACTTCGATTTTTCTGTGTAATGCATTTTCTCCTGCAAGAAGTTCCTTTCGCGCAAATAAAAACAAATGTATGACGATTAATGATGTTTACGATATTTTAGACCAACAGAAATATGCTTTTAACAAGTCCACTTCGACTGACAGTTTTGGTATATTTAATCCAGATGCCATAAATATTACCTTTTCATTAGGTTTTGTTATTTCTATCAGGTAAAATGAAAAAAAGAACGAAAGTACTATTGACATATTATAAGAAATGAAAATAGCGGCATTCAAACAAGAAAAGGCCCTGAGCTTAATTAACAACGCATTTCATAAGCCCATGACACTGGATTGTCCTCTGTTGTCGGCAATTTTGATCATTCAATGTAGAAAGACACCAAATTGCCGTCATAAAGTGCAATACAAAACATGGGTTCTCAACTACAAACTAATCAAAGAACGAGGTCTTCAAACCATAACGAAATAGCTTTGAGCCCATAAAGGTGTACTACGTGCTTCATGGCTCTTGATTGTCCTCTGTTCTCGGCAATTTGAATGCATTCAATGTAGAAAGACAATCAATGTCCGTCATAAAATGCAATAAAACACATGGAATCTCAATTATAAACTTATCAAAGAATGAGATCTTCAAAGCATGGTGAAATAGCACTAGCTTAATCAACAACGCATTTCATAAGCCCATGGCACTTGATTGTCCTCTGTTTTCGGCAATTTTAATGCATTCGATGTAAAAAGACATTCAATGTCAGTCATAAAGTGCAATACAAAACATGGGTTCTTAACTATAAACTAATCAAAGAACGAGGTCTTCAAAGCATAACGAAATAGCTCTGAGCCCATAAAGATGTACTACGTGCTTCATGAGCTCACTGCACTTGATTGTCCTCTGTTCTCGGCAATTTGAATGCATTCAATGTAGAAAGACAATCAATGTCCGTCATAAAATGCAATAAAAACATGGTTTCTAAACTATAAACTTATCAAAGAATGAGATCTTCAAATCATGATGAAATAGCACTAGCTTAATCAACAACGCATTTCATAAGCCCATGGCACTTGATTGTCCTCTGTTTTCGGCAATTTTAATGCATTCGATGTATACTTTCAATGTCCGTCATAAAGTGCAATACAAAACATGGGTTCTCAACTATAAATATGTGAATAAGCGAGGTCTTTGAAACATATCGGAAGAGTCGTTTCTCTTGTTCCATTTTTAGCTTGGCGCCCTATCTGCTAAATTGGCAATACCACTCGTTGATAAATCACGTGGGCAGATATGAATCGGAAGAAAAGCGAAAAACAGGAAAATTGTCTAATTTGGCCTTCTTGGTCCGGAACTTCCTTGAAAACATTTTGTCAACTTATACGCTGCCAGTATAATATTTATAACTTGTCCGTTCATTGAGTTCATATAGGCTACCTACTGCATAGTTCTTGCACCTTTCTCCGCCACAGAACCATACCTACTTCAGATCATGGTTAGAAAATCACTGGCCTGCTCAAACCCTCTAAAAACACATGATCGGCTTATTTTTTTCGTGTCTTCGGAAACCATCTGCAACTTTGTTGAGAAACCATTGTTAGAACGATCATCATGGTTATGCAGCCAATGCCGAAAAGACCTGGGCAAGTCGACCGAATCATCTTCACAGAGCGCTGGGCAAGGCAGGGCACAGTTCGAACAGTCTCCAGAGGTTTTGACATCGATTCCATCAGGCTCAACCTCCAGTCACACTTGCTCATTCATTCCCGCCTGCATGAAAGAAAGGAAACAAGATGCATCAAAAGAACGAATGAGAAGCCTCAACCGTCTCAGGGTCCGGCTATCAAGATGTAAAAAGCAGTGGGAAAAGGCCAAAGAAGACCTAGAAAATGTCAGTCTTTCATCAGAAAATCTTGTCCAGCTGTCAAAATACTGTCATGGACAGAAACTATAATTCTTGAGCTCATAAATAAGGCTCGCAAACAGAAAAGGTAAAGGAAAAAGATACACGGAAACAGATATAAAAATTGCCTTAGCACTGTACCTTAAGAGCCCTCAGGCCTACCGGCTTTTGTCAAAAATGTTTGTATTGTCATCAACAAAGTCTCTGGCACGTTGGAAGGAGATGATGAAGACGAGTAACGGATTTAATCATGAGACGCTGCAGATGATTCGTTTACTTGCTAAGAGTATGTCTTCCCAAGACAAAATGGTAGTATTAACGTTTGACGAAATGCAAATAAAAAAGGCACTTGACTATGATATTTCGGAAGATCGCGTTGAAGGTTTTGTGAATTACGGAGACCAAGAATGTGATGGCATCGAAGCAACCCAAGCTCTCACGTTCATGGTTCACGGCCTGACGTCCCGGATGAAGGTCCCTCTGGCGTACTTCTTCACTGGCCCGGAGGCGCTCAGGCACCAAAGGTGAGAGGCTTTCATGCTGTATCGTTGACAGTTTGAACAATTTTGAATAAAAAAGCAGCACGAATTCCTCGCGTGACTTAATTAGCCCTTCTCCAAACTATGGGGTGAGGAAAGGCGGTAAAAGCCATTCTCTCCAAGTATGTACCCAGTACCACATGTTTCTGGTACATGTCACTGTGATTGCATCGCAACGATGCGACAAATTGCCAGCTTGTTCACATATCAGCGTTTATATCCTTAAATACGATGAAAAAGTGGATGTCACTTGCCTCTGTTGACCTTTGTTAACCATTCAAAATAAGGGGATGAAATCACTACGTTCTTGATGAAAGCATAGTGAAAGCATAGTGTAACATAATGTAGTTATTGATGAAAGCAATGCACTATGATTACATCAATGCGTATGATGTTTGTCAAATTCACCAACTAAGTTTGGTTTATGTTGTATTTCAGCCAAGAAGATGGAGGAGCTCATCCGGGAGGCGATGGACCGTCTGGACGAGGCCGGTCTCGACGTCCGCGTGGTCATATGCGATCAAGGAGCGACCAACAGATCATTGGCTTCCAACTTAGGCATCTCAGCCGAAACACCATTCTTCCTTCATAGAACTATAAAAATGTATTTCATGTACGATCCGCCCCACCTCCTCAAAAGCCTGCGAAACAATTTGGAAGTGTATAACTTCAATGTGCGAGAACATGTAGTGAAATGGCAGTACGTGGAGGATTTGTTCAAATTTGACATGTCTCAGAAAATTAAACTAGCGCCACGGCTCACAGAAACACACATCGTGCTTCCGTGTTTTTTTCTTCAAAATGAAAGTTAAATTAGCTAGCCAAATATTTAGCCATTCTGTAGCGAGTGGCATCAACTTACTGACGAGCTTAGGTAAACTTCCGGAAGAGGCAGGTCACAGATAAGTTCATCGACGACATAAATGATCTATTTGATTGTTTCAATGCCTAGATACACAGACTCTGTTCCACTGAGGAGACGGATGATGGACAGCTCGTCTCATGAGACTATTCTTAAGCAAAGCCTTGCTATAATGACTGATCTAAAAATAATTTGTGGCCCAAATACCCGTATTCACTGTGTGGCTGGTTGGCAGATTTCAATCAGAGCATTACATAGCCTGTGGAAAGATTTACAGCATGACGGGATCAAGTTTCTCATGACCCGTAAGCTAAATCAAGATAGACTGGAAAATGTCTTTGCAACGGTAAGGAGAGGGCTTAGTAATGCCGACAGCCCATCGTGCCAAAAATTTCGTTTTTCTTTCCGACACGCTTTCGTAAGCGGCCTTCTTCAGCCCGCCGGGTTTAATTGTGAAATAGATCCTGACGATTTTTTCGGAGACGTTTGTAGTTTCGTTCGCTCTGAAGGAGCAACCAACAGTGAGGCCTGGTAAAACACCATCTACTAGTGCAAGCGTAGTCGACCACTCCTGGGCGATGGACTTGGCAGTAGCAAACGGGTTCAAGTATATTTCTGGGTAATTTGCGAGGCGAATGTTGTGCATATGTAAATGTGATACCCGAGAAAGCCTGGTGACCACAAAAAAAGGTCAACCTAGAAAATGGAACAAACACATTTTTGGTATTAAAAGCATTTAAGACTAGCAAGGAACTAGGAGGACTCATTGCACCAAGCGATGCGTATTACCGGGTTATTTCGGACTTACAAACCGTATTTTCGAACAACATCGCTTCACTTTTACACAAACCACAAGTTTGCTCACAGATTGAGACCATCTGCAAATGTTTTCAACAGAACACGCCCTTTCATGAACATGACCGATGCTGTGACTGTTTCAACACATGGTCATATTTCACCAGGCTCTTCATGACAGTCTGAATAAGGTGGGAGGTACGTGAACGAAACAGCAACAGGAGCAGCCAAACGAGAAACAAAAGAGGTGCAAAGCAAAACGCGAAACTGCGGAAGCTTAGCCAGTGACAAGTTTATGTTTCAGTCTGTCTTCAGTGAAGAATGACGATGTTAGTTGAATTACCTTAGTACAGGGTGTGCATTGTACAATGGGTATACTGTGCAGCATGTAGTCCTGTTATGAACGCTAAGTATATTGCTCTGTTTATACTATGAAGGTCGGGAACAGGTCAAGATACCCCGTTGACCATCAGCCGGCCCGCGGGATGACGGATATGATGTATGTTGTATATGATATAGATGTTACATACATGCTGTACTTATGTCGTGGAAATGTGCGGAAATATGTTTGTACATATGTGGGCATAGTTTTGAGTGTTCAGGACAGTCAAGTTACCATGGCGCCCTGCGCCATGATTGACATTGTGTGTTTAATATAGTGGCTTAGCATGTTGCACACGTATGTGTATATGGCTGGAAGAATTATCTGAACGTAGCTTTTACTGACCCTAATTTTCTCGCCAAAACTCGATGGGATGGAATCTCCCCACTTGTATTACCGCGGCGCGGATCAGATCAAGCTTTCTCTTTGCGCTGATCATGTGAACAGGCCTGTCTTGAAGTGTTTATTTTTCACGTTGGGTGGTCCAACTTGTTTTAAAGCTTCAAGTGATGTTATATGAGGACAACCCTCGGATACCAACCTGAGTCACATACTGTGCTAACTCGGATTTGTTATAATTCGGACTAATATCGGCGCATTTGGCCACTAGATTTCGAGTATGCTGCTTTGAAAAGGATGCTGTATGACAACCGAGGAATTAATATGCAGGAATTATTTTAGCGCTTATGTACAAAATGCACGTTCTTTCGTCGTGCAATTTTATTTAGAAAATAATGAAAACTGGAGGAAATTATAACACATAAAAGTTGTGTCCAAAAACTTAGTGTCCACTCGTTATATTGGGCATCGCGTCTTTTTCTAGCATTTCTGCACCTCTAATCAGCACAATCCTACGTTCAAGGGATCATTGTTTGGGAATGACGTTTGGTGACGTCATACCAAGGCGTGAGTAACCATTTCGGCCACCTCTAAACGACGGAAAAGCATTACAAGGATTTGCACGGAAAAATGTATCGGTGTCTTCACTTGTTATTTATTACACTATGATATTAGTACAATTACTTCTGGATCATGTTATGATAAGACATTCTTGATGATCCAAGTGTAAGTTTTGTTCTCTGACCCCTATGGGGTCATTTGAGGTCATGCGAGGTCACCATCACTTTTGTGCCAATAACTCCCGACATAATGACGATTGAGAAGTAAAATAGACAGCAATGTGTTTGTCTCGCCGAGGCACGTCTTCCCATATGCAACATGCCCTACGTGGGTCACAACTTGAGTTTGACCTGAGGTCAACTTTTTAAGTTGACTTAACAAGGTCACCATGTATATTATTATAAGCGCCTGGAGGCGATAAACACAATGGCGTAAAAAGTTTTCCATTATCTTTATTAAGTAAAAAGTTAATGGCAAAAACGACTTTGCAAGAAAAGACAGCATTTTGTTTTGTTTTTTACCTCTGCAGCCTCAAATATTGACCTGAGATCAAATTCGAGGTCATCTTGTTGATTGTAAATTTCACTGGCTGGCGTTTGCTTTTTCCGTTTGTTTCTAACTAGTATAGTTTCTGAGATATGTGGGAATTTCTGGAGCGAAGTCCTAACACAGGAAAAACTGGAAAACTTGACCTTTGATGACCTCTAGTGACCTCCATTTTGACCTGACCTAAAACAATACTGAAATACTTTCGATAGAAATTGTATCAAGCTATCACATGCCGTTTTCCGCTTGTCGCTACGTATCGTAGTTTTCGAGATCCCACGGGGGCGGAAATCAACCTCCCCTGCAGTTCGTGTTCGGCGCAAACCCCCTGCAGTGGGCGGGTTAACAGGTGAGCGGCTCGATACCCGAATCCCCTTTTCCCGGCCTCAGTCCGCACTCTCGGCAGAGACAACAGATGGTCCTGGCTGGGTTGCCTACTGCGATCAGGCCTCTCGCAGTTTGCAGTAAACAGGTTTGCAAGAGATTCTGGCTGGCCGGTACTACGGATTTTCTGGAGTAGGCACAGGGTCTGATAGTGGGAGAGACTAGGAGCGTCAAGCCACTGAATTGAATCACGCACACCCCGACACGTGGTCAAATTTCCGTTTACGAGAGATGACTCGAGCCGCGAAGTTAATCAGCTTTTGGATGCGAAGGTGAATTTTGGCAGAGCCGTTGCCGTAAACAACCAGACAGTATCGGATGTGGGAGATCACGAGGGCGTTGACGATTTCCGGAAGGGTTTCGGGTGGAAGGTAGTGTCTGAGGTGGGACAGGCCAGTTAGGATGTCGCAGCATTTACGTGAGAGGGCAGTCACATGAGCGTTCCACGAGAGATGCCGAGCAAAGATATCTCCAAGGTTTCTTGCTTCGGTAGTGGGGGGTCAGGGAGGTACCGCAGAAGTTAACCGTAAAGGACGGAAGTGAGCGCAAATTTTGTCTGGTACCTAGTGTGAGAAGCTCGAACTTGGTTACGTTGACTTTGAGACCGTTGCTGTGAAAATAGCTGCTAAGAGAAGAGAGGGCAGACTCCATGCGAGCGATAAGCGCTGGCAGGCAAGATTTAGTTTCTGAGACTAAGACCTGAGTGTCATCACCGTACTGCACTATGAGTGCATCGGCTGCTTAGAGACTCAGGACATTGGCAAAAGCGCAAAAGAGGATAGGGCCGAGGGACGAACCTGGGAATACTCCCTGATTGATAGCTCGTGGTGAGGAGCTTTTGAGTGTACCGTCTGAACCGGTGTAGCTAACACTCTGAGTATGACCATTTAAGTAATGTTGAAACCAAGATGTACTTATGTCGAGAGTCTGAAGCTTGTTCAGAAGTTTTTCGTGATTAATGACGTCAAAGCATTTGCTCAAATCTATGAGACAAAGAAGTGAGATTTTGCCGGTGTCAAAAACCGAAAATATTTCATCAGAGATGCAAGTGAAAGCCGTCTCCGTGGAATGCCGCGGACGAAACCCGTGCTGGGTGGGAGAGAGCAGGTGGTTTGCGGAAAGGTAGTAGTAGAGCTGGCGTTGGACCGCCCGCTCCACTATCTTGGAAATAATCGGAAGTATAGAGAACCCGCGCCGTGCCGGGGGGGGGGAGCGTTTAGACGCCCCCTAAGGTTTTTCGAGGAAGGCGAAGAAAAAAACGGCGGCGCGCAGCGCAGCCGTTTTTGGCACAGCTGTTCGGGAATCAATTGCGCACATTATGTTAAAACAAATACCTCGGGTCATCTCAGGTCAGGTCACCAGACCAGGTCACGTGACCCCACCTCCAAAAATGTTTCCGGTGGCATCACAGCCACAGTTTTTGGCCGATCGATTTCGTACTTACAGGATTTCATAAGAGCATTAGTATGTACAATACATATATCTCGGATTTTTTTTTATATCGGTGACCTAAGTTCGGGTCAAATTCGTGACCCCCTTATAAGTCAATGGGGAAATAATCAAATGCTTCCTATTCTGAGGAAACGAATTATATCAGCCCAATTCCTTCTGGATCATGTTATCATAGGCCATTCTTGAAGTTCCAGGTTCAATTTTTGTTCAGTGACCCCTACAGGGTCAGATGAAGTCATCTGAGGTCACCAACACCTTTTTGTCAATAACTCTTGACAAAATCAAGATAGAGAAGTGCGACTGGCACCAATGTGTTTGTCTCGTCGAGGCACGTCTCCCAATGTGCAACATGACCTAATTGGGTCACCACTTGACCTGAGGTCAAATTTTTAAGTTGACCTAACATGGTCATCATGCATATGATACAAAGCGCCGTGACGAGACAAACACGATGGCGTCAAAATTATTGCCCTATCCTTGTTAGCTAAAAATATATTTGTTAAAACTGTTTTTCTAAAAAAAAATAGCCTTTTGACATTTAATGAGCTCTGGAGCCTAAATTATTCACCTGAGCTCAAATCTGAGGATACCTTGAAGATTGCATTTTTGCAAGAGCTTTCCATTGTTTTGTTTTTGTTTGTTCCTAGCTATCATAGTTCCTGTGCTATCTGGGAATGTCTGGAGCGAAGTCCTGAAACTTGAAAATCTGACTTTGATGACCTCTGGTGACCTCAATATTGACCTGAAAAACCTAAATAGTTTCGAAATGCATTCTGACGATCTTTCGAACGGTGTTGTGGGTTTTTGTCTACGTCCCATAGGAGCCGAGTTAGAGGGGGGCGTCGAAACGCCCCCCCCCCCCCCCCCGGCACGGCGAAGGTGGCGCCAAGCACCGGCACGGCGCGGGTTAGTTCATGCTGAGGGGGAGACGGTCATACGCTGCCCCGGTCTGTGTGAGGGGCGACTGGCGAGACGGCCATACTCTGCACCGGTCTGACTGAGGAGTGAGCCGGCCATACCCTACCCCGGTCCGGCTGAGGGGGGGGGGGGGGGACGGCCACACGCTGCCCCGGTCTGGCTGAGGGGCGAGAAAGGGCATTGTTTTGGCTTAACCCTCGCCCGGGTAGGGCAAAATCACTACGTGTTCGGGTGGGGGATACGACCCTCCCTTAGAGTTTTGCCCCTAATTGAGCTAGAGCTTCGATTCAAAGACGAACGTGTTGCTTGTGACGAGAGGAAGCCGTTGATACCCGATGCTAAGGTATTGGGTCATTAAGTGACCTCTGAGGTCATGTCAATGATCAAAAAGTCATCAAAATTGTAAATGCGTATACATTGAATTTTATCGAGCTAGAATCGTGAATGAGCATATCATAATGCTTAATGGGTGCCAAATTCGCAATCAGCGTCACAAAATGTCCTAAAAACTGCGAAATTCCAAAAAAGTCATGTCAGGTCATCTGAGGTCAGTGACCTCGGTTGACCTGTGGAAGCGCATGACCCCAGTGGAACATATAATTATGTAAAATGGATCCCAAATTTGGAATCAGCGTCACAAAATGTCCTAGAAACCGCCAGAAGCCCAAAATAGTAATCTGAGGTCATCGGGGGTCAATGACCTCAGTTGACCTCTGAAAAGGTCAATCGAGGTCACAATCTCAGTGGAAACCACAACTGTCACCTGGAAAGGCCTGTGCACATGCTCCTGAACAACACACACTCGGAAACTGCACAAGTTACAAGCATCGATACTGCGGGACGCCAGTTGCGCCTGACATGACCTTGAGAAACAGGTCTAGGTCACGGGTCATATGGGTTAGAAATTCAAAATTGTCAGAGCAAGTGGACATTTTCAAAAGTAGGGTACTGAAGTTTCATTGCAATCGGTTGGAAATTACGCGAGTTATTCCAGAAAACCGAGGGGGTGGCATTCACCCCCCCCCCCTCCCCCTTACCCGGGCGAGGGTTAATTCAAGATATGCTTTTAAGAAAGCAACAAATTTTAAAAGCATAGACTTGCAACCTGACACCTAACTTACTTATCTAACGGCGACGACTTCAAATTGCCGGTCGTCAACACCCGTCAAAAGACCGCAAAACGCTCGAAAGCGCAGCTGAGGCGACAGCTGGCCACGACTGGACCAGAGCAACAGTGACGTCATCGCTAATGCTGTGCCGCTCGCCAGCCGATACATGGGGAATCCCGGGATGACACCCCATGGCTTTCTGTCGTAGCGAGTGGCCGTATAAGGGTAGCGAGTTTCTGTCTGAATTTTTCTATTTTAAGTGATAAACTTATCGCTGAAATACTGGCATCGTGCAAAATAGTCAGAGCTACTGTGTGTTTGATTGTGCGTTTATATTTCAAGAAAGACGAGAGAAGAGTTTGCTTGTAATTTCACAACAGTGGAACTGTTGAGAAGATTCACGCAAATGCTGGTACCTATTTTTAGAATCTGTGTGTAGCTAATTTGGTTGGTGTTGAGGCTATATATTCTTGTGATCCCGGGTCCTTCATGCAGTGGTGGATGATTTGTGGGTGTACCAATAAATACAGTTATGGTGAAAAGTGAAAACCTTGTGTGTTCAGTTTTGGAATTGGTTGAGTTTCTGCCCGCCCAAGATACACCTTCACAAATGCTGCAGAGTCTAGTTGCCTGATCTGATCACACAACTCAAATCTTGCCACAATATCTCAATCTACCGAACAGCCCATCGCATGGTGACCATAATGCATCACCAACAGTAAAACAGGTTGATTAATTTCAGTCGGCTTTATTGACAAATCGCACAGATGTTCTCTTACCTGGTCGGGTTCCCTATAGCTTTAGTGTCAGGAAAGGGTGGGCATGGAATATAGGGAACCCTAATTTACAGACGCGACAACCAAAATGTGTAACAATATCCATAGTTAGGCTTCGCAAAGAAAATGGCTGGAATTGTGCGTCTTCCAGTAACAAAAGTCCCAGTATGCAGTCCGATCAATGATATCCCTAGCATTGCTGAGGTGTAATATCAATCCACTACCAGAGTTTTTACAGAACCTCAAACAATCATGGCCTGATCAGATAAACCTAAGGGACTACTCTCCAGTGTATGCATACAGGTCATCATTAATACATGTGTTGAGCGACCGTTTGAAGCTTGACAAGACAGGAGCAGCGACAACCTCGTCGGGCAGCTGATTCCACATGTGGCGCTAATGTAGGTGGTTTGGCGTCTGGTCACCTCAATGAAAATTGCGCTCCCATCCCTCAACAAGGGTGGCAGTTTCCAGAGCATCTTCTGCAAGCAAAATTGAAAAAATAAAGGTTAATACAATATTCAGGGCAGGGTGGCAGGGCACGGCACAGCACACCATACAGCCCTAGACATTAAATGTACTTTTAACTTTGGTGCCCACTTATGCTGATTGGAACGGTGAGTATAGTGCTATGGTCCAGTGTGTATCTAGCTGGTTAATACATTAATTGCAGGAAAAATACATAAATAACTCTGATTCATACTTCTGCTTTCTTTGTAAAATATTTACCTTATTTTCATAATATTTTGAAATATTGGTTTTGATTCTTTGAATCGGAAGGAATCAATTCTCAAAATTGTGTCTGTGAATCAAACGGTGATTGAATCATTCAGATTCCAAAATGAATCATGATTGTAAGTAAACAAGGATGATCAATAACATGGCAGCAATGTTTATTTTATATATAAAAGGCGAGAACAAGGAATAAGCTTTCACCGTTACAGCATCGTCACATCATGTACCAAACTTAACTGCTGTTCAATATATGATATTGTGTGATTTAGAATACCTACCCTTCTTGCATAGGAAATTTTCTTGTTCAAAAGAGCACATGCAACTTTTGATTAACTTTCAAATGTCAAAAAAATTGAATCTGCCGATGCCGCAACGTTGGAAGCTTATTCCTTATTCTCGCCTTCTATATATAAAATAAACATTACTGCCATGTTATTGATCATCCCTGTTTACTTATTCTCATTCATCATGGCAAAAATAACCATCAAACACATTCAAAGAATCATGATTGAATTATTCCAAAAAAGTTGAATCAATATCCAGTCTGTGACTATACAAAAATTGATGAACATGATCCTTCACCTCTTCATGATGTACATATATCGCTTACCTTGATACTTCGAATTTCCCCACCATAAGAAGCACGCACTTTTATAAATAATAATTAATAAACCATTAAAAAGAACCAAAAAGGCACACAACGCCTTGTCATATAGCCTTGCACAAAGCTCTACTACACTTGTAATTATAAAAGTGCGCCGATTTTGCCTACAATGTTCTTCTGATGCACTGAGAGCTGATTGGTCGAGAGCATGCGAAATCTGACAGAATTGTCATGTGGAATGGAGCGTATGACATATAGGAAAAAAGTTTGGCAGCCCATCGTCAGTTTTTTTTTGCGATACGCTGCCATATTGTAAGATATGCAGGCATATTCTGGAGATAATACGAGAATGAAACACCGAATATCCAGACAAATATCGGTACACTCAGAAAAAGTAGTTGTATTCAAAGAAGTTTCTTTGAATCAGAGTGTTTTGTTTTTAGGTGTCGATTAGAAAATGTAAGCAATGAAATATAGAATGTTTTTTTTGGTGTATATTATCCTGCTTGGGGAATAGCTTTTGGACTTATAAAGCAAGCCTTTTGTGTATAGAGAATTTATAGATAAAAAGCTGAGAAGTCTCGTTACACAGAACTTATCGGAAATATAGTGGCATTTTTTAGCGCTGTGTAAACAGGACTAATGCCGGGTTAACAGAGCGGTATTCTACAGAGCCATGGCCATGCACTCTCAAGGTCTCTGAGCGACGCAGGGGAAGGAGTTTGGTCTCGTCGGATGTCCGTGGAGCCGTGGGATTCCGTAGGGTAATGGATTTGATAGACGCGTGACACTGAACGGTCGGAATGAAGGCGGCAAGGAATGCAGACACCAAGCATTGGAGACAGTCGGGGACGAGTACACGGCGGACCAGTCTGCGGCAAGCAGTACAGTTTCGACACTTAGCAGGTCAAATCGCTTAAAAGACCGGCACTCAATAACACGTGGCTTAAAACGTGGGCGAGGCAAAGACAGCAAGGCACGAGTAAAATAATGCGGACTAAAATGGCAAAAACGGGTACCACCACGAACAATGTCACGGTTTGAGATAATGACATCCAACAGAGAGACAGATGAATAAGTCGGAACAGCAATGACCTGACTGAGGGAGTACTTGTCAAGGTATTCAAGTAAACATGCCTTGGAAGGAGACGAAGTCGACAACAAATCACAGTTTAAATCGCCCGCGATAACGATCAGACAGTCAGGAAAATTTAGGAGTACATGCTGATAATGTTGTTCAAGAGTGTCAAAGTCAGCCTCGAGGGCTGCTGCAGTGTGTCGCGGAGGTCTATAGAGCGAGGCTACAATATGACACGGTTATTATCCCATTTGAACAGGCTCCAGAGCGACTCAAGTTTTGACGCAACATTTTCGGTTTCTCGAAGTTTGATAGGTTTACACTCATACTTATCACGATAGATGATAGCCACGCCACCATAGCCTTTAGGAGGCCAAGGACGATCAGCGCGCCTAATGACATAGCCCGGGAAGTTCAATAGTCGGCTGGGTGTACACGGTTTTAGCCATGTTTCGGCGAGCACAACAAAATCATAGTTGAAACGATCCATTTCCGAATACAGTTCCACGGTTTTTGGCTTAACCCGGCAGTCACTGGGGTATATTCTGTAACACGACTCACTGGGGGGAAGTTCAATAGTCGGCTGGGTGTACACGGTTTTAGCCATGTTTCGGCGAGCACAACAAAATCATAGTTGAAACGATCCATTTCCGAATACAGTTCCACGGTTTTTGGCTTAACCCGGCAGTCACTGGGGTATATTCTGTAACACGACTCACTGGGGGGAAGTTCAATAGTCGGCTGGGTGTACACGGTTTTAGCCATGTTTCGGCGAGCACAACAAAATCATAGTTGAAACGATCCATTTTCGAATACAGTTCCACGGTTTTTGGCTTAACCCGGCAGTCACTGGGGTATATTCTGTAACACGACTCACTGGGGGTTAGCCCCCCCCTGGTATCTTCAGAACCAATGATTTCAGCGGGACGCGCAAGGCGGCATTCGAAAGCGCTCAATGAGATCAATCTAACGCACACTTAAATCAAATTAAGGTCACATGTCAGGTCACGGTCAAGTCAAACGTCAAAATCGAGGTATTTGAGTTTATGGACAATACTTGCCATCCATGGCCTTTGATTGCGCCTATAATCCCCACAGTGCTGTCAAATGTATGATACATATCCCACATGAGCTAAAGTGAGATTGTTGGAAAAGATCAAGGTCAAGGTCAGGTCACAAAAGGTCACTACACACAAAATATCTACGAAAGTCATGCAGCACATGTTTTATGGATGCTTTTACGCGTATAATTCGATAGTGATAGTCATTTTACCACCTGACTTCATTTACGTGAAGTTAGTGTCAAGTGCAGATCAAGTTCAGGTCACTGAAGGTCAACATTTGAAATTGATAAATCGAAATGAAAAAACATGTTTCTATATCAGTTTTATCTATACAAAACTACAGTGCTGGGATTTATTTGTCTGTATCTGGTCAATAAAAAACAATAAACGCAATTTCAAAATATGACGTCACGATTTACCCATACTTTATATGCCATGTCAGTCAAAAAAAAGCATCATTTTGAAATTTGGTATGGTAGTTGCCCATATATCGTTATCTGACATATAATCCGTATTTTTAATATCTTTGAAAAATTTGATTTTGTGGGCATTTTCCAAAAAATTATACATTTTTTGGGGTCAAAAACCAATATTTTGACATTTCGAGATCACTGGTTTGTAGCCCTTGTAATTTCATACCTTTTAGCGTTTTTCGATTGCATTTTGCTTCAAATGTGGCATTTGTACGGCCTGGAACAGTTTAGCTGATTTTTGTGTCAAAATCGTGTTTAGTGACGTCACTAAATTCACTATATCTCGATAAATTTCTGACAAAATTGCTTCATTTTTGCACAAAATGTGTAAAAATGATGCCCAGAAAGGTAATGAACGTTTGGCGTCGATATCTGCATTAGTTGTTGAGATATACCTAATATTCCTAAGGGGGGGGGGGCTAAAAAAAGCCCCCCAGTGACTCGCGGGTTAACCCGCGACTTACTGGGGGGGCTATTTCCCCCTCCCGTTATTTTGTAATAACTCCTAAACGAACACCGGTATCGTCACCAAACTTGCAGTACCTTCTCTCACATCAATTATACACATGTTGGTAAAAGTACAAATATGAGGCTATGATAGGTCAACCGGGAATGACGTCAGAGTGACGTCATGTTCTTCGGTTTTTGTTGCAAAATAATGGTTTGCGGAAAACGCTGTCAAAGGTACGATGTTCGAGATAAACTCAATTGTCTTAAATCGAATTACTGACAATAGACCGGGCTATCAAACTGCAATCTCGGATTTTTGAGTTTTTTTTATTCAAAATTTTGAGAAATCCAAATACATTTTTTTTAACCAAATTTTCAAGAAAAAATCAGAATTATCCAAAAACCGGAATATATGTGATCGAGACGTATGCGGTGAATATGTATACCAAATTTAAAGTCGATATCTGCGAAAATAATGAATTATGACCTTTAACCCTATTCCCTGCGGGCGGCCAGAATTACGTTAACCTGCGGGGGCAGATTCTCCCCCCCCAGATATCTCGAGAACCGCTGGGTCGATTTCGATGGGGAAAGCGCCATTCGATGAGTCATGACAAAATCTATCTTTTTGGACCCCAATTTTTTTTTCTTAAAAAATGGGGGGCCAGGAGGCAAAAAATCAGAAATTTTTTGGTGTTTTTTAAAAAGTCATTGCAGCCATGTGGCTCGACCGACTTTCATGCCCTAAACGTTTTTGAGCTTCAAATGTACTGGTCTTTAGTAAATCAAAGAAAACAAAATAATAGGCGTATTCAGGGAATGTAAAATGGGAAAAAAATCTGGAAAAAATATGCGCTGTTCGTGATTGTTTGGGACGTCATGAACGTCACATGTGGGCATTATATGCTGTAGTTTGTTAAATTTGATATATTACGCATAGGCGGATCTAGGAAAAAAACATGGGGGGCACCATGCCCGTAACGCTTTTATCATCTTACTAATTTGAAGTTGGACCTAATTTGAGGGTGGGTATCGCCTCCCATTTTTTATCCTGAGTGCGCCTCTGCCCGAAAAATATGTACAATCCCAGTATCTATGATGCATATTGCATTGGAATTGTTTCTGACGCATTTATTGCACTGCAAACCACGAAGAAAGTATGCGCCGCAAAACCGCATTCGTAACACCCTCCCCAAAACAGGAGCCTGGAACCGCCTCTGCCGGAACGATTTTTTTCATTTTTTTTTGGAACAACACGCGCCATTCAATTTTGGGAAAAGTCATAAAGTTGCAGGACAAAGTTTCAGGACGATAGCCTAACGGTTTAGAAGCAGAGGTCGATAAATTGCTTACACTTGCTCCAGCGAATGGTGCCAACTTAAAACTTTCTCCAAAAATACCATATCAAAACCTGCTTCAGCGCGCGTTTCCCGGTGTAACAAACATTGCATTTCTCCAAAACGATTGATTTTATTATTGGCAAACATATCATGCAACATTTGAAGCGTGCTGCTGCTCAACTCTAATATGCGTTTCAATGAGATTTCTTTGTTGTCTTTCCACATCGACCTAAGCCGTAAATATATTGTCAGTACGCGCTGGCGGATCCAGGTGAGGGCCAAAGGGGCCAACCCCTACAATACACTCGAAATATACGCAAAATTGACACATTTCTTGACATGAAAGAAATATAAGCAGCATTTACTAATGAAGTATCCGTTGTATCAGTTACCAATGCAAAAAAAAACACAGCACAATTCGACCTGGCGGTTTTTACAATTCGCTGGTATTCTTTCTACAATTTCCAGCACAATTCGGCCTGGCGAGTTTTATAATTATGTGACTGTTGAGTGGGCCGCCCACGGTTGTAGCTCGGTTGTGGAGTGGGCCGCCCCGGCAGCAGTGTCCCAAAATTCAATTTTTGCTGGGTGTCAGTGGAAAATTGGAGCAAAAAAACATGGGAGTGGAAAATTATGTAGAAAATGGTACAATATTGATTTCTGTTTTGAATATGAAAAGCAGTTTTCGTTGAAATAATGTATTTTAGTCAATATTTATATCAGAATACCACAATTCATAAGTTGAGAGTGGAAAATTCACTCGTAAAATGGGGAGTGAGAGTGGAAAATTACTCACATTTGGGTGTCATTTCCCACCCAAATTGACAAATTGTGGGACACTGCCCGGTGTCAGAAAAGTGACATGTTTCTCAATTGTTCTGAATTTGGAAGTTTTGTTCCATGAAAACTTTGACTGGAAATAATGTTTTTCTTAGTCTGAGGTTGCACAATATGGCTGACGAGCATAACAAATGGCAGGAGAAGATTGACAACAATTAGCATACATTATATATGCACATTGCACAATACAACATACACAATAGCATGCAAAGTTGGTATACACATTTATAAAAAAACATGTTCTGCCACTGGAGAGGAAAACAAATATCTGTGACAAAACTGTTCTGCAAACTTAGATCATGGAACCACTTGTCTGACACTGCGACCCGGCTGTAGCTTGGGAGTGGAGTGGAGTGGGCCGCCCCCCACACCCACACAACCCACACAACCCACACCCAACCAACCAACCAACCAACCACCCACCCTGGATCTGTGAAAAAAACTGTTCTGCAAACTTAGATCATGGAACCACTTTTCTGACACTGCGACTCGGTTGTAGCTTGGGAGTGGAGTGGGCCGCCCCCCACACCCACCCCCACCCACCCACCCACCCACACTCACACCCACCCACACCCCCACACACCCACCCACACCCACACCCCAACCCCACCCACACCCACACACCAATTTTCACACGAAAATTGACGACGTATGGCCCTTGCCCTTTTGTTTCTGAATGACGAGACCTATCGACGTGTGCTTAGCTCCCTGCCGCGTGAAGTCGAACCTGTGGATTCGTTGCGCCTCCTTCACCAGCACGTCCGCATGGCCGATCGCCGGGCCGTTCCAGCGGATCAGCAGCTCCTTGGCGGCATTTAGCTGTCGCTTTGGGGCAAACACTTCCTTCAGCACGCTGCCCATCGACTCCACCACGCTCTCGGCGGGACACAGCAGCCACGTGCGTGCCACCATATTCGCATACGGTCGCAGCGCGGCGTTGTCCCGCGCCGAGAGCCACAGTTCCCTCATCAGGGTTTCGTTTGAGGTCGCTTTCTGCTTCTTGATGAAGCCGACTCCTTCCACTACCGACCACTCAGGTGGTACGACTGACGCTGGCACCAGCTTGGCAGTCGTTAGCGCCGTACACGCTCGGCGCACCAGACTGACCTGGACGCGCTCAGGCAGCGAAGACGAGGCTATGTCCGCGAGACAACCCACGGTCTTTACATTGTCGATGTTGTCAAGCAGTGTCGCGTTGGCGGTGCCCCGCGTGCTGCCGTGAGCGTCTGCGCCTCGCCGCCTCGCCTCCATGGCAGCCAGCAGGTTGCGGCAGAATGTTGCCACATCGCGCATCTGTGAATGTTAAAACGAATCAAAATTGCGCCGATTGTTTCAGTTGAACATTGAGGTCACTCACTATAGGTTACCAATAGTCGAATTTGGCACTTAAGTTTCGTGAGTCATGAAAAAACGAGAAAACGAGATAAATCCAACCGGAAGCTCTTTAAATATGCAATCTAAGGTACTAAATTTCAAAGTCAGCTCAAGAAAGTCTAGAGGTCACCAAAGGTTACGCTGGCAATTTCCTTCAAATATCTGGTTTGCACAACTTGCGAAACTAAATTAACATACCGACGGCTTTTACAACATCGTGTTTGTGCTCCATCTAACCATATATAACACACACATTAGGTAATATTAATATCTTGCCTCATCCCAGGTCACGGTAGCCGAATGACCTCTGGGACCAAGTCAAGGTCATGTAGCATATCACAATGTCAGTTTCAGTGCTTTAATTTTTGTCAGACGTTATTTATCAAAAAGTGGCATTGGCCCAGCTTATCTTATATGACATAGAGGGCAATGAAACCTGTGCACATTTATCGGTTTACATGTGTCGTACGTATAATGGTGATAATTGGGGTTTAAGGGTGCCGCAACATTATAGTAATAGCGTCTATAACATAATCATAAGCGGAGTGAGCATTATTTACCTGGTCGGCGTCACGATGACCCTCCAGACCGTAGGTCGACCACAGCTCAGCGAAGTCGCAGAGCGCCACAGCGCGTGCCGCTTGCCGTTCCGCCGGCGTCTGATGCGGCCTCGCTGGCGTCTGCCGCGGCCTCGCTGGCGTCTGCCGCGGTGCCGCTGTATCGGCCAGGGCGGTGAGAGAGGCGGTCATGACCTTCAGTTGGTCGATGATGACTTTGTAAGCCGCCACCACTTCCCAGGGCAGCAGCTGAGTGTTCTGCTGCACTTCACTGCCTTGGCCCAGCAGGACATAAACGTCCAGAAGCGCAGCGACGGACCTCAGGAACTGCTGGTCTGTGGGTGTGAACAATAGCCATTAATAACTTTTGTCGTTTTAATGAATCCACTGCTCAGCTTAGGTGGGTGTGGGTGGACATTGCAAGAAACAAAAATAGAAACAGTCCTCAGCGTAGTTTTCACGGATGACATATGCAAATCGGATTATAAGGGATGATGACACATCCAGTATGGATGACATGGCAAAATTATCCATCTTCTTTATACACTATACTATCGAACGACGAATCATGCAGCGTCAGAGAGTGCAAACAGACACATCTTCTAAAAATATTTACCCCAAGGTGGGTAACTGGTATCGAAATACTTTTCACTACGAACGACATGTAGAATGTCCCAATAACAAACCCTCCACGTCCAACTTACCACGGAGCGAACGGAGATCACGGAACATGTCGGCGGCATGGGCACCTCGCGCCTTGCCCGATCGGTCTTCTAGAGCCTTGGCCATGGCGTCACGGTTACGCCAAAAGCCCTTCAGGACCTTGCCCGCGTGAGCCGCAAACCTCGTTTCGGACCACAGCCTCGGTGCAGCTGCCTTTCCAACATCGGTGCAGCTCAGCAGCGTCTCATACCCCTGCCCGAAGGTGAAGTGCTTGGTGATGGCCGTCACGCTGTGGATCGTTGCCTGCACCCAGGTGCAATCATTGCTGGCGAGTGCATCCCGCTCGGCAAGGTTGAGCAGGTGGCTGCCGTCCCAGATTGCAGGCATCCTCCACCGAGTTTCTAAGCTGTCTGACATTGCAGCCGCCAGCTTGTCTGCCACCCTGCTGTGGTGGTACTGTCCATCGGCTCCAAAGGCAGCGATCTGCACCGGAGACGTTATGCCGACAGAGGCCAGAGTGGCCTTTATCTCACGGGCAATACCGTCCCCGTCGTGTTCGGTCACGACAGGGGCACCCACCACGATATTCTGCAGCATGTGACCTTCCGGTGCGGCAGGGTCCAGCGTGCTGATGGCCGTGATGTCCACAGTTCGGTGGTTCATGGTCATCTTGTCCGCCATCACAGAGACGCACGGCTGCAGCTCGACGTGCGCCCGAATCCGCCTTTTGATAAGGTCGGCGAAGGCATCCCGTGCCTTTCTGAGCATCTGCGTACTGTGATTTTTATCTCCTACGTTGGAGCCGGACAGATGCAGGATCATAATCAGCTCCTCGAACTTCTCTGCTCCAAACGAGTTGTTTATGGTGTAATAGGCCATGCGGAGGACACGACTCGCAATGGTGTCGCGCACACCTACGTGGAGTTCGGCTGCCTGCTCCGCCTGGCTCCGCCTCTTCACATTGTCAACGTGAGACGCTGTGGCAATGTGATGACCGATGTTGGTCTTCAGGTTACGGAACCCCCGAGGAAGGGAAGCCCCAGGAGGAAACTCCAGGGTCGCCTCAGCGGTGCAGCGGTAGACACCAACTGCCTTGTGTGTATCAGCACTTGTGGGAACGGTGGTAACACATGCAGCGCAATAAATGAGATCAAGCGCTGGCACCTTAATCAGATTCTTGCACGCCCTCAGGAGCGTCTCAACACTCCTCGCTGCACTGACGAGCAGCCTTTCGTCAGACTCTACGTCCGATGCTGCAGTGCTACGCTGTTGTTGAGGTGGCATCCCGCTTACCAGTTGGTCTACTTTCTTGGTGAGACCTTCAAGCTGTTTCCCTATCATGTCGATTCTCTCCATGGTCTGATTCTCCAGTGGAGCAGACGAGCTCGCTGGTTCAACAGTAGATGGACCCCCAAGATCTTCTCCGGCATCCACTCAAATAGATAGAACAAGGAATCAGACGCCGCCCAACGGTTTGTTATGCGGCATGTCTAACACGATGCTAGTAGCTAGAGGTGTACACGGTTTAACTACCACAGCAATGGCCAGAAACCGTCGGGATCGAATTCGTAATCGCTCGTTACCGCAAGGCCAGCAATCGCCTGTAACCGTAAGGCTTAAATCCGTAACCGCAGCAGACAAATATCTTCGTTAATGTTTACATTTACCGTTAAATTTTGCAGCGAAAAAAAAAATACCGTAACCGCAACCGACCGTAACCATAACTTGTGAAACCGCAAACGCCGGTAACCTTGAATGAAAACCCGATTTGGGCAGTGGGTAGCATGGAATTCGAACACACACAAAAATCCTTTAAATTGTACAACTCCAAGCAATGCAGTGTAAACGCATACAAATTACAACAATCTCAGAAATTCGGTTGTGTAGCAAAACAGAACATCTTCAACCCTCGTGGAGCTGACCATGCAATTATATAACAACTATAACATTGTAACTTGAAAATAAAGGCAACAACAACCTATCTTGTGATTCAATAGCAACTATTACTTGAAACGTGATTACTTGTTCTGAAGAATTTGAATGATATACATATAAGTGCCTCCGCCCCTGTGTTCTTGTACACAGTATAAACTAACCGGGCAGCTGGTCTTCATCCTGCTCCATGACCGTCGGGTTGACGATCAGTTTGAGAAGCCATCCTCTCAGCCTCCGGAGCTTGTTCAGCAGCAGGAGACGCACTGTGGCCTGAAATAAGGTGCATATAAATTATTTACTAATATTGCCTCCTTACTTGCATGGCATGACACAAATAGCATACAGACAGTTTTAATACAGACTACAGACCAATACTAACAGTAATATGTGGAAGTTGGAACCAATGTTATTACTCAATTATTGATGCTTCATATCATATCAATTCAATAGATAGCAGTGGTGTATGGTCTCCCTCATGCAACTTGAATGAGCTGAAGTGGCATGGTGGTCAGGCCTCAATGGCTTGTAGTGGTTTTATGTAGTAGAGTAAACATATTGGCGGTTGGCTGGTAAGATGGAAGAGCTGAAGGATTTTCGTGATATGCCAAAATAAAATGCAATGTGATGTGCAGAAGGGTAAACACTCACACATATTGTTGTATATGGCAGCTAGACTTGTGCCTGTATTCAGAAGTGGGAACGGAAATTCTAGTGGATCCCCTGTATAGAATGCATGATGGTCTTGGATCCTTGTGGATCCCTTTGTGAGAAAATGTATGCAGATCCTACTACTAGATCCTTCAGCATAACATGTTATCTAGGATTTTGTAAAGATGTATGAATGAGTTAGCTGTGTGTGTCCAATTCTCAACCTGGCCAGGGCTTTTTCCTGTCTTTTTTAGTGTTGATTTGCGGAACACCAGAGTTCTAGTTTTGGGTGTATGTCTCGTAGGGATGTATTTGTATGATCCCATTGTATTTGTAGTTTGGCACGTATGTGTTTTCGTATTTTGGAGAAGTATTCTGTTGTGGTTGGGTTCAAAGTGATGTGATTTGTGTTACTGGTTGCTTTCTTGGCTTCCAGGTCTGCCTTTTCAATTCCTAGTATGTCTGTGTGGCTAGGGATCCATAGGAGATTTGGGATCTGATTTAGTGGAAGTGATTGTTTGATTTGGAAGATTTGTGCTATGAGTGGGTGTTGTTGTGTTTTGTTTGGGGTTATCGACACTAGTGCTGATTTGGAGTCTGAAATGATGATAGGGTTTGTTAAGTTTTGTTCTTTGATTGTCGCATAAGCTGCGTATATTGCGTATAACTCCGCTGTGTATATGGAGCAGTGATTTGGGAGTCGTGCTCTTAGTATTGTTATGAAGTTGTTGTTGGTTTGGAGTACTGCTGCTGATCCCGTTCTGTCTGGTGTTGTTTGTTTTGATCCGTCCGTGTATATTAATGTGTGGCGTGGATGATTGTGTAGGAATTCCTGGAAGGAGGCTTGTATTTCTGAATGGGTGTAGAAAGTTTTTGGTTTTTCAAGTAGTAGGATTACTTGAGGCGGAAGGATTTTCCACCATGGGATGGGTGGGGGTAGAAGTGTTGGTGTCATAAGGGGTAGGGCGAGTGTTTCTGTGTGGGCCTTGAATCTATTTCCGATTGTTCGGCGCTTGTTGGATGCATTTTTGTATTTTGGGTGTGACCGCCTCCATATAGCTTGAATACATGGGTGTCTAGGGATTTGTTGAATTTTGAAAAAGTATCGGAAGAGTGCTTCTGTTCGTCTTTCTTGTAGAGGAGGGATATCGTTGTGTACGTGTAGGGAGGTGATGGGTGATGTTTTAAGGGCCGTGGTTATGATTCTCAAGCAGGTGTTTTGTAAAATGTCTAATTTCTTTAAGTGTGTGTGTGTTGCGTTTTCAAAAACAATTGCAGAGTATTCCATAATGGGGCGTATTAGTGTGATATAAAGTTTCATGAGTGTTTTTCTGTCCCCACCGTACTGGGTTCCCGATACCGCTTTAAGGATGTTAAGTCTTTTTGATACTTTAGTACTGATGTCTTCTATATGATGTTTGAAAGAAAGTTTATTATCAAAAGTTATTCCCGGAAATTTGGCTTCCGTTACAAATGGGACATTGTTATTATTGATTGTTAGTGGGGTGCAGTGTTCTGGTGTTAAGTTTCCAAATATAAGGCATTTAGACTTTTCGGGTGATGTGTAGGTTAAGAGGGGCGAGTTTGTTTTCGATGTGTGTAAGTGTGTTTTGTAGAGAGGCTAGTGCGTTGTTGTAGTGTACGTGGGAGGTCCAGGTAGCTATATCGTCTGCGTATATAGCGATCTTGGCCGGTTGGGGGATAGTGTAGAGTGTAGAGTTGAGCGCTAAAATAAATAGGAGGGGACTGAGGACAGACCCTTGGATTAGGCCGGTGGAAGGGAATTTGGTGTCAGATAGATGACCTGTATGTTTTACCTGAAATGTTCTGTTGCATAAGTAGTGATTTAGATAGTGGAGTAAGTGACCCTGTATGTTTATTTGGTGTAAGTAGTTCTGGAGTGTTGTAATGTTAAGTGTGTCGTAAGCGTTTCTTAAATCGAGAAAAACTACTGCTGTGTATTGCCGTCGGCTGAAGGCATATTGCGCGTCAGCTGTTAATTTGACCAAGTTGTCAGTTGTGCTCCTGCCTGGTAGGAAACCAGCTTGGTTTGGGGAAAGGATGTTGTGTTTTTGGATAAAATAAAGCAGTCTTGCTTTGATGATTCTTTCGAAGATTTTGTGAACGCAGCTGGTGAGGGAGATGGGCCTGCAACTTTCTTTAAGTGTTGGGTCTTTGTTTGGTTTGAGGATAGGAAGGATGTGTGCGTGGAACCACGTGTCGGGGTATACGTGTGTAGTGAAAGTGTGGTTTAGTGAGTCAAGTAGTGCTTGTGTGGCGATTGGACCCATGTGTTTAAAAAATTGGTAATGTATTTCGTCTGGGCCTGGACTTGAGTTGCCTGTTTTATTAATTGCTAGATTAAGTTCTTGCAATGTGAAGGGTTCGTTGTACTCGGCTAGGTTTATAAGTGTATCTTCTTTTATGTAACTTGGTATAGGATTGGGGATTTCTGAGGCTATTTCTAGATAGCGATTGGCTAGTATTTCTACAACATCTTGTGGATCTGTTACGTAAGTATTATTGTGTTTGATTGATAAAGATTTGTGTAAAGTTTGGCGATTTCCTTTAAATGCTTTAATGATTCGCCATACTTTGCTGAGTGGGGTGAACCTATTAAAAGTATTAACAAATTCTTCCCATGATTCTTTTTTTGCTTTTTTAATCAATTGGCGGCACTTTGCTTTGGCTTTCTTATATGTGCAGAAATTTTCCATTGTTCTATGTTTTTCGTAACGGTGTCTGGCGGTATTTCTAAATGTGATTGCTCGCTTACAATCGTAATTCCACCAGGGAGCAGCTTTTGGATTCGGGTGATGGGTTTTTGTATGTGGAATGTTTTGTTTTGCGGTATCTAGTATTGATTGGGTTAGTTGAGTGATTGTTGTGTTGTTATGTATTGTTTGTTCTAGTGTATTAGTATATTCTGTCCAGTTGGCCCTTTTTAAATTCCAGCGGGGGAAAGAACCAAGTGGTGATGAATTTTTCCCTATTTTGATATGGATGGGGAGGTGATCACTAAAATAGGGATCATCTGTGGTTTCCCACGTCGAGCTTGCGGCTAGGTCGGGGGTTGTTGCTGTGATGTCTGGTGTTGTGTTGTGTGATCTGTTGGGCTGGGAGGGTATGCGAGCCGTTGTTGAGGATTACAAGTTGTGTGTTGTTTAATAGATTGTGGAATAATTTACCGCGATAATCTGGGGATCTTCTGCTACTGTCCCATAGGGGGTGGTGAGCATTAATATCTCCGCATATTAAAACTGGAGTGTTTGTGTTCTGCATAATGGTTTTTAATAAGGTGATGTATTCTCTGCAATGCTTATTGGGTGGGAAGTAAAAGTTGATTATGGTGATTGGAGTTGAAGTAGTAGTAATTTCTGTGATGAGGATGTCATGTTGTGTGTTGTATGGTATGTGTCTGTGTGGTATGTCGTTTTTGATGTATGTGCACACGCCTCCGCGTCTGTTGCGTGTTTGGTGGGAGGAGTCTTTTCGGTATAAGCTGTATGAATTTATGTTGAAATTATAGGGATCTGATGGTTTTAAATGGCTTTCTTGGATGCAAATGATGGATGAGTTGGCTTCGTTGAGTGCGGTTCTTAACTCGTGCCAGTGCTGTGGAATTCCCCTTGTATTCCATTGGAGGATTGTGGTGTGAGTGTCAGTGTTATGAGTAGTGTTTCGTGTTTGTGTGAGTTGTGTTATTACTTTGGATGTGTGCGGAGAGTGTATGGTGTGTTATGGTGTGTGTTGTTTTGTGTTTGGCCCTTTGTGCGTGTATGGCGTCTCCCCTTACTGTTAGGGGGACGGTGTGCTTGTCTTGGTGGGAGAGGAGTGGACTGGGCGGTGCCAGCGGAAGAGCTGCCGCCGTCGCTCTCGGTAGTTCGCTTCTCTCGTGGGAGAGAGTGAGGCGAGGCTCGTCTCTCCAGTGACAGACTGGGAAGAGACTGAGCCAGGGCTCGCGGCTCCCGTGGGAGGCGGTGGGGCGGCAGGGGTCTCTCTTTGGGGCTGCTGGGAATCCGTTCCCTGCGGGGCCTTGGCCTTGGTACGGTGTACCGGTTGGGGAGAGTGGTGGCGGGAGCGCATGCCGTCCAAATTATAGGGGGCAGCACCCTGCTCCTGCTGTCCGCTGATTGGCGGAGAGCGGTGGCACGGCCGCACACCGGCGACCACCTGGGGGGGGGGGGGGGGGGTCGGTGACGCCCCGTTCACCTGGGGGGGGGGGGACGCGCCGAGCCCGTGCCCGAACTCGTGGTGCCGCCGCGGGACCTGTCGCGGCGGGACCCGTCCTGTGGGGCGGCCGCTGCACGCTGTGCGTGGTGGGAGTCGACCGCCGGTGGTGGTGACTTACAGTGAATCACTATCGGAGATCCCGGGCGCGGTGTGGGGAGGCCCGGGAACCCCTTGGCGCTCCAAGGGTTGGGAGGCGGGTCTATTCTGAGGCGGGGAGTGGTCCGCACCTCCTGTCTGGGGAGGGGACGGTCCTCCACCTCAGAGAGGGCCTGTTCTCTGGCTGCCACCGGCGCCCAGCCCTTCTCGTGAATGAGGGATGCTACCCTGCATTCTAGAGCCCACTTGGGGCAGTCCCGGCTGTAAGCCGGGTGCTGCCCCTCACAGATGGCGCAGGTCATGCTGTCGGCCTCGCAGCGGGTCGCGCTGTGGCCCTCCGTTGCGCACTTGGCGCAACGCTCCCCGCGCGCGTGGCAGCCCTTTTGGACGTGCCCGTACCGCTGGCACCTCGTGCAGCGCCGCGGCTTGGGCACCACGACCCTGGTCCTGTATCTCAGGAACGCAACATGCACGTGCTCTGGTACTTGCTTGGACGCGAAGGTCAGTATCAGGATGGGCGTGTCCTTCGGCCGGTACAGGTCTACCACCCCTTCGGTGGCGAGACCTTGGAGGAGGTCCTCCTTGGCATGCCCTGCCAGCTCCGGGGCATATATCGAGCCCTGGGAGCGGTTGAGGTGGAAAGGCTAAGCCATTTCCACCTCGGCTCCAGCTATCACTGTGATAGTCTGGAGCCCTTCCGCCTCCTCTGCGGTGGCAGAGATCAGAAGATCGCCGCCACGCACGAAGCGGGCATTCAGGCGCTGGCCGGTGACGGCCAACGCGGCGTCCTCCACTGCCCATGGCAGGAAAGCCGTCATAGGCTGCCCGTCCAGGCGACGGCAGCGCAGCAGCACCTCGACCGACATCAGGAGAGCGGTCGCGATGTTCGGAGTGTGAGTGTGTGGTGAGACGAGCTGAAGGCCGTTAAGTGTTGCTGAAACTGTTTGCAAGTGGTGGCTGAAGGCTGTGTGAGTGCGGATGTGAGGTGAGGAGTGAGACGAGCTGAAGGCCGTTAAGTGTTGCTGAAGGCTGTGTTTGCAAGTGATGGCTGAAGGCTGTGTGAGAATAACCCGGAGTAGTATAAGAAAGAGATATATTAGATTAGGAGAGAGAAGGAGAGAGTTGGTGAAAAACGAGATCCAACCGGCTTAGTTGGGCCAACCTGCCACCCCTCCAGGTCGTCCACGGACCGTTCGGGCCAAGCAGGTCGGATGGGCACCGTTAGGTATCCACCGGCGGATTTTAGGAGGAAAGAGAGAAGGCAGGATGAAAAATAGGGAGGCAAGAAGGCACAGACAAGGGACGTTAACTTGCCCGGGGGCAACAAACGGGGAGGTGAGGCTAAGGGGGGGGGGGACCGCTACACTGTTCTGAGAAGAACAGGGTAGGGTGGCGGGGGGGCGGGAGGGAGATGGGAGGGCGAAATACGTTAAAAACGTTTAAGCAGACACGGTCCTCACTCAGAGAGATCAGACACGCGACTCCGCTGGCCGGCAGCGCCGCCAGCTGGCCGCCCAGCACGCGCAGGTGGCGCCACCGCGCCCTCGGCCCTTAAGCCGGCCGACAGCTGGTCGCAGGTGACTGTGAAGAGCCACTGCCGGTGCAGCAGGCGCACGGTGCAGTGGTTCTCGAGCCGCAGCAGCGCGTCCTCCGACAGCAGGTCCTCGAAGGCGGCGACGGCCGCGTTTCCGGCCGTCTCATCTGCCAGCCAGTTCACCAGCCGGCGCACGAAGTAGGCCGCCTGGCCATGGCCGCGCAGCACCAGACCCTTGGCCAGCGCCCCCCAGAGCGCCACCATAACCGCCGCCTCCGCCTCGGTGTCCCCGCCCTCCCGTGCGTCCATTGTGAACTCGAGCTGCTTGGTGAGCCTCTTGAGCAGATGGTCGGTCTCGGCATCGGGCTGATTATGGAACACAACGGCCAGCGTCTTGCAGCGCGCGCCGCCGTCAGCGGGTGCCGCTTTTTCAGCGCCAGCTTGGCGAGCATCACGGTGACAATGTCCTGCTGCGGCACAGCCACGCTGGGCTGGGCGGCGGCCAACGCGGCCGCCAGCAGCGCCGTCAGCTGCGTGTGCTGCCACGGCGCCGCGTGGGAGATCGGTAGCACGCCGTGCCACCGCTCAGCCAGCGCGCTTAGCACGTGGTCGCCGTCTCCGTTAAGGAAGAGGCTGACGGCGGCGTGCAGCAGCTCCTCCTGGCGGCGCGCGTCTAGTTGGCGCACCAGGGCGGCCAGCAGCGCGCCGCCGGTCGCCACCGGCGCCGCCTGGTGCAGCGGCACCGAGCTGGCCACGTCCGGCACCGGGCGCTGCGGGTCGAATGCCACCTCGCGGACCGCCGCGCTTAACCGCGCAAAAGCCTGATTCTCCGGCGCCACCGCACCGCTGTTGAGCTGGGTCAGCAGCGGCTGCACCAGAGCCATCACCACGGTGGTAGGGTGCGGTTGGCGGCGGCTCCGATACAGGTCAACGCCGCCGACCGGACCGCAGCGTCCTCCGTCGTGGCCAGACCGGCCAGGTGCTCCACCAGTGGCGCTGCCTCCGCCTCGCCCACCAGCCAGGAGCAGGAGCTGAGCACGGAGAGCGTGGCCGTCTTCAGAGGCCGGTCCCCGCCGGCCAGCACGGCAGTCAGCCGCGGCCGCAGCGGCTCCACAGCCGGCGACTCGTCCGCGCCGCCGTCCGCCAGCAGCCGGTCCAGCGCGCTCAGCGTCTCCAGCCGCTCGGCGGCCGAGTCTCCGCCGGCCTCCAGCTGGCCCAGCAGCTCCGGCACCGCCTCACCCAGCACCAGTTCCCGCCGCAGAGCGCCACCAGCAGCGGCGCCGCGCCTGCCATCAGCCGGCCGCCGCCTCGCTGTGCCGCGTGGTGCAGACACTCGGCCAGGCGCCCCCCGCGCATCCACTGATCGGCCGGCGCCTGCGCAGGCTGATAACCAGCTCAACCAGCTGCCAGCTCAACCAGCTGATAACCAGCTGCTGGACTGTTCTAAAAACATTGAAACCAGCTCCATGTATTAGGTTAGGTTTGGTTAGGCTAGTTTATGTAAGTTAACCCTCGCCCTACTTTTCTCACCTTCGCCCTACGGGGGGCCTGACAGGCCCCCCTGTTAACTTCCAAACCAAGCAACTTAGAGCAATGCGGTAAGAACCAGAATGTTGCCTGTCATGAGAGGAATCTACCAGTATGCGATTTTTAGGTTTCAGGTCAACGGATGACCTTCCAGGTCAAGTAAATGACCTCGGATTTGCCACGTCCAGAACAGCGATTTTGCTCTTCAGAAAACCTCAAAATTAGAAATTGATAAATGTAAATAAAAAGGCAAGTTCCTAGACCAGTTGTGGCTCAGAGATACAGAAAAGGTAATTATTTGTTAGTATCTTGTCAAAAAAGTAAAAAAAAGAGTTATTTTTGAAAATTACGTCATCAGTTTCTTACACTTAGGGAGCCATCACTCAGTCAGAAATGAAGATATTGCTTTGAAATTTGGTATGAGTATTGTCCATACCCAGTTCTCTCACATATATTCCGGTTTGTCTAAAATCTTTGAAAATTTTGATTTTGTGGGGATTTTTTCCCAAAAAATCAGTTTTTTTTTTAAATTTAACCCTATCTGTAACAGGCTCCTGGCTACCCCTATTTGTAACAGGGGGGGGGGGGCGGATTCCGCCCCCCCCGGAGATCTCGAGATCTACCCGTCCGATTTTCGAAAATGAAACGGCGTTTGGTTCCCCTCAACACGATCTACATTTCTAAATAATAATACAAAAAAAAAATTGATAGGGGGGCAACAGGGGGGCAAAAACCACAAATTTTAGTGGTATTTTTGATCCGATATAGCTTTCATGTTTATCGACCGATTTGAACACAACTAATAGGAATCGATAGAGATTGAATTGGAAATTTATATATGACGGTGAAGTTTGAAAATTCAAAAATCATAGGCGTGTGCAGGTCACTCAATATGGGGTGAAGTAAATGCGTAATAAAACCATTTTTTATATTGCTTTTTTGATAAATGAAATGGTATGTGATTGTGACATTAGACAAAACGGTTATACATCATATTTTTTGCCATAGGCGGTACCAGGTTAGTGAAAAAAAGAGGTTAATTGGGAAAAAATATTAACCGCAGACAAGTTGCTACCCAGCACTATAAATATGTTACTGATCGTAGATATTTCCTTTTTGCATGTTGCACTTCATCATAGGCGTATCCAAGATCCAAACTGGGGCGGTGCAAGACATTTTGAAAAGTATATTATCCGCTATTGTGATACTAACTAGTCAACAGTGACTATTTCACTTACAACTTCAATTGACATTGCTTACCCCCCTTTTTACCCTACCTGGACTCGCCTATTATCTTATAATCGTTCGTAGAGTAGCCTGTGGTGCGTGTTTCATTCGAAAACTGCAGTATGTTATGTCATTGTACGCCCATGCCTCTTAGTTTCCTTGCAATAATATGACCCCCTTTCTTCCATTCCTGAGCGCGCCTCTGCCAAAAATGACTTTATTCCCTTTTCTGGCCTCATATGTGCATATATCATTATAATCTAAACGTCTATTGCGCCGTTATCGCTGGCATATCGTCATCTCTATGCCAGTCACCCCCCTTTTCATGTTCCTGAACACGCCCCTGAAATTCTATATGTAATAAATTATGCAAATAATGGAAGCAGAAGTTATCTTTTACATCTTGATAGCTATAAATGCTCCTTACATCGCTCTATTGGCTTCCCGCCAAGCATTGAATACTTCCTGGAAACTCCCCCTTTTCAAGCCCCTGAAACCGCCTCTGCCATGCAATTTTATGATATTTCATTAACATTAACTAATTTGCACTTGTTGCAATCACCGTAAACCGATGTAACTCATTTATACTTGATGCAGTTAGGAAGAAACCGTGAAGATCGCATTTCCGTATTATCGCCAAATTTCGCCTCCGAACCCACCCAAAACTGGGCCCTGGAACCGCCTCTGTTCAGGTTAAGAACTCAAAATTTTGACCCCAAATGCGGTATTCGATTCTATGAAAAGTCCGAAAATTTCATGGCCCTGCTCCCAGCCGTTCTGAAGATATCTGCGAAAAACATGAGGGGGGGGGGGGGGGGGCGGAATCCGCCCCCCCCCCCTGTTACAAATAGGGTTAAGGGGTCAAAAACCCAAAATTTTGAAAATCTGAGATTGCCATTTTAAAGAAAATGACATTTTGTATCTTTGGTGAATTGCGTTTGCATTTGGCTTTAAAATTCTATTTTCTACGATTTTTCAAATATTTCTATTTTTTTACCAACATGACGTCATCAAAACGTCATTATTTCCCATATTTCTCAACCAATTTATAAAAAAAAATGCACTGCATGTGTGAAAAGTTATTTAAGAAAAACCTCAGGGGGGCCTGTCAGCCCCCCCCCCCGTAGGGCGAGAGTTAAATTGCATTATACCTAATACTCTAGAAATGGATGAATGCTTGATAAAATTTGGCTGTCTTAACATAAAGTTAATAAGAAAGTGGTCATTTTTATGATTATTTGAATTAGAGCCCTATAACATTGCCCTAGAGCCATATTGATATAGCCTCCCAAGACACATGTGGCTGGTATCTCTATTCAATATTTAAACTCACCGTCCATTTCCACCGTTGGGAATCTTCAAATTGAAATAGCCATGTAGGCAGGAATAATATAACAAACGTGCTCAATACCGAATCCACCATGAAAAACAAAAACGAATGACGTGGTTCACTTTATCACGACGCCAAAGAGCCCAAGCCCACGGCTTCACCGATCAGACGACAGGATACATCCAGACAGACCAGAATCTACGCTCTGATTGGTCAATGTCGGTCCCGTAGTTCAGCACTAAGGTGTCAGTTAAACCAAGACACAGCGATGTTTATTACGCATTCCTCACGTCCTGGTCCGAAGCGCTGATTGGTCAACAATTCATTTTAAATTGTTCCTGTGTTAAGTACCAGCCGCATTTCTAAGGGACCTAATATGCCAGTGCTAGTTTGGTCCCGCTCGCCGAGTCGGACCAAATCCTAAAGTACCCGGGAAATTCAAACGAGATTTTATTGAAATTTGTCATATCCGACGTTTATGTGCAGCATTTTTCGGCTATTTTGATGTTTTTGAAGACAAAATAATTATTTCACCGCCCCAAACCGTGTATTTCATGCGCTTTCGATTAGATTCCTCAGGAATGTGGTTAGGTCCCTTAGGAATGTGGTACTTTATGGATGGTACCAACGCAATAGAAAAGCATTGTGAACACGGCTATTATGTACAAATGTTTCAATACATGAGGATCTTGTTCACTTTACAACACAATCGATGATACAATAGGTGCTTGACCAGGGAGCAAATAAGTCTATGTAAATTGTATTCTAAGTGAAATTATGACTAGTGTATTGTTAAATTGTGGAAATTGTGACCTGTGACTAAACTAAAGATTACTGACTATTTTGGGGGTGAGATTTCGTTATTTTAATATGTGGTTGGCTTCAATCAGGTGCAGACTGGTTATTGATTCGACTCTGACTTAATCGATTGGAATCGTTCAATCAAAATCCCATAAATCAAAGAAGAATCGATTTACCACCGGATTTTTTTATTCATGAATCATGATTGAATCAAAACCCGCATAGAAACAAGGCTGATTGAATCAAAAAGACTGCAATGATTTTTCAATGGTGAGTCAAACGTGATTTGATCCCCAAAAAATTGATTCTTAGAATCGGAAAGAATAATTTCCAAAAATTGTTATCCATGAATCAAACGGTGACTGAATCATTCATATTCCAAAATGAATCGTGATTGAATCATTTCCAAAAAGGTGAATCAATAACCAGTCTGATCAGGTGAGATGATACAAAGTCATGCACCCATTTTTGGAAGTAGCATATCCATTTTTGGGTATGGTGGTCCAAAAATGGAATAGTTCCAAAAATGGTTCAAAACTACCATAGTTCACACCTGACAGCTGACTGCCATCAAAAGGTTATTCAGGCAAAATTGTTCAATATCGTATGTGCAACTTGATGGCTTGTCTGAGCTGGAATCTGGTTTGGAAACGTCTGAGCTGGAATCTGGTTTTACCACCTTCTTTGATATGTTTGATTACTTTGATACTTCGATCTTCTTTCTGCTGCTTTAAAAAAAAAATATAGGTTAGCAAATAACTATATGCTTATTGCCTTTCATACATTCAGCCTACTTCAGTCATCAAGGTACTTGGTACCTATTGGTAATTTTGTTCTGTTTCTGTTCTAGCAATGTTCTAGTAAAGTACATGTTTAGGATCAATATTTCATAACAATTGTATGTGTTAAAAATTGTCTTGCCATGACCTAGCCGGGACTCAAATTGACCTGGCTGCTAGCATACAGGGAGTGGCTGGGATCACTGAACTAGGTCAGCTGCCGTGACCGGAGCAGTGACCAAGAAATTATACATTTCTGCAGCTCTTCTCTTTTTATTGCAACCACTCAAAACATCCAAATTCTTAGTACTTGCCTCATAATAATGAATTGTATCACTTGGCAATCGCTAATCCTACTGCGGCCACTCCACCATTACAACTAGATCTTCTTGGTGGATTGGGTGCATACAATACAACTAGATGTAAACAGCAGTGTTTATTTTGTGTGTGAGATGCGTCAGATATGTATACATCTGGAACTTTCAAGAAAGCAGAAATTGTAAAAAAATGGATGATTATGGAAAGATCGGCTTTGGTAGGCAAATGACGTCTATCGATTTATTATAGTTTTAACTAACCTATCCTAATCTAATGCTCTTAGCCATTAAGTTCACTTAACCATTAAAACCTACATCTTTTAGCCATTAAGTCCATTAGGCAGTAAGTCCACTTACCTATTAAATCCTACCGCCCATAGCTATTATGTCTGTGGGAATTAAGTACAGGAATAGAGCCCAATGACATATCCGAACCAAACCTGACTGGCCGCCACAGAGTTGTTAACATTCAGCCTGGTATTGGTGGTGTGGATGCTGTCAGGTGGTGTAATTGCCGGGTGATACAAAATCTTATTGTGAGGTAAGTACTAAGTATTTGAAAGGTTTTAGTTCAGTTCTAATAAAATTATACATGTAAAATTGCCATAAAATAGTCAGTACAGTACTCCTATATAAAGGTGTGAAAAAGCGGAATATCGCCAGCTTCCCAAAGCCGAACATGTCCTATCGCCAAACATTTGATGCTGTTCTCGATATTCTGTGTCAGCATTGTCTGCATCGCACCATAGTATCAAGCATGAAATGTTCGGCTATAATATGTTTGGCATTAGGGCAGCTTACCCTTCTCATGGTTTTATGTGTCAACACTCTATTGTCTACATCACAAATAGCATGAAAAGAAAAGAGGCAGCATGTGTGACCAACCTTTGCCCCTTTGCCTCTATTATATATAATGTTGTTAACATATTTCATTTTTCAGAAATACGGTAGGTACATACTCATTTTTGGAGCAAACTTTCAAAAATAGAGACATGTGCCAACTGTCAAGGCGGAGGCAGATTTAGGGATTCATGCTGGCATTTGTCTCCCCTGACAAAAGTTAATTCCAGGAATGAAGGGCTAAATCCTTGTTACGATTTATTTGCAAGTGTTGACCGGCGACGAAAACTGCGCACCTTCCCATGGGAAGAACACTGGATACGCGCCAACTATCCGTCACTAAATAATTGTCAAGTGAATCGCTACACATGATGCCATACATTAGCATGTCACAACGCCAAATAAACAGTTTATACTTACCATTAACGCCGCATTTCACCACCGCAGCAAATCCCCACACGCAGTCAATCCTGCAAGATCAAGATGGCGACACGATCCTGCGCAAGTGCGCGGGAAATTGGGCGGGAAATCACTTATCTTCTTATCAAAGAAGCTTTGCGGCCTAAAGCGTATCACAATTTTTTTTTGGATCCAGTAGGTTTTGGTATAAGAAAGGAAACGAAGTTATTCGCCTGATGTCCACTTTATAAAGTCATTCTTGGCTTCTCGGGCGCTTGAGGAAAGCCACCATCTACAGAAGGTTCTTGGAAAAGAAATATATCAAATTCTTGGAGACCCCACGGGGGCTTTCTATCAGAATGTTTAGTAAAGGATCTTCAAAGCGTCTCTTAGTGTATGTTTTGAATTGGACAAATTGGCAAATTTGTAGGAAAAAACTGGTGGCAAACTTATAGCTTCAGAATCCCAACGGTGACACACAGCTAGTGTGTCACCGTTTACCAGCCCTAGTGGTTTACCAGCCCTGCTGTAGCTTTCAGTGAGAGTTAGATCTTTGTTTGGTTTTAACTCGCGCCGTGCCGGTGATCGGCGCCACCTTCGCCGAGCCGGAGGGAGGGGGGGGGGGGGGGGGGGGGGGGACCCGGAAAGAGGCGTTCGAAATCTCTCGACAAGCAAATTCGAAGGTATTGTTTTCCTCAAGTCAATATTGAGGTCACCAGAGGTCATTAAAGGTCAGATTTTCCAGTTTAGGAATTCGCTCCAGAAACCCCGAGATATCACAGGAACTATGATATCTAAGAACAAACGAAAACAAAAACAATGGCAAACCCTTGCAAAAAATGTAATCGCTAAGGTGTCCTCAGATTTTTGCTCAGGTTCAGGCTCCATAGCTCATCAAATGTCAAAAAGGATATTTGTTTACAAAAAAGTTTATCATGAATAGCTTTTTACCTAATAATGACAAGGCAATAATTGTGACGCCATCGTGTTTGTCTCGTCAAGACGCTTTCACTCATATTAGTGTTGACCAGGTTAGGTAAATTTAAAAATGTGAACTCAGGTGAAGGCCAAGTGGTGACCCAAGTAAGTCATGTTTCATATGGGAAAACGTGCCGCGACGAAACAAACACATTGGTGCCGGTTTCACTTATCTATCGTCATTATGTCAAGAGTTACTGCCATAAAACTGTTGGTGACCTCGGATGACCTTGGCTGACCCTGTAGGGGTCACTGGACAAAAATGGCACATAGGTCATCAATAATGGCCTATAATTACATGATCCAGAAGGAATTAGACTGCTATCTTGCGTATCCTTGGAATAGGGAGCATTTGGATATTTCCCCATTGACTTATAATGGAGAGGTCACGAAATTGACCCGACCTTAGGTCGCTGATATTAAAAATCCAAGATAAACGAATTGTAGATATAGATGACCTTATGAAATCCTGTAAGTGTACAATCGATCATCCAAAAACTGCGACTGTGGTACGACCACAAGTTTTGTTAGGTTGGGTCACGTGACCTGGTCTGGTGACCTTACCCGAGATGACCCGAGGTAGTTTGTACATATTGTGAACAATTGATGCCCAAACAGCTGTGCCAAAAAAGGCGGCGCGCAGCGCCGCCCGTTTTTCCGCCATCCGCGAAAAACCTGAAGGTGGTGTCTACCCTGGCACGGCGCGGGTTAAAATATAGGGATGATGTAAAATTGCAGGCAGGTGTTCGGGTATTCATGTGAAGTAAAACAATGACCCTAGCTGAGCTGGGGTCATTTTTGTATGTGCCACTTTTGGTCGGGGCCACTCAAAGCAATTTTACCACCCCTGGTGTCGTTGTCCTGGTTTCTGAGGATCTCCGAGTGACACGACTGAACGACTCCAGTGACGGCGACCCCGGCGTGGAGGCTCTCTGGCTGTCAGTTGGCGGAGCCGGACGGTCGACCGTGATCGTCAGCACCATCTATCGACCGCCCGGTGCACTCACAGTTCGACTGCGTGACGCTGTTCGTGGTCATTAAGGCGGTTAATTTTTACACGAATGATACATTTTCTTGGTGGCACATCTTTTTCCCGTTATTTCGACTACGCTGAGTCCAATGGTATCAACAATTTTTACATCCAAAAATATTTAGGGGTCGCGAAAAATCGCCTAAAATTATATATTTTGCTATAAATGCCCTAAAATCGCCCATCCTGTCTCCGCGATTTTACGAAACAAATTCAAAATTGTAGAGGGTCGCCAGGGAATCGCACAGGTACTGCCGTTTGGCGCGGATGACGCTCTTCAGCCTGTTGCGACTCTGCTGATGCCTGAGTCGTGCCTCTGGTGTCCTGCTCTCGGTTCATGCCTTTCGGGCGGCGTCCTTGTCCTCCATCGCCGCCGCAACCTCCGGGTTGTTGCGAAGTCATGGACAGTCGGGGCGTCGTCGGGTCACCGTGATCTGAGGGCAGTGACCGTTGACGGCGGCATTCCAAACCGCCATGAAGGCGGTGAGCTTTTCATCTGCAGTCGCAGCGGCGTGGAGCCGTCCCCAGTCGGCCATTAGCAGGGTCAGGCACATAGCGTCCCAATCGACGCGGCTCCATGCCCGTGAAGTGACGGGAGCTGGGCGCGTGGGACGCTGACGACAGAGCTGTGTCCGAAGCAGGATAGCCTGGTGATCGGCGACGGCGTCAGGGAGAACTAAGGACGATGTGGGGACATCAGTCAAGTTAGTTAAACACAGAGAGCAGCGTTGGTGTGAGGTGGATGTGGGTGGGTTGATCCACCAGCTGTCTCAGACCCAGGCCATTCATAATGGACTGTAGTCCACGAGATGCCGGCTTCTCGGTGTTCATCATGTCGATGTTGTAGTCACCCATGGCGACGACCGGCTTGTTGGTGGATATAGCTGCCTGAAGCTGCTGCTCAATCAGCTCCAGACCCCGTCTGACTGACGCGCCGGGTGGCCTGTAGACGGCGCCGACGACTACAGAGCGTCGATCTGCGCCCGTCACAGAGACCCAGAGTGACTCGACAGCGGCGTCGGCGCCGCCGATGTCCAGCTTCGTGACTCGTAGGTTGTCACGGGTCAGGATGGCGACGCCGCCGCCACGTGATGTGTTGTGGGCGTGCGGTTCAGCAGAGCGGTCACAGCTATGCAGTACCCAGGGAAGACCAGTACTCTGTTAGACACGCCCGCTTGCAGCCACGTTTCCGATATGCACAGAATGTCCAGCCGGTGTTCGTCAAGTAGGACGTTGACCTCATCCATTCGTGGCGCCAGTGAACGAGCGTTGACGTGCCCAATGTTGTAGAATCGCGGAACGCGGGTCCCTTCAGTCATCAACCGTGCGGGCCGGGCCGCAAATTCCCCCAGTATAGCGACCATTCGCACCAATTCATTTGATTAGTCGAATTCACTTGGATGTGACGTCACAGTGATGCCACATTCCCCTACATACCCTGACATGTACGATATCGTGTGTACTTTGCATGATGGGGTGTTCAAGTGTAGTGCGTGAAAAAAATGCATGTCTTTCAAAATTGCTATTAACTTCCATTCAGACTGGTTATTGATTCACCTTTTTTGGAAGGATTCAATCACGATTCATTTTGGAATATGAATGATTCAGTCACCGTTTGATTCATAGATAACCATTTTGAGAAATGATTTTTTTTCCGATTCAAAGAATCGAAACATTTTTTTAATCATATCACGTTTGACTCACCATTGAAATAGCATTTCAGTTTTTTTTATTCAATCAGCCTTGTTTCTATGGGGGTTTTGATTCAATCATGATTCATGAATAACAAAATCCGGTGGGGAATCGGTTCTTCTTTGATTTAAGGGATTTTTATTGAACGATTCCAATCGATTCAATCAGAGTCGAATCAATAACCAGTCTGCTTCTATTGGCGCGCCTCGACAGGTAATATAAAACTGAGATTGCAATATAAACGCGTTTTCTGCTTGCTAAACACAGTTGTCGCACGTGTCAACTGAACTGACTTGCTCCGTGCTCGTTTCGTGGAATCTCTGGGTGGAAAATTACGTATGTGTACCGAATGAAAACCGGAAAATCCCCATACCATGGTGTATTGCCGATCACGTCCTCCACTGAGACAACCTGCAACTCTGTATTTAAAATTAAACGGCCTTACCTTCTAATATTATGTATGCGATCGACATAAATTCGTATTATCGAAATATCCAGGGCATAATTGTCTAACACTTGCTATTTTGGTCGCCCGCCTGTTTTCAAGTATAAACAAAGCAATATACATATAATACAGACGCCGAATATAGGTGCCTACTGTTGCCTACCGATCTGACAGGTAAACGGAGATCAAATGCACTTCTGCCTGACGACCGCGCCGCAACGAGAATAAACTATATGTTTCAAATGTTGCGCACCGAGGCTAAGGGCATCACACACAGCGATCGCTTCGATTATTGTCGCAGCCCAGCATCCAAGGTGCCAACCTCCCCCGGTGGTATAATGGACTCGCCCAGCAGTTATGTCGTCATCTTTAATTCCGAGTGCGAATGGTCATTATACTTCGGGAATTTGCGGCCGGGCCAGGCAGCGCGGCACGTCAGACCTGGCTTGGGATTGGGCAGCCGCCGGGGCCAGGCACCGGCTCGTCACCAGTGTCGGGATGGGTAGTGGTGGTCGTGGCAGGTGACTTTCTACATGACAGGAGCTCCCGATCCCAGAGCCTCCCTGGCAGCCGTCGGCTGCTAGGCCCGGTCCGTCCCGGATTTCGGCCGGTGGACTCTCCCTTGTGCCAAGGGCGGGCCAGGGCCCGCCAGTGGGATTAAAGCTCGGTCGTAGTCCTGGCGACGCTGATGTTCCGCGTTTCTTGCCCGATATCGACGCGCTTGGACTATCCGACCGACTCTTCTCCCCCGGCAGTGTCGCCTTACTCCACCTCTGTCCGCCCCTTCGGCGGCGGGCGGGTGATGGATGGCCATGGGGGTTGAGTCCGGCGGGGATCCGGCTCGGTCTGGCAGGGCGTCGGCGACGACGGTGGAGCGTGGAGCGTGGAGCGGTAGAAATCGAGGCGGCAAGCTGATAGGTGTGTTGGTCTCTTCGGAAACCGGTAGAGTGCCGAACAGTCCAACGAGGGTCATGGCTATGGATATTGAAAATACTGGACGAGTATAAATCACTATGAACACTACGAAAGGGCACGACAAATCACTTCAAATAGTCCGAAAACACCACTACTTAAGCTGAGATAAAACCTGCAGTTGGCCGAAACTTAATTACACGCGAAAACAGCAGAAACGGAGGAGCGACCCGAGGGGCGGCTGCCGATAGGAGGCGCTCCAGAGATGTCACGTGTCTGACGTCGATCGACCTGAGCAGGGCATTCGACAGTGTTGACCACATGATGCTTCTGAACAAGCTCGAGTGGTAAAGCGTTGCATCCTGCTGGTTCAGGAGCAACCTCACAAGCCGCTCTAAATCGTCCGCGTAGGTACCGCAGCGACTCTGCCCCCACCCACGGTGTTCCTCAGGGCCCAGGGGTCTATTGTGGGCCCTATCCTCTTCCTCATTTTTGTTAATGACCACTCCTGCTTCCTAACACATCGCCACATCCTATCTTATGCGGATGACACCCAAATCCTTGACTCAGCAGTCAGCACCCTGCAATCACGATGACCTCCTGGTGCTGAAGTCGCGGGCCGAGGAAAACATCCAGAGTCTATGTCTAGACACTGGTTTAGTCCAAATAGTCTCAAAATGAATGCCAACAAAACCAGCAAAGGTAAAACAATGGTCTGGTCAGTCTCACACGAAATTGATTCGGTCGATTTTGTCTCCTGAAGGCGTGTTATCAACTACGAAATATTATGGAAACGAGGTATCATGCAGGATGAAGCCCTGGAAAATAAAGTATGTGCGTACACCACCCTTTGTTTTAAAACATTACTAAAACAATTGCCAATTTTTCACAAGTAAATATGTTCCCGCAGCAGCTCATTATCTCCACAGGCAACACACAATAATAAAAAAGGAACCTGTTTTGTGTATTTACTAAGTATCGCTGGTGGAACTTTATATACTTTCGGGGTTGTAGCTACAACTGCATCCTCAAAAATTACAACCCCAATTATTCATATTACAACTCCAACATTTCCGGTAAATGCATTAGACACTGAGTCTGAGTCTGGTTGCAATAGATCTGCGCCGGGCTCCCGAGCCCCAGGGAAAGTCCAACCGGCAGCGTCAGAGGACTCCTTACCGTCTGCACACCTCGCTGTTGCTAAAATACGTCAGTAATTTTAGTAGTTTTAGTAGTTTTATTATTCAAAAGTCCGAAAATTCTGGAAATATTAAATGCCTAACATTTTACATTAACCCGCGAGTTACTGGGGTATATTTCATAACGCGACTTACTGGGGCGGGGGGGGGGGGGGGAGGGGGCTATTTTTTTGCCCCCCCCCACTCTGATCTACGGAACTACTGGACCGAATGTAAAAATTCAAACGGAGTTCGATAGCCCTGGAAAATTTATCGAGGGAAACATAATATTGTTGACCTCGGGGTCACCGATGACGTCACAGGTCAGGTCAAGTACAAAATGTTTGACCGTGTCAAAAGGTCTCGATGGATGGAATTGTCGCGCAAAATTGCGATATTAAACGCATAAGCTGTCGATAAATCGGTATGCTTTGTGTGTCTGACACTTCAAAGTACCTTTCTAAGCTGTTTATGACCTTGGGTCAGGTCAAGGTCATCCGAGGTCACGAGGTCGAACTACAGATTACGGTCATTAGGCGTTGTAACACGTGTTTATGGGTTTGTTTTTCGTCTAAAACGCGAAAAATTACCTTAGAACATTGTTTGTTCCATATAAATAGAAGTAAAAAGCAAGAATGGAAATGCGTTTTTTTATGCATAGTAATGCTGTGAGAAGTGGTCTATTTGTGTCATTTAAAGGTACACATATTCACCGCATACGTCTCAATCACATATATTCCGGTTTTGGGATAATTCTGATTTTATCTTGAAAATTTTGTTAAAAAAAAAAATGTATTTGGATTTCTCAAAATTTTGAATTAAAAAAAATCAAAAATCCGAGATAACAGTTCGATAGCCCGGTCTATTGTCAGTAATTTGATTTAAGACAATTGAGTTTATCTCAAACATCGTACCTTTGCCAGGGTTTTCCGCAAACCATTATTTTGCAACAAAAACCGAAGAACATGACGTCATTCCCGGTTGACTTATCATAGCCTCATATTTTTCCTTTAGCCAACATGTGTATAATTGATGTGAGAGAAGGTACTGCAAGTTTGGTGACGATACCGGTGTTCGTTTAGGAGTTATTGCAAAATAACGGGAGAGGGGGGGGGGGGGGGAAATAGCCCCCCCCCCCCCAGTATGTCGCGGGTTAATTGCTTGATCACGGGTAATCCATATTGGATCGATATTATCATTGATCTATTTTTGTCCTATTGTTTCATTTTCAAAACCATTTGTGTTCTAAAAAACAGAATCGCTTTCACTGCGCTAAATTCAATTCCGTAAGTCCAGAAGTCCTGTAGCAAATATACAAATGAATACATATTCAAACCTAGACTATACAAGATCAGCTGAGCCTGTTTTTTTCTTCACGGACTTCTGCAACGGCGCACCTCATACAGCAGTACATGAAGAGCCGGCCAGGCTGATCGGATGCTTTGTATTCTAGGTTCTTAGAAGATCTATTATATTTATTTATCGTCAGGTTTCCTCATGAACTTACGTAATCGAATATAGCGCAGTGAAAAGCTGTTACATTTTAACAAAATGTCACACAAATAGCTCACCGATTTCGATCCAGTTTTGATCACCCGTGATCAAGAAATAAATGCAAGGTGTGGGGAATTTCTAATTTGTGAACTTGTGAACGTTTAAAACTCACTACAGGTGACGTATTTTAGCAATGTCAATTACTTTTCAACATCTCTCGCTGTTGTTTAGCTTCCGCGACGTCTTCCTCTGTGTATCCAATATGTATGTGTGTTTCGACGCCCCTGTCAGGAGACGCCCTGCTTCAACGGCAGCCAGCTGAGGTCGAGGCCAGCAACGGTGTCAACCTCTAGGGTAGCATCTGCTGCCTGCATCTCCCGCAGGTGTCTGGTCTCCCTGCCAGCACGTGTGTGGTGGTGGTCATACCCGCAGGCTAGGAGCCGGCCCGCGCGGCTCTGGCAGTGGCTGATGGCTCGTGGCTGATGGACACAGGTGGTGTTTCGACGCCACCTGGAGGACCACGAGGACGATACAGTGACAGAGTAAGCTCGGACATCGGGCAGTGATCTGGGACTTGTGCTGATTGTTGATTTTCTCTCCATGTGAAGCTGGCGCTGATGCTTCGATGCTAAGAGAGCTGCAGATTATCGTGCGAGCGATTCGTTCTATCATTTCGTTGCAGTTGATCCGGGCATCCAGTTACTGTATGGTGTGTACGTGCAGAATGTACAGCGATCTTTCCGTAGCCAATCAGCAACGGGTTGATAATTGTCAACGGGATGTTTGATAGCTGGGATAGTTCATCTATGGCTCGTGTTCCACTCAGTCATCTGTTAACTGTTTGTGACTATCAAACAGCTAATACAACCTATGTTCATTCTAAGGTGTTAAAGTATTTTCAATTTTGCACATTTTTCGTTTGTTTCCTGAATCGCTTTTACCTCCCCCGGTCGCCGACTTAATTACAACCCGAACAAAAAAACAAAAAGTTCCGTCTCTGTTAAGTACACCTTTTCTTAATGCGAATCGGTGTCTGTTCAGCTCAACTCGGCAGATCTCATTTATACCGTCAGCTAGCATACTGTTTGACATAGTGCATCTCACATCGGCGTAACACACTCCCGCGGCAAAGGGCATTGGAAATATACAAAGTGCACCGTGTTAACACTGGTCACTGGATTCTGACAAAATACAATGGAGCTGACAGCGTTCATCATATTTAGGCAAGGTTTAGTTGACTTAGGCAAGCGTCATTCAGTTTCGTTGACGGTAAAATTGACATTTAGAAAGTTTTAATTATGTTTTGTCCATTCCGTTCGCAATATGTACCGTTTAGTTTAATCAGTTTTGCACCAGACCATGCGAGATACTTATTTGATCTACGTTGCGGAAACTCAGGTACCACTCAGGAGAACACTCAGGGTTGCGTCGCTTCCATTCCAGGCCTGTATGATCCGATCGCGGTCCTCCGCATAAACAGCAAGGTGACGCCACGGCATCTTGACGCTGAATAGCGTAGAAATGTTGATCTGACTTGAGGTCATTTTGTGTATCGGGAACAGGCAATGACAGTGAAGGATTTGCTACCTAGGTGACACCACTGATCAACATAATGTCTTTACAGAATGATAAACAAGTAATTAATTTTTACTTTCGGGTTACTTCCCATGTATGTATCTGTTTGATATATATATAAATTATATATTTTCCACCAAGGAAATCAATTTTACGATGCCTAAATTAATTAAGAACTAGATGGCCTGAAATTTATATGGCCATTTATTTATATAGCCATTTATTTATACAACCAACTAATTTATATAGCCAGCCAATACGTTCGATGCCCAATTCCGGTCCGATTTAGGTACAGAGGTGAAAAAACCACGAGGCTGATACCGACAATGAGCCAGGCCAACTCAATTCCATTTTTCGCGCTCTAATGGCAAATTACTCTAAAAAATAAGGTTTTTCTCATGCCTCGGTGACTAACAACATTGATAAAAATCGGCAGTCTGGCACATTTTGTAAACATACAACACATTTTGTCAAAACCCAGCACATTGTTTCAACACACAGCACATTTTGTCAACACAACACATTTATTTTGTGATCGTTACAATGAGTGCTACACACACTAGCGGATCCAGGGAGGCGCGGGGGAGAGGGGGGGGGGGGGAGGGTTAGCGGCCATGCCCCCCCCCCCAAAAAAAACGCCTGAAATAGGCACAAAATTTAGACATTTCCTGATATAGAAGACAATCTAAGCAACTTTTACTAAGGAAAGTTTGTTTTAAATCAGCTATGAATGCATATTGCAAAAAAAGTAATTCATTTTTACTTTCGGGTTTCGGGCAAGCGATATCCGATGAGTTTTCTGAATTGTGTGACAATTTTTTTTGGAATTCCCCCCCCCCCCCCCCTCCCCAAACCACTCGTGCCCGTGCCCCCCCCCCCCCCCCCTCCGCAAACCATCGTTCTGGATCTGCCAATAGTTACACATGAAGATGGTGGTGTCTGAATAATTATACTCCAGAACCATGTGACATTGCATCATCTACTGATATTTGTTGTACCTATTGTTACAAGGATGCAAGAATAAGAATGCAAGAATATGTTTGGAATTGGATGCAAGAATATGTTTCCACATTCAATGATGACATCACTTGCCACTAGCGGATCCAGGGGGGCCATGGTGGTCATGGCCCCCAAACCGCCTGAAATCGGCACAAAATTGACACATTTTCTGATATAGAAGACAATCTAAGCAATTTTACTAAGGGAAATTTGTTTTAAATCAGCTATCAATGCATAAACAAGCAAAATCCGATGAGTTTCAAAATTATGTGATATTTTTTTGGAATTTGCCCCCAAACCACCTATGCCCCCCCACACACACCCCAACCACCGTTATGGATACGCCAATGTCACTTGCTGCTTTCCTGGGTGCTCCAAATTGGTTTGGACAATTGATGTTTTGCCTATTTGATGTAATGAAATCAAGGCATCATTAAATATTCCACAAATAATATAGAAAACACCATTATTATGTTTTATTCTGGACAAATGAGAGCAATGATTACCTTAATTACCTTCTAGGATCTTGGATCTCTAGGACCTGAATGCCTAGGATCTTGACACGTCTGGACCAATGCGATGTACAGGAACACGCAGTTGCTATGTACACACTAAGATCTGGCTGATCTTCTCCTCTAGCATATAATTGTCTGTGAATTAAGAAACAACAATAAATGCATTTAAGCTGCATTACTAAGAGCTTCAAAATGATATATTGATGTATTGGCTCACCATATCTATTTGCTGATTTTAAGAGAGAAAAAATGCATTTTTAGCTCCTTGCGGAGGAAAATGTTTTTTTTTGGCTTACAATTAGCCAATAGAAAGGACAGGGGTGAGCCAATGCATCAATATGTCATTCTGAAGCTCTCAGTAATGTGGTTTGGATGCATTTATTTTTGTTTCTCAATTTGCAGTCAAACGTACGCCAGAGGAGAAGATAAGCCGGACCATAGTGTGTAACATAGCAACTCCACTGCGGGTGCCTGTACCTACTAAGGCTGCTATTATCTTTTTTTGAAAGTACATTTACATGAAACAGGTGCACCTGGCAAGTACAACCATGATGCTGGCAAATGTCACAAAATGGCAGCAATGAATTACAATTTACATAAATTGCATAACCGCAGATACCTACCTGGTGGTGCCGTGGTATTCTTGTCGCTGGCGCAACCCAGTTGTCGCAAATGGCATGCTTCCTAGACGGAGACAGTTTCTCTTCACACTCCACGCCATGGCGGCCAAATTCAAATATTTAGGGGAATTGAGGGATGACAAAATTGTTTGTTTTATCAGAAATGATAGGACGAAGGAGGTCTCTGGGTCTAAAAACATGAAAATAAGGTAAGAATTTCCATGTTTTGAGCTGGACACCTCCCATTCCATGATATCACATGCCATAATACAACATGCCATAATTTTGTCATCCCCCTCCCCTCCCCCAAGTCACTGAATTTGGCCACTATGCTCCACCCACTTCAATTTACTATTAGGCTTACATTGACACTTTCTGACAACCTTCTTAACAGTTTTCCCATGTCAATGTCAAGTATTTTTGCTCAATATCAATATCCAGCCACGCTATACCGCGTCACCTAGAAGCAGTCAACTAAGGCCTTTGTCAACACCTACAAACGCAAGGCCGTATACGAGAGATAGAGTCATCCGGGGATTTTACGGCCCCAATCGATCAACATTAGCGTGACGTCACTGGTGCTCTGGTCCGACTCGGCTGTCGCCGCACGCGTCTCGGAGGGGTGCGAATATTTCTAACGGGATACGGATAGTTGCGCCAAAAGTACGGACCTATTTAAGATTAAGTTTACCGCGGATAATTATCCCTCCCTTAACCTGCGAGTTACTGGGGTATATTTCATAACGTGACTTACTGGGGGTCATCCGGGGTCACGGGGTCAAACTGCAGATTACGGTCATTAGGCGCTGTAACACATGTTTATGGTTTGTTTATCGTTTAGAACGCGAAATATGACCCTAGAACATTGTTTGTTCCATATAAATAGAAGTAAAAATCAAAAACGGAAATGCGTTTTTCATGCATAGTAATGCTGTGAGAGGTGCTCGATTTTTTTTTGTCATTTAAAGGTCATAAATGAGTCATTTTGGAAGATATCGACTTTAAATTTGGTACACATGTTTACCGCATACGTCTCGGATCACCTAGATTCCGTTTTAAAAAAATAATTCTGATTTTTTCTTGAAAAGTTTGTAAAAACAAAACAAAATGTATTTGGATTTCTAAAAAAAAATGAATACAAAATACTCAGAAATCCGAGATAGCAGTTTGATAGCCCGGTTTATTGTCAGTAATTTGATTTAAGACAATTGAGTTTATATTAAACAGTGTTTTCCGCAAACCATTATTTTTGAACAAAAACCGAAGAACATGACGTCACTCTGACGTCATTCCCGGTTGACCTATCATAACCTCATATTTTTCCGTTTGCCAACATGTGTAGAATTGATGTGAGAGAAGGTACTGCAAGTTTGGTGACGATACCGGTGTTCGTTTAGGAGTTATTGTAAAATAACGGGAGGGACGGCAAAAAAAGTCCCCCCCTCCCCCTCGTTATTTTGCAATAACTCCTAAACGAACACTGTTATCATCATCAAACTTGCAATACATTCTCTCACTTCAATTCTACACTTGTTGGCAAAATAAAAAAATATGAGGCTATGATAGGTCCACCGGGAATGACGTCAGAGTGACGTCATGTTCTTCGGTTTTTGTTGCAAAATAATGGTTTGCGGAAAACGCTGTCAAAGGTACGATGTTTGAGATAAACTCAATTGTCTTAAATCAAATTACTCACAATAGACCGGGCTATCACACTGCTATCTCGGATTTTTGAGTTTTTTTTATTCCACATTTTGAGAAATCCAAATACATTTTTTTTTACAAAATGTTCAAGAAAAAATCAAAATTATCCAATAACCGGAATATATGTGATCTAGACGTATGCAGTGAATATGTGTACCAAATTTAAAGTCGATATCTTCAAAAATGACTGAGTTATGACCTTTAAATGACAAAAATCGACCACTTCTCACAACATTACTATGCATACAAAACGCATTTCCATTTTTGCTTTTCACTTCTATTTATATGGAACAAACAATGTTCTAAGGTCATTTGTCGCGTTCTAGACGAAAAACAAACCCATAAACATGTGTTACAACGCCTAATGACCGTACTCTGCAGTTTGACCTCAGGACCTCGGATGACCTGACCCAAGCTCATAAACAGCTTAGAAAGGTACTTAGAAGTGTCAGACACACGAATCATACCGATTTATCGACAGCTTATGCGTTTAATATCGCAATTTCGCGCGACAATTCCATCCATCGAGACCTTTGGACACGGTCAAACATTTTGTACTTGACCTGACCTGTGATGTCATCGGTGATCCCGAGGTCAACAATATTATGTTTCCCTCGATACATTTCCTAGTGCTATCGAATGCCGTATGAATTTTTGCATTCGCTCCAGTAGTTCCGGAGATCCTAGGGGGGGATAGCCCCCCCCCGTAAGTCGCGTTATGAAATATACCCCAGTAACTCGCGGGTTAACCCGCGCACTAAGGCTTTGCGCCGAACACGAACTGCAGGGGGGGGGGTCGATTTCCGCCCCCCGGTGAGATCTAAAAACTAAGCTGCGTAGCGACAAGCGGAAAACGTCATTTGATAGCTTGATACAAGTTGTATCGAAAGTATTCATTGGTAATGGTCAGGTCAAAATTTAGGTCACCAGAGGTCATCAAAGGTCAAATTTCCCATTTTGTTCCTGTTTTAGGACATCGCTCCAGAAATTCCCATATATCTCGGAAACTATGATAGTTAAAAACAAACGGAAAAAATCAAACGCCAGCCAGTTAAATTTTCAATCGACAAACTGTCCTCAAAATTGATCTCAGGTCAATATTTGAGGCTCCAGAGGACAAAAAAGGAAAAAAAATGCTTTGTTTTTGCAAAATCGTTTTTCGCTATTTACTTTTTCCGTAATCAAAATAACTGAAAACTGTTTTTGAAAACTGTTACGCCATTTTGTTTATCTCGTCAAGGCGCTTCGAATAATATACATCGTGACCTTGTTAAGTCAACATACAAATTTGACCTGAAGTCGAGGTCAAGGTGGTGACCTAAGTAGAACATGTTGCAAATGGAAAGACGTGTATCGACGAGTCAAACACATTGCTTTCTGTTTTACTTCTCTATCTGCATTATGTCAGGAGTTATTGACAAAAAGGTGATAGTGACCTCGCATGACCTCAAATGACCCCATAGAGGTCACTGACTAAAAATTACACTTGGATCGTCAAGAATATCCTATAAAACAAGATCCAGAAGTAATTGGACTAATATCATGCATATCCTTGAAATAGGAAGCATTTGTATATTTCCCCATTTACCTATTATGGGGAGGTTACGAAATTGACCTGACCTTAGGATACCGATATCAAAATTCCGAGATAGATGAATTGTAAGTACTGATGCCTTCATGACATCCTGTAAGTTTCAAACTGATCGATAAGAAATTCTGGCTTTGGCACAACTGCAAACATTTTTGGACGTGGGGTCACTTGACCTGGTCTGGTGACCTGACCTGAGATGAACCGATATTTTTCTTCTTCTTCAAATGTGCGCAATTGATGTCCAAACAGGTGTGCCAAGACCCGGCGGCACTGCGAGACGCCGTTTTTTTTTTCGCTCTCTGCGAAGAATCTGAGAGGAGGGGGCGGAAACAACCCCCTGCAGTGCGCGGGTTAATTCATGATGAGGGGCGAGACAGCCATACCCTGCCCCGGTTCAGCTGATGGAGGAGGCGGCCATACGCTTCCCCGGTCTGGCTGAGGTGTAATATATGCTGCCCCGGCAACGGTATAATGTTGCAAATGTCATTGTTCATTTTTTAATGATCAAGATATGTATTTTTTTTTTTAAATCAAAGTATTTCAAAAGCATAGACTTGCAACCTAACTACCTACCTTATTCATCTAACGGCGACGACTTAAAATTGCCGCTCGTCAACACCTGTAAAAAAACAAAATCAGCAAAACGCTCGAAAGCGCCGCTGCGGTGACGGGGCCGGCCACGATTGGACCAGAGCACCAGTGACGTCATCGCTAATGCCTTCCCGCTCGGCAGCCGATACATGGGGAATCCAGGGATGACACCCCCCTGTGCAAACGTACTTGAATTTTGTGAGTGTACGGCCTTGGTCAACACCTGTAAACGTGAAACTTGAATTGCGTCGTTACTGGCACAAACAGCGCCATAATTGTCGCTGTCTCACCTGACTCACCGACCTGGCAGCGACGCGAATGAGGCTAGTCATGGGGCAGCCGCGATGTCGCCGTGTTCTCTTCAGCTGTAAATCTTGGCTTGAGGAACGCTGCCACTAAATCAAAACACACTATTTTTGACAGTGTATGCATGATGTTTTACGCTGATATTCTAATGCTGATCCAAATTGAAGATGAATGAGATCCTGTCATGTTTTATTTGCGCCCTTCATATCTTTAGTTTGAGATGCGTAGTTATCTTCAGCAGCATTTTGCTAACTCACGGTACGGCGGTACACAATCAACTGACACCGACGTGCGTTGGCGCGTCGGAACATTTTTTTCACCTCTGTGTAGGTATTTATTTTAATTACACCATTTATTTATATAGCCATTTATTTATATAACATTTATGTATATAACCAGCTAATTTACATATACAGAATATATGTATGTATATATATATATATATATATATATATATATATATATATATATATATATATATATACATATATATATATATATATATATATATATATATATATATATATATATATATATATATATATATATATATATATATATATATATATATATATATATATATATATATATATATATATATATATATATATATATATATATATATATATATATATATATATATATATATATATATATATATATATATATACATATATATATATATATATATATATATCCATCCGTCCGTCCGTCCGTCCGTCCGTCCGTCCGTCCGTCCGTCCGTCCGTCCGTCCGTCCGTCCGTCCGTCCGTCCGTCCGTCCGTCCGTCCGTCCGTCCGTCCGTCCGTCCGTCCGTCCATCCATCCATCCATCCATCCATCCATGTGGGTAGGTGATAGTGTGTATTTTGGGGCCGCCACTTTGCAAGTGCATAGTAATGCGTCTACTCAGAGATGTTGTTGTCACTCCAATGTAATTACAATCGGTGCGGAGCGCACAGTCTCCAAGGTTGCATTTGTATTGATAAATTACATTCGATTGTTTTAGTGGTGATCTGTCGCATGATAAGTTGTTTTTCATCACAAGCGAGCTGGTGGTTGGGTTCTGGTAGAAAATGACTAGTTGCAGTGCATCACTGGGGTCAGTTGGTTTACAATGTCTTTTTACGATGGTGCGGAGCACTTTCTCATCGGTCTTGTAGGCTGGTGACATGGTGTTTCTGTAAAAGAGTTTAAATGTCGCACCCCGAGGTTTTATAGGCACAGAACATGGACACTCCGTCCTTGTACTGTAGGTATGTGGATGACATACTGGTGGATGTCAAGGATGACGCGCTACTATCAGAGCTTAAGACAAGGCTAGAACAGGTCTCAGGTCTCAGTTTCACTCTGGAGAAGGGAATAGGGGACAGAATCAATTTCCTTGATGTATCAATTGATGGGAGTGCCAGCTTGTTTGCAACTGACGTTTACCGCAAGCCCAAAGACATGGGGAACTGCATGAATGGCAACAGTCAGTGCCCCGATAGATACAAGGATAGCGTCATCAAAGCTTACGTTAATAGGGCTATCAAACACTGTTCTACATGGGCAGGGCTTCACAATGAGCTGGGAAGAGTCAAACAGATTCTAGCCAACAACAACTATCCTGTGCTAGCTATAGACAGACACATACGAGACACCATCACGAAATATGTCATTCTCTTGACCCCCGCGACAACTCGGGGTGCGACATTTAAACTCTTTTACAGAAACACCATGTCACCAGCCTACAAGACCGATGAGAAAGTGCTCCGCACCATCGTAAAAAGACATTGTAAACCAACTGACCCCAGTGATGCACTGTAACTAGTCATTTTCTACCAGAACCCAACCACCAGCTCGCTTGTGATGAAAAACAACTTATCATGCGACAGATCACCACTAAAACAATCGAATGTAATTTATCAATACAAATGCAACCTTGGAGACTGTGCGCTCCGCACCGATTGTAATTACATTGGAGTGACAACAACATCTCTGAGTAGACGCATTACTATGCACTTGCAAAGTGGCGGCCCCAAAATACACACTATCACCCACCATAACACGTCCCTTACAAGACAACAGATGATCAGCAGTACCTCAATCATTGATATATGCCATGACATCCGGCGGCTTCGAATTCTTGAGGCAGTATATATCAGGGATAGGGACCCCGTCATAAACACCCAGGTAAATGCGAGAGGAACCCTGCCTCTTTTTGATGGACTCCCTCTGGGCCCGAGATGACATGTGACCCCAATGAGCGGAATGTGTCATTGTAGTGGCAGAGTATGGGACTATTTAGCACGTGTTGGTGTAGAAAAATGTGCTTACATGAATTACGACTTTTTGGCGAGTGTTATTGATTCGACCTAACTTAATGATACCCAAGCGCTGTATATGTATTAATCATGATTGGTATAACTTAATATTCAATTATCGCTGCTCCGTATTATGTATCGAGTGTGTTCTGTATATAATGTAACTCCTGAAGATGTCAAACGAATGACGAAACGTTGAAATATGTGCACTGATTTATTAATCAAAACAACCTTACTTATGCTGAGTTTTGGTTCAATCCTGTCTCGCCACACCACCGACGACAAACGCCTCATCAGAAACATCGAAAGCCTCTCAAGAAAAGTCATCAACAACAAAGCCGCGATTGTATTTAATGAACAATGTATATTAAACAATCTGCTTCCAAAGTACACAAATATCAAACTCCACGATGAAGCAGTGCGGCAAAGTGGAGCCACCATGGACTTCAGAAGGAACCTGGTGCTTCTCCAAATAGGGCAAAAAGGAAAAGCAGTCGATCTGCTCAGAACACGCCTGGAGGAAGACACAAGTAAATATGACCGGCTTGATATACCTGATGAGCTTCGGCGGTTTACGGACGCCGCGCTGGACCGTGAACTCACCCAGCACATAAATGTAGCAAATAATAGGATACAAAAGAAACTGTGTCACTTGTACGGTGGATGGGTGCCCCTCCCTGAGCAAAAAGAAGGGTATGTGAACTTGTCTAAACTTAAGCTGACAGAAGACCAAAGAGAGTTGCTGAACCTGGGGGTGAATTTTCAGTTTTCTCCCCGTTTCTCACCGCAGCGTAAAAAAGCTGAGCTTGAGATACTCTATGAAGACGCTCTGGGACTAAAAAACAAAGGGAAGATAGACATTCACCCGGATTTTCAGGAGATTTTAATGGCTGAAAGTACTAAAAACAGAGGCGGATTGAGAAAGCCTTCCCTCCCGTCCCACCTACGGCGGGCCGCTAAAGAGTTGAAGGAGAACACAAGTGTTGTCATCAGAAAAGCCGACAAGTCTGCAGTATTCGTAATTTTAGACAAGGAAGATTACGATCGGAAAGTGCAGGCGATTTTAATTGACCAGACAAAGTTCAAGAGCATTTCACGCAACCCCACGGAGGTCCTCAAAAGGCAAGCAAATGATTTAATCAGCGCAGCCAACAAGCACATCAGTGACGGGAAGATTCCTAAGATCACAGGTGAATTTTCTCCAGGGTACTTCTATGGAAACCCCAAGTTACATAAAGCGGGGTACCCACTTCGCCCAATCGTCTCACAAATTCCGCTTCCAACTTACCACCTGGCTAAGTACTTGAATAAGGTCCTCATTTCGTTTGTGCCTCAAACATACTCGCTGCGCTCACCCAGTGAGTTCATTGACCTAATCAGGAGCAAGGGAAAGTGCGGTGTGTTAGCCTCCCTCGATGCGTGTAATTTGTTCACGAATGTGCCCGTGGAAAGGACAATTACCATACTGATGGACTACGCGTATCGCAATCCTACGTCAGTCCCACCGGCCATACCTGAGCACGTTATGAGCGCCATGTTACGCCTCTGTACGACTAAAGCCCCATTCCGATGTCCCAACGGTAGTCTGTTCTATCAGGTAGATGGTATTGCCATGGGTCCCCCCTAGGGGTGCTTTTCGCACAGGCGTTCATGTCACATGTGGAGGAGACGGTTTTACAGGCACAGAACATGGACACTCCGTCCTTGTACTGTAGGTATGTGGATGACATACTGGTGGATGTCAAGGATGACGCGCTACTATCAGAGCTTGAGACAAGGCTAGAACAGGTCTCAGGTCTCAGTTTCACTCTGGAGAAGGGAATAGGGGACAGAATCAATTTCCTTGATGTATCAATTGATGGGAGTGCCAGCTTGTTTGCAACGGACGTTTACCGCAAGCCCACAGGCATGGAGAACTGCATGAATGGCAACAGTCAGTGCCCCGATAGATACAAGGATAGCGTCATCAAAGCTTATGTTAATAGGGTTACCAAACACTGTTCTACATGGACAGGGCTTCACAATGAGCTGGGAAGAGTCAAACAGATTCTAGCCAACAACAACTATCCTGTGCTAGCTATAGACAGACACATACGAGACACCATCACGAAATATGTCATTCCCTTGACCCCCGCGACAACTCGGGGTGCGACATTTAAACTCTTTTACAGAAACACCATGTCACCAGCCTACAAGACCGATGAGAAAGTGCTCCGCACCATCGTAAAAAGACATTGTAAACCAACTGACCCCAGTGATGCACTGCAACTAGTCATTTTCTACCAGAACCCAACCACCAGCTCGCTTGTGATGAAAAACAACTTATCATGCGACAGATCGCCACTAAAACAATCGAATGTAATTATCAATACAAATGCAACCTTGGAGACTGTGCGCTCCGCACCGATTGTAATTACATTGGAGTAACAACAACATCTCTGAGTAGACGCATTACTATTCACTTGCAAAGTGGCGGCCCCAAAATACACACTATCACCCACCATAACACGTCCCTTACAAGACAACAGATGATCAGCAGTACCTCAATCATTGATATATGCCATGACATCCGGCGGCTTCGAATTCTTGAGGCAGTATATATCAGGGATAGGGACCCCGTCATAAACACCCAGGTAAATGCGAGAGGAACCCTGCCTCTTTTTGATGGACTCCCTCTGGGCCCGAGATGACATGTGACCCCAATGAGCGGAATGTGTCATTGTAGTGGCAGAGTATGGGACTATTTAGCACGTGTTGGTGTAGAAAAATGTGCTTACATGAATTGCGACTTTTTGGCGAGTGTTATTGATTCGACCTAACTTAAAGATACCCAAGCGCTGTATATGTATTAATCATGATTGGTATAACTTAATATTCAATTATCGCTGCTCCGTATTATGTATCGAGTGTGTTCTGTATATAATGTAACTCCTGAAGATGTCAAACGAATGACGAAACGTTGAAATATGTGCACTGATTATCAAACAACCTTACTTATGCTGAGTTTTGGTTCAATCCTGTCTCGCCACACCACCGACGGACGAACGCCTCATCAGAAACATCGAAAGCCTCTCAAGAAAAGTCATCAACAACAAAGCCGCGATTGTATTTAATGAACAATGTATATTAAACAATCTGCTTCCAAAGTACAACAAATATATATATATATATATATATATATATATATATATATATATATATATATATATAATATATATATATATATATATATATATATATATATATATATATATATATATATATATATATATATATATATATATATATATATATATATATATATATATATATATATATATATATATATATATATATATATATAATATATATAATATATATATATATACATATATATATAAATATATAATATATATATATATATATATATATATATATATATATATATATATATATATATAATATTATATATATATATATATATATATATATATATATATATATATATATATATATATATATATATATATATATATATATATATATATTATATATATATATATATATATATATATATATATATATATATATATATATATATATATATATACTATATATATATAATATATATATATTATATATATATATATATATATATATATTTATATATATATATATATATATAAATATATATATATTAGGGTGACCCCCCTATGCACGCTTTTTCCAAAAGTATTAGCTCCTAAGTCTTATTCGATGTAATCGAATGCGCTAATCACGAATATTAGTTATTTGAAAAATTCGGATTTTTTCAGGTGGCCCCGAACGAGAAAGAGTCCACGATTTCGCGATTATTTCTGTCTTTTTTTGCAATATATAACTTAGCCGTGGATCACCAAATGTTCGTTTAAATCACAGTTAATAAAGAGCATACTGTGGGGAATCGAATGGTACCAAATGTGTTGCGCTATGTCGTTTTTAAAGTCATATAATTCAACTTTTTATCCAACCTTTATTTGCTGAATTTACATGTAATTACATTTTTTTGGCAATAGGTGGCGGAAAAACATTGGCGAAGATAAAAGGACTTGAAACAAGGCAAGTATGCATGGAACTGTATCCAAAAGAACTCGCAAAGATGTGGAAAGTTCAATAGGCAACATGAAACTGTCCCTCGACAAAACAAATACACTCGTCACAAACAGCGTTGCTAATACTGACACGCTGCTGCAACATGCACTTGCAGCTGTTTAGTGAATTAAGCTCTCGATTGGCACTGCACTGCACTCTTCTACATTGCGTTGCACATTGCGTAAGCCTAGATCAATCTAACGTAAACATGAAGCAAGGCAACATCAGGTGCTCAAAGCAAGATACACTTTATTGTGTAGGAGGTGTTTACCACTTTCTTTTCTGCAACATTTATAATCGTTCTCGTTCTGAACGTTCTCCATTTTCCTGAAGCGCTTCTTGGTTACTTGGCCGCTGTGCTGCTTCCTGAAAGCCCTTTTGTTAAGGGACAAACCGTCCTGGCGTTTCGCTCCACAGACAGCCGCCACGGCTTGGCTGTGATGAGCTTCACAGCTCTTTCGGTACTAGTATGAGTGTGGGACTGCATGCCCGTTTTCAGGCGCCAGTTATGCGTCTTGCATGCTCTTGTTGAAGGGTTGGTTCGACATCAGTTCCTTGTTCTACAAGGGACCGGACGTCCACCAGCCCCGTGTATGTCAGTGCCTCTGTGCTAATCACTGGCGCTCGAAACAGCCGAACCTGCCCCGCCGCCCCTGCCTTCGGCGTTCTCTGCGGTGCGCCGAAATTACTGGATGAGCTCCACTGCTTCTGCTCGAACTGAAGTGTCTTTATCGCCTAGCATCGCTAGCATGTACTGCATAATGTACTGCAGTACATTCTCCGGGTGCGCCACCCGGAGAATGTGCTACCTCCGTGCTTGTCTTGAAGCACATACAGCAGACACATACTGCAGACATACGCATATATGCCGTACATATATGCGCCTGCCCACATCTGCGAGTCTATTCGCTGGCAAGAAGATAACTCCAAGGAAACCTTGGAGGTCGTCCTAAAAAATACCAAGTGCAACACGTACATAGCGCACCCAGAGTTCGAGCTGAAGCAGTGGAGCTCATCCAGTCTGTTCGGCGCACCGCAGAGAACGCCGACGGCGGCGGCAGCGGGCAGGTTAGGCTGTTTCGGGCACGTAGTGATTAGCACAGAGGCACTGACATCTACGGGCTGGTGGACGTCCGGGTCCCTTGTAGAACAAGGAACTGATGTCGAACTGCCTTTCAACAAGGGCTGCAAGACGCCAGAACTGGGCGAGATTAAAGGGACATTGCACCTTTCTGAAAGTTGTCAAATATACGCCGGTTGTACAGAAAATATGAAGTAAGTGCTGCTGAAAACGATGGTGATATTATTTTCTCTCGAAAACTTCACTCAATTTATAATAATTCATTTTTTTTTTGGGGGGGGGGGTTGATGACGTCACTATGAGCTAAATAGAGTATAGATAAATCCTTTACGCTGCCAAAGTTTGGCGTAATTTTGTCAGACAATTCTGGCGATTCAATACAAGCAGGTACAGGTAAACTGTGTCGCACTCACTTGACCACCGAAGTCTTGTCACTGAAAGCTCCACATACCACACATCGAATTCTTGGCATCGTTTGCAAATTGCATTAGAGTTTCACTTTATAGAAGTCTAGTTATCCTGATATAACCCACGGTAAATATAATACACCCAGCGATCGAGAACGAAACG
>JAXIVJ010000328.1:0-40000 GCA_036785665.1 Chirona hameri | reverse complement strand
GATACAAATCACGGTCATGTACAATTTCGTCCCTGTTCATCTCGCTGTTAAAAATTAACGTCAGAATCAAATCGCTGTCATGAAAATTCGCACAAGTGTTCACACGGTCAGCGTCACCGATCACCGCTACCGGCCGCTGAGACACTGACCCCACGCGCCCCATCCCAAAACACATGACGTCAGGAACCCCCTCCCCTGGACGAGAGGGTCCGGCCAGACTGGTCAGACGCCGCCTATTCAATTAAGGGAATTACGGGCTCGTAACGAGAGGCCAGGCCGACGCTAGCCTAACGAAGGGAAAACCCGTGGATTTCGCTCAGGTGGGACAGTTGTTGTACATACAGAAAAGTACTGAGCACCAAGTAACAGGTGTCCGTACCGAGTACCGAGTACCGAGCACCAAGTACCGAGTACCGAGTACTACCGTGTACCGAGTACCGAGTACCGAGTACCGAGTACCGAGTACCGAGTACCGAGAGTACCGAGAGTACCGAGAGTACCGAGAGTACCGAGAGTACCGAGAGTACCGAGAGTACCGAGAGTACCGAGAGTACCGAGAGTACCGAGAGTACCGAGAGTACCGAGAGTACCGAGAGTACCGAGAGTACCGAGAGTACCGAGAGTACCGAGAGTACCGAGAGTACCGAGAGTACCGAGAGTACCGAGAGTACCGAGAGTACCGAGAGTACCGAGAGTACCGAGAGTACCGAGAGTACCGAGAGTACCGTGCACCGTGTACAGAGTACCGAGTACCGAGTGCCGAGTGCCGTGTACCGAGTACCGTATACCGAGTACCAGGTACCAGGTACCGAGTACGGAGTACCGAGTGCCGAGTACCGAGTACCGAGAACCGAGAACCGAGTACCGAATACCGAGTACCGAGTACTGAGTACCGAGTACTGAGTACACATTCCTGAGTAGCGAGTACTGAGTACCGATTACCAATTACAGAAACACGACCCGTGGTACATACATACATATATGCATACATACATACATACATACATACATACATACATACATACATACATACATACATACATACATGCATACATACATACATACATACATACATACATACATACATACATACATACATACAGGCATACATGCATACATGCATACATGCATACAGGCATACAGGCATTCAGGCATACAGGCATACAAGTATACAGGCATACAGACATATAGGCCTACATGCATACAGGCATACAGGCATACAGACATACAGGCATACAGGCATACAGGCATTCAGGCATACAGGCATACAAGTATACAGGCATACATACATATAGGCCTACATACATACAGGCCTACATACATACAGGCCTACATACATACAGGCATACAGGCATACAGGCATACAGGCATGCAGGCATGCAGGCATACGGCATACAGGCATGCATACATACATACCTACATACATACCTACATACATACCTACATACACACCTACATACACACATACATACATAAATGCATGCATACATACATACCTGCATGCATACATACATACATACATACATACATACATACACATACATACATACATACATACATACATACATCCATGCATGCATGCATGCATGCATGCATGCATGCATACATACATACATACATACATACATACATACATTCATACATACATACATACATACATACATACATACATACATACATACATACATACATACATACATACATACATACATACTTACATACATACATACATACATACATACATACATACATACATACATACATACATACATACATACATACATACATACATACATACATACATACATACATACATACATACCTACATACATACATACATACATACATACATACATACATACATACATACATACATACATACATACATACATACATACATACATACATACATACATACATACATACATACATACATACATACATACATACATACATACATACATAAATACATACATACATACATACATACAGGCATACAGGTATAAAGGCATACAGGCATACAGGCATACAGGCATGCAGGCATGCGGGCATGCGAGTACGCAGGCATACAGGCATACAGGCATACATACACATACTTGGAATCATGCATGCATACTGTACGTACACCACATACAAACGTGCAGACGCACGCCCAGAGACAACCTTGCGCGTGGAGCCGGGGCAAATAGGATACAACGCACGAGGGAGGTATGACGATACAGCATGGTGTAAACTGACAGTGGGAAATAATGGAGGCCTGGACAATACGTAGCCGCGCCCCGGTGCGTAATATGCCTGCCGACACGGTCTGCTGCACTGCCGGGAGATGGGGTAAAGGGGGGTGGAGGTGAATGGGAATTCAACTAAGAGATCATTTTAACAAGAGATAGCAAAGTTCTCAGATGTATAGACCGGTTTCGGTGGGAATATTTAGTTCGGAAGGAGAAAGTTGTGTTTCCAGGATAATGGGAGTTAGATGATGATGATATTTGTTTTTGCAAGAGGGTCCATTCCGCGATGCCAGGAAGTGAGCTGGATCGCGCGCCGTAAGTCGCGAAATACTGGCGGGCACTCGAAAGAGTCCGGTAACGCCAGGTTCTGGGAAAACAGGAGGGCCAGAATGGCCATCCGCCTCAGGTAAATGCCGTAGGAGGAGTCAGGGTGCTGAGGTGGTGACGTGTGCGGGCCGGAATGGCCATCCGCCTCAGATAAATGCAGTAGGAGTCAGGGTGCTGAGGTGGCGACGTGTGCGGGCCAGAATGGCCATCCGCCTCAGATAAATGCCGTAGGAGGAGTCAGGGTGCTGGGGTGGCGACGTGTGCGGGCCAGAATGGCCATCCGCCTCAGATAAATGCCGTAGGAGGAGTCAGGGTGCTGGGGTGGTGACGTGTGCGGGCCAGAATGGCCATCCGCCACAGATAAATGCCGTAGGAGTCAGGGTGCTGAGGTGGCGACGTGTGCGGGCCGGAATGGCTATCCGCCTCAGATAAATGCCGTAGGAGGAGTCAGGGTGCTGAGGTGGTGACGTGTGCGGGCCGGAATGGCCATCCGCCTCAGATAAATGCCGTAGGAGGAGTCAGGGTGCTGAGGTGGCGACGTGTACGGGCCGGAATGGCCATGCGCCTCAGATAAATGCCGTAGGAGTCAGGGTGCTGGGGTGGCGACGTGTACGGCCAGAATGGCCATCCGCCTCAGATAAATGCCGTAGGAGGAGTCAGGGTGCTGAGGTGGCGACGTGTGCGGGCCGGAATGGCCATCCGCCTCAGATAAATGCCGTAGGAGGAGTCAGGGTGCTGAGGTGGCGACGTGAGGGCCGGAATGGCCATCCACCTCAGATAAATGCCGTAGGAGTCAGGGTGCTGAGGTGGCGTGGATTGGCGATTGGAGCACCACGGAAACCGCAGTAAGTCGTGGATCCCAGCAGCAGTGTGCGGCAGGAATGGACCCAGACAGAAAAGCATGTGTGAGGTTATTCATATTTTCATTTGGTGGATTTAATAGTTAGAGTGGAAAGTTATCCATAGCGAAGAGCTGAGTACATCGGAGACGAAATTCGCTCAGTGAACCAGCTGTTACCCTGGTGCGTTCCCTGTGTAACACTACGCACCACTGGTGGGGATAGGGAAAGAGGGAGGGGTCAGGAAGACGAACCTGACAGTTTACTGCAAAGTATGAAATATATTGATGATTGAGTGAATGTCTGGGGAGAGTCTGAGTGAAAGGATGTATGAATGTGTTAGTTCCAGTGGGAGTTCGTCCTCAGCGTAGCGTTGCACTGTGTATGCAGAACAGACATGGAACCGATCACAGAACTCACGGTATGATAGTCTGAGAGACAAGCCGTTGGTGAAATTATGTAAGGAGGAGCCAGAGGGCCATTGGTGCCGACTCACGAACAAGGAAACCCCGACCTTATTCCACCGGACCAATTCCCGATTAACCCGCTAAGTTTCACCACCCCACCCTAACCGTGCAGCGACCTATGTGCTCGCCGATGATTGACCTGCCTCCAAAATAAAAATGTATGTACAGGTTGAGCTCGATTCTGCATTTGCAACCACAAAATTTAGTATTATCTCGAAAACACGGGATATAACATTCTGAAAATGCCATATTTCGACTCCTGATCTCAAGCTCACGGCCTCACAGGAAAATGGTGAGGCCGTGAGCATTTTTTTAAAATAATGTTGCAAATTGTTGACAATTGTTGCAAGCAGTTCTAATTGTTGCAGATTAAGCCAGATAGCCTCAAAATTTATTGTCATTCCATTCAGCGGCCCAAAATTAACCTGAAAAAGAGTTCTCAATTTTTTTTTGTGTGCAATGTTGCACAAAATGGCAGAACCATGCAGAAGCGAAAACCCGTTACAATATCCTGTTATGATCTGACGAGGAGCAAGGAAAGAACTTGTTGAACGTCCTCATTTCGAAAATTGGCTAGTGAACTTTTATTACAGTGTGATGCGAAAACTCCAGCTTTTAGTGCGAGCCAACACGATCATTTGCTTCCGCAGCTTTAAGCGAAAATGGTGAGGCCATATCATTTCTGCCTAAAATATTGGCGATATACTAGTTCTAGCCAATACTTTTAGCCAAACACTTTGGCTTAAGCTGGCTTAGGCGTGACTTAGTGCCCAAGTTTTCACCGCTTTGGCAGCCTTTGTTTTTGATACGGTAAACCAAGCACGAATGCAGCTAAATTAAAACTCATCATAAGCATGTAATAATACGAATATTAGTACGTAGTCCTACTCTGCATAGGTTAGCATGGTCAAGTTGTTGCCATTTGAACGCGAAATAAGTATGTCGGAAAACTTTCTGTAGTATTTTCCTATGATTTTAGACAAAGAAACTCTTACAAAACAGTGCAAGAATAGGCTCTGAACTTTGGTTAGGCACTGCCATAAGTGCCTTAATGGACGCGGCACTGATGTGATTGTATGTTTCCTTTTTACAAATAAAGTGTACGAGAATCCGCAAAATTAATTCCGTGAAAATAATAGGAAAATAATCCAGCGTCACTCGCCATATCATTCATTGCTCCAGCGAGGAGGCATTCGGCCAGCTGGGCGCCGCTTTCATCGCGGCAAGCTGCCACTCGGGCCGGCAGAGAGCTGCCATGAAGGAGCACATCTCCGGACACCGTGTGTGAGCTGCATTTGAAGTGGAAACGCAGGCGAGTCTTTACCCCGGGCGAGCTGCGGTGCATCAGAGAACCCTCAGCCGTTCAGACAATTCTATCCGGACCCGTCCGAAAACACATTGAAACATTGAAAGCAACATTAACACCAACATTGAAAGGAATTCGTCACATCTTTTTTTAATCTGAATTTATGCTGAGCAAATGCTTCACATATGTATACATTGAAACTTTCGATATCGTCGAGACGTAGACCCAATCCCTGACAACTGTTTGCAAAACAGTTGTGAGCGGATCTGTCGCATGTCACAATGTTTATAAGAATTGCAAAGTATTTATCCTACGTTTGCGTCATTTGTGTGGGTATGCGCATATGCGTATGTTTTATTAGGATAGAAGTGATTATTAGGATAGCTGGCAAATTAAATAGGTGACAAATAGTTGAAATAGGCGATGATGCGGCATGTAAATGCGTGATATGTAGTAGGCATGTTACTGTTGGTATATGCCAGTATAAGATAGTATGTTCTGATTATGTTCCTACTTCCTATGCTGGTTATTTATTGTCCCTTTTCTTTACTGGCGTGCGTATCTTTGGCAAAACAAAATATGATGTCGATGACCTCTCGCCGACGCATGATGGAAATATACGGCAACGGCGAAATTATCTGGATTCTTTGCACCATTCCCAGACGGTAGAAACTTCTGCAGGAAAAACAGGACCTTTTTAACCGGGAAGGGACACGCTAACTGGTTGCATCAGCGAAGGCCAAACTAAAGTATGTGCTTGGAGAGAAATGAGAATATTGCAAAAAGTGTAATCTAATTATGAAGACTGTTCGGAGACTGCGGGTGGAATAGGACTTTCGTCGCAGTAATACATTCAGATGTCAAACTTAAACAAAATTGTAGGTACAGTGGCTGGACATTCCACTGTGACATTCCTGCTTTGATATGTATTGCAACGAAAGTATCAAAATAATTTCGTAAAAGGTAAAAGGGACTAAATATGAATAGAGATTACAGACTCGAAAGCAAGGACGGTTTCATATAATCCGTGAGTGCATACTCATGAGCATGACTCATGAGTATGACATGACTCATGAGTATGACATGACTCATGAGTATGACGTGACTCATGAGTATGGCATGACTCATGAGTATGACATGACTCATGAGTATGACATGACTCATGAGTATGACATGACTCATGAGTATGACATGACTCATGAGTATGACATGACTCATGAGTATGAGATGACTCATGAGTATGACATGACTCATGAGTATGACATGACTCATGAGTATGACATGACTCATGAGTATGACATGACTCATGAGTATGACATGACTCATGAGTATGACATGACTCATGAGTATGACATGACTCATGAGTATGACATGACTCATGAGTATGACATGACTCATGAGTATGACATGACTCATGAGATAAATAAATACTATATAATAAATAGTATTTATTTTGGTAAGAAGTTATTTGCACTTGTTGACTTTTCTTTTCACAGAAAGAAATGCTAGCACAAGCCAAATAAATTAATTTAACAACATAGCTTGAATAATGCTTCTTTAGCTATTATAATCAACAATAGTACTCAGGTCGTTAAATACCGCCACTCGGTGGCCTGGGTGTCCACTAAATTTGCAGCTCTACTGCGGCGGCGCGCTCAATCCGATAAATAGTTTAACCGTACAACAGCTGATTGGAATTTGCGCGTGACGTCAGAGGTTGGCGCCCCCGTGTGGCCATCCAGCATCAGCTGAACGGCCAGCTCGCGATTACCAAGGTTCAATCTCCGATACATGAACGAACACTTAAGGATACAAACTTTGGGCTAAGCATGGAAGTAAGACCCAGACCCGCACCTGCTACCCGCATGGCAGAATTAGCTTGCCCTCAGGGTATGATCCAGTTTAGATATGCCATTGTTGGGTACCGGCACTGATGCCCAGCTTGGCGGGGACCATTCTTGGAACAAGTATGGTCTATGTAGGAGCTGTGTTGGCACTTCTTAGGTTCTGAGTGTTTTATTTCACAAGCTTCTAACCTATATTGTCGTTTTGGCAGCCGAACGGAGGGCAACCAGGGCGCGCATTACCAAAATCTAGCGATGCAAAGCTTAGTCCGATCCAGCGCTCTGATTGGCTGGAGGTGACGTCACGTCGCTGTTGCCATAACCTGTTAAATATCACGCATGTGATAAAGAGTAAAGCTCAGGCTGCACTGTGCACTTTTTCGTGATGCGCTTTTGTGATATCGTTTTGTTATGTCGGTTTCGCACTTTTGCTCTTTCTAGCTTTTGCACTTGATCGTTTCCTCATTTGTGATGCACGATAAGGTTATCTTCCATTAAACCCGCACCACATTATAATTTTGACCTTTTATCATCCTTCCTCAACTATACTGCCTATTTCCCACGATGTTAACTGTCGCAATGGTGGCCTAGTGGTTAAAGGCGCCGGTCAAGATGGTTTAGATTATCCGAAGATTACGGGTTCGAAGCCCCATCGGACGGCTTTTTCGCATTATCACATTTGCTTTAATACAAAATAAAAGACGAGGCGAAGCACAAACATGGATGTAATTTCCCAGAAAAACTTTAATACAAAACGTCAACAATCGATGTTCCGCTGCGCACAAAGCTTAATTGAATATGCATCAATATATGATCAACCTGTTGTGTGTACGGCAGAGCTCGGTAATATTCCAACAATCATACGAATATGTAGGTATGATGCATACCTAAGCGACTCCACTGATAATTTGCACGCTGGCTACACAGCTATATTTAACCGGGCTTCAATTTGTTCCTTCACAAACAACCTCTTGCCTCTCCACAGCTCACTGCATGGATATTAGGAAAACACAGATCACTTTTAAACTCACCAGCTTCCTCTCACTTGTGACTTTAACTTAACATTCATGAAGTAAAGTTAAAACCGCTTGGAACAGCCACCAATCACTTACAAGGTGGCATGATGAGCACACCGAACTACAAAAGTGCACAAACTTTCAACTGATTAAACTTTTTTCTCATCCTTTCTCATTTGTTCGTTTCTGCGTGTCGATTCTGCGTTTTCTAGTTACACTTTTGCGACTTTGCGTTTCGATTTTGGGATTAACCGTACCGATTGTGCACTTTATCTTTTCTTCACTTTCTCATTTCGCTTGTTGTTAGTGTTGCTTGCACTGTGCATTTACACGAAGATCACATTTTTATGGACGTGAGAAAACACAAAGTCGACCTGATTAAACGCAAAAGTGAAGCGATAAATTGCAAAAGCGCGCAGTGGAGCCCGGCAGTAACTGTTCATCTGCGATAGGGGTAATGCCTTGCCGGTCCGACCCAGCTCACCTGAACTCGCGATTTCTCGGCTCTCTGCGAGCGTCATGCCCAGAGGGCATTGACCCAGCTGACCCGGCCCGCACGGTTCAAACCACGTGACCATTGCCTAACGCTAGCCTTTGCGCAGGAGTCCCATTCATTCAGCCGACCTCCACCAATCCCAGTCGCGCAGCTGCTTCGAGAGCGCTGATTGGTCGCGTGAGGTCATGGCTGGCTGGGGCATCATAGGCGTATGTAGGAATTCAGTTACGAACTTAGACGATAGATGGCTCTGAAGATTGTTCGCGAATTACAGAAAATTGGACGATTGGAAAATAAAAACGTGCGATTCATATTTAGGTAGACGAAGCCAGCGACCAGCACATAAAATTGCAAACGATTCAGTCAAACGGTTTAGGAGATATAAGCGATTTGCTGACTAGCCACTAGTACCTGCCATTACTTTTGCAGTGACCTGTACCTTATGCCCCCTGATAGAATTTTCCCCTCCTGGAGTGAATCCTGGGTACGCCACTGGGCACTGGCTCCTATCACTTATGGATAGTAGACGGAATCGAAAACACCATGTGGTAGCTCGTAAAAAAAAATCATTAAAAAACTATTTAGTCATATAAAACCAAGATACATTATTTGTAGGCCTTATGGAATCCTGCAAGTTTGAAACCGACCGGCCAAAGTCTGTGGCTGTGATACTAGGTAGGTCTGCTACTGCGGCGACTGAGTTATCATTCCAATGATGTCATTCCCTAGCCGTGGATCTGTAAACGAATATCGCAGATGGTTTTACCTACTTGAGGTAAATTGTTTGTTTGCGATGGAAACACTCCTGGGCCATGATCAATGTGCTTTAGCACGTGCTGTCGTGCTGTTTGTCCAGCACCAATCACGCCCCAGTATTCTGCCTGCCTACCAATCACGACCCAGTATTCTGCCTACGTCAGGTCACGTGACCACAAAGGTCGGCTGTGGAAAGGCAATAGAAAGGCTGTGCTGACAAAACGTGCTGACGCACATCGATCAGGGCCAAGGTCTGGACTGCTCGCACTAAAAGCTGGATATATTTCAGGTTGTATGTCCGTCAAGTTAGCGTCGTATTCGTGTACGGATTCAGCTACGAGTTCCGATTTGGCTCAAATTCAGCATGAAGGTCAACCTTGCCGCGATATTCACGAATATGCTATTGTTTTTCGCTAGGTGGCCTAGTTTGACCTCCAGAGGTCATCAAAGTTCACGAAACGGTGTACCCTCTAACATATTTATTTGTGGACCGATTTGAGAAATACCAAGTCCACAGCGTGTCCGCCGTGCCGAAAAACCTCAGATCCAAAGAATTTGACCTTAAGGTAATAGGTCAAGGTCAAGATCACTTTGAAATACGGTGTACCCTATCAAATCTTTATTTATGGACCGATTTAAGAAAAACCAAGTCCACAGAGTGTCCCGCCGTGCCGATAAACCGTAGGTTTGAGAAATTTGACCTCAAGGTCATAGGTCAAGGTCACTTTGAAGAAGAAAAAAACGGTGTACCCCATAATATTGACAATAGCATACACTCCACAATACATGCGTGGCTATTCTGTGTCCGTGGTCGAAGAAATAAAACAGTAGGAATGTCAGAGGTGTCAAGGTGGGAAAACAGTCATACGCGTAGGTACACCCACACGCACACACACAAACATACAGACGCATATCACAGTCAGTCATTGCATAGAGAGAGGCTTACAGCTCGCTTGAACGCTGCCGGTTCCAATTCTCTCACGTCCTCAGATAACGCGTTCGGCAGTGATGCCGCGCGGTAAGAAAAAGATCGCTGTCCAATCGCTGTTTTCATGGCAGGCGGACCCAGGTTCCGGTCCTGTCGCGTAGCACGTTCACAGGTCCGCGCGTCGGCGTAGGTGCGGAATAAGTAGGCGAGATCCGCAGGTTCACTCAGGAAAATGCTTTGTGAGCGATGATCACGTTCGCAGATCACACATCTGCCGAGGCGTGTGGAGGTTCGTCACCGCACGCGCGAGATACGTGATCGTACTGTTTGAGTCCAGTAACGACTCTTGTGGCAAAATTCACGATTTTCAGCGGCCTGGTGTCGTTGGCAGCCGAGCCATTACCATAAACAGAGATCAAGATGCAGTACCTCACGCGCGAGATGACCAGACCATGCACAATAGTCAATATCACGTGCTGCGGGAGGAAGTGTCTCAGGTGGCGGAGACCTATCAGGAGGCCGACACACTTACGTACGACGTCACTGTTACTGACACTGACGTCGACGTTACGTACGACACACTTACGTGTGCGTCCCAGCTAAGGTGGCGGTCAGGGACGTAGGAACGTCACGAAAAGTGTGTGTGGGGGGGGGGGGGGCAGTGAAACTGTGATCACATTTTGAGAGAACCCCAACCCCCCTATGGAAGATTTCTTTGCAGATTTGGGCTGTTCTCGTCTTGGCGAACCTTTTGCCATCAAAAACGTTTCTCACCAAGCAAAAATAAAGATTTTAGCAAAAAAATGGCCGAAAAGTGAGGGGCCATGACCCCCTGGCCCCCCTGTTCCTACGCCTATGGTGGCGGTCAAACAGCACACCTAAGTTTGTAACACATGGGCTCTGAATGGTCTCGCCACCGACCCGCACGCTGACAGGTGAGAGGTCACCGGTATTCTGTCGGGTGCCAAGGAGAAAGATTTCCGTTTTGGAAGCGTTTAGCTTAAGTCCGTGTGCATGGAACCACGAGGACAAAGAGAACTAAGTGTAGCCTCCATGCGAAGGATGATGCTATGAATGTTGCGTTTGACGTCGGATATAAGGACTTGGGTATTGTCAGCGTACTGGGTCACATGAGCGTCCGGCGCGTGCAGGCTGAGGTCGTTGGCAATAACTAGTGAATAACAGGGGACCAAGGGCTGATCCCTGGAACCGGAAGAGGAAGAGATGCTAAATGACTGGGTGTGACCGGTTAAATAGGATGAAAACCAGGCCGGGTCAATGCCAAGCTGGAGTCCATAAATATCTCGGTCCATAAATAAAGATTTTAGAGGGTACACCATTTTTCAAAGTGACGTTGACCTTTACCTATGACCTTGAGGTCAACTTCTTTGGATCTGCGGTTTATCGGCACGGCGGGACACGATGTGGACTTGGTTTTTCTCAAATCGGTCCATACATAAAGATTTTAGAGGGTACGCCGTTGCGTGAACTTTGATGACCTCTGGAGGTCAAACTAGGCCACCTAGCGAGAAAAAAAAATAGCATATTCGTGAATATTTTGGCAAGGTTGACCTACTTGGAACTCTTGGCTGAATCCGTACACGAATACGACGCTAACTTGACGGACATACAACCTGAAATATATCCAGCCTTTAGTGCGAGCCGTCTGGACGAGATTGATTACATAATCCATTTACTTGCCATTCACACATGATATCCATGCATAATCCCAACCGTGAGTTGTGATTTGACTTGTGAGATATATTTAAGAGGAAGGAAGGTATATATTTCGTGAATATTTAGCTCTGCTTAGGTCAGATACTAAGAATTAGGAACAGTGCTTAACCTTTGTTATGAGTGATGCCTATACCCAAGTTAGGGTCACCAACATGACAAAGTTTACAGGTGACACGAAGCCACTGGCTTTATGTTACCTATAAATTAGCATGACTTGCACTTGATGAAAACCTAGTGCTGTCAGTGTTGTCAAACGTTTATGTCTGTATGGTGAACTGTGTAGTGTGTAGGTACCCAAGTTTTTTTTATAGGCATGAGGCATAGTGTTGTCTCTCACATAGTGTTGTCTAACATAGTGACTAACAAATATAAAACAAATCAAATGAACAGATGCAACAATGCTTTAACAAAAATGTTTGAACTTCGGAAATTGGAAAATGCACCTGATTTAGTTTGAGGATGAGATCTAATGAGACGTATAGAATAGCTATACAATAGTCAGCTTTCCTATAAAGTGCTGTGTAAAAGCGGAAGATCACCGGGCAGCTTACTCTAGCATGACAACTTAGGCAATAGTATGTGTTTGACATTGCAGCAGCTTAGGGTAAGCTGCTGTAATGCTGAACACGTTCCATCACCAAACATTTCATGCTATGGCGCGATGTAGACAATGCTGACGCGGAACATCACAAATATGATGAAAAGTTTGCTGATAGGACCTGTTCAGCATTACAGCAGTTCATTTGCTAGCACTAGGCCCAAATAATTGTCTTTTATGTGTCAATATTTTGATTCAACCTGATGGTAAAGGTATAGGGGAAAAAAGCAGAGCTGATTTACAAACATTTATTATAAAGTAATGGATAGAGGTGATCAGATTAATAACACATCAACATTACTGGAATTTTCATTTCGGGACCTGGTCTGGACAGGACAATTATTTGTAGTTGGAAAGTACATTTTTTACATTTCGGAGTCATATTTTCATTCACTTAAATGTGTGCATAATTAATTTAGTCATAACCTTTCTGATTGGTGGATTGCTTAGCAGGCACGTTGTCAGGATTTCGCCCAGGGGGGGGGTCTCGAAAGGGCCCTTCCCAAGAGTTCAAAGAGAACGTCTTGGCCTTTTGAACGTCCATGGCAGGGCTGGGAAAAGTTACCGTTCTGCCATCCTAATCGGCGACAAATCTGTAGCCATCGGTGGAGTAATCGATGACAAATCTTAGGCAGACAGGTAGGTACCACACCTTTGCAAATTATCACCTCTGTCATGATGCTCGCACCTAGATATCATTAAGTTTCCCAATGGAAATCACAACTCTAAATAATGTTGTTATTCCAATGCGAAAGCAAACTTTCGGTTAATCCTGCAGCTCCAAAATAATCCTGCAGTTCTAAAATAGTCCTGCAGGTAAAGAACATAAGCAAGCGATACAACGAGTTCGTTTGTTCACGGAACAAAACATGCGCAATAACAGCGATAATGAGCACAGTGCACAGCCTGACGGCTGGGAAGCGGAACGTGAACGCCACACGCTGTTCAATTACAACGGAGACAGAATGGCAGTGTGGCTCCGTTATGGCTCTGATGAGATATGCAAGTACGGAACAGAGGCCGTCCAGCGGGGCGATAGTGATTTTTGTATTGCGCAAGATTTGTATGCGGACTGCGGCTCGCAGGGGGTGCCACCGCTATAGCCACCTCGTTTGAGCCAGATGCTTCATGTGACGTCATTTGAGGCAGAATCACGGCATGTCACGGCGCGTTTCACAGCATATCCGGCAATTCAGTGGGGCAGAATCATACAATTAAGCATGTGCTAGGAATTAATGGGCACTGAGAATTCACCACGCTCGTCTTCGTGAATCCCTGGCCGTACGAAACAGCGAGCTGTAACTGGCGGCTTACTACGTTGTCTGCATGAGCGCGGCGCCGACGAAGGACCCGGCTACCGCCAGTGACGTCACCCGGTGATCAGCCGAGTTCAAAGTCGAATGGCTGTTGTCCTTACCAAATCGGTAAGCTGCCTACTAAGTTTACATACCTTCTGGCTTTCCAGTAAATACTAAATATGTGCAAGTGTTGACATCAGGATCTTGCTTTGACGTATCAGTTGTTCTTCAGAGGATGTGGCATGGGTGCCAAATAACCTTGGTAGTTGTGGCGCCTGTAAACCCCACTGATTTGCCTGTGTATGTGCATTACTTCACTTAAATTTGGGTGGTAAGTACAGGGGCGCAGGAACTATGTTCAAGTGGGGGGGGGGGGGGGGGGGGGGAGGAGAGGCGGAGAGGCGGAGGCATTCTGAAGTTGATTCTTTCCATGCAACGCCCATAGGCGTAATGTTAAAATCCAAAATATTGGAGGGCGGCTGCCCCCTGTTCCTACGCCTATGGGTAAGTACAGAAGCGTCACGTTTTATGCAATTTGGTAATCTTTGACTAAGGTAGTGTGCCGCGCTATGCACAGTATGACAGCATATCAGTCGGGGACACTATGGTCAATTTTCTATTTTTGGAAAGCTTCCATTTTTGGAAATTACTTCTGTAAATGGGAACGCACTTTCCAAAATGGGAACGCTGATAAACGTAAGCGTTCCCATTTATGGAAAATATCGGGAGTCCCTAGCATTTTAGAGATTTTGGCATTTCATGTCTAAAAAGCGCGAGTTTTACCTGGCGGATTCGGATTCTGCATAGTGATGTGCATCTTTGACCCCTTGAAGTAAAACATTCCACCCTTGAAGTCACAACTTTTTTGCTCATTTACATCAACGTCTGCTAGACATTTAAAACAAACTCTGGGAATATTCGTTTTTTAGAATATTTAGGAAATATTTGGCGATGGAAGAGCATTTGTATGCTATTGAGCATATTGTGTTTAGTGATGGCATGACCTTGCAGAGTCGGTTCCCATTACAAATCGCCAGGTTCAGCCGATTGTGGCGTAATGTGGTGCTGGGTTGGCAAGGCATGTGGTGACACTAAATATATATTTTGTGTGATTTGGATTTGTTTTATATGCCTTATTGTTGTCATTTTGGAAAAACGAGTGCTCATTTTCCCTTATATATCATAATGGCCGTTCCTTCAACGTAATATTTATTTAATATCATCGTTCTTTATGTTTGGGTTTCACACTCTGGGTTGCCATGCTCAATGGTGGATATAATTTGGAGTAATATATTTATATGATTGAGTAATATAAATTAATTTGTTAAACATATCAATGATACTTCAGCGTTTGAATTACAATGTTTGACCAGCTTTTCTTGTATTACTGCGGTAGACATGGCATAATTTGGAAAAGATGGCAGGAGCCTCACCACTGACTTCACATGATCTATGAAAAACTAGAGAGTTAAAAGCAGGGAAAATTACTTTTACTGGGCCAGTATGCAACACGTGGCAGAAACGTCAACAAGATATTTGGGGCAGCCCAAATCCTGCCCCAAATGGGGCAGCAAGCTGCCCCATTTCAGTTGGGGACACTATGGTAAAAGTTTCTATTTTTGGAAACTTTTCCATTTTTGGAAAATGCGTTCCCATTTATAGAAGTAATTTCCAAAAATAGAAACTTTCCAAAAATATAACATTTGACCATAGTGTCCCCGTAGTGACTGAAGTGACTGATATGGTAACATCAGAAAAGTAGCGGCATTGACAGAGGCGTCGCTACCTTCTAAAAAGTGGGGGGTCCACTGTCAGGGGGGCGCCATACCCAGAGGGGGCGCCCCGGCCTAGAGGGGCGCAAACCCCATGCATTTGCTGGATTTCATTCAGGGGCAAAGGGGGATGGGGGGGGGGGGGCAAATCCAGTGGCGTATTCCCCCCCAAAAGAAAAGAAAAAAGAATGCTAAACTGGAGGTATGCACGTCCGACGACCGTGTTTTTTTTTTGGAAGGGACAAATCAGAAAAGCTTCAGGACCTTTCGGGTGGCCGAGGCCCCTTGCCCCCTGGATCCGCCCCTGAATTCACTTGCTTAATTTACCGGTTCCTCTTTCACATACAAAGAGGTGAGGTGGTGAACCATGAATATATAGATATCGACGAATCAAGACGAAATATCGAGTATAAATGTCAACGTTACGCAGCGGGCAATTCAATTTTGTATTGGTTTTCAATCGAAAAAATACCGCTTTGACAACTACAAACATACACCCGCACAGCCGCGCGCTTATGCAAGGACTGCACATTGCACATCAAGGGCGGATCCAGCCGGCCGTTTTCTGTTGTTGTTTTTTATTTCTTTAGGGGGGGGCAAACCGTTTTTAGCGGACATTACCTACCCCAATTTCGAATTTCTTACCCGATTTGGGCCACTTTATTTTGCAACCACACTATTTCTAATGATGTCTTTATTTGGATTTTTTTTGCTGTTTTTCGCTTTTCAACCCTTTGAGATATCGAAAAAGGAAAGATGTCAACTTACAATTTGTATTGTTCCGACATTGCCTTACAAGGAGCAAAACTATGTCAATTGTCAGCTGTACCCGGGAGCGTCGCCGATAATTTTTGAGTGGAGGGGTCGGCTGAAATGACGGAAAAAATATACCCCATTTTTGTATTGGTGGTGGCGTTTTTGTATTGGTGGTGGCCTTTGCAGCATTTTTAATGTGGATTTTCATGTTATAGTAGGTACTTGTTATTTAGCGCCGCGAAGCGGTGCGAAATTTTTACGGGTTTGCCTGATAAAACCCATAAATATAGGCGGTGGGCCTTGTAGAGAATAAGAAGCTAAACATGCTATTCACTCAATTCACCGTTACAACGAACCGAAGACGATGGCGATGGCTCGTTATGACGATGGCCACTGATGTGACGACGCGAAACGGCGTGACAATTTTAGTTTTAGGTCGTGGGAAACGGAATTTTAATATTAGAACCAGACCGTGAGTGGAGCCAGGCCTCAGGTAACCCCTATTCCTGGTTGGACATCTCGGTATGATGACAAATATTGAAATTAAAGTAGTTTTTCATATATATATATTCTTCGGATAGTAAATCACGATGACCGGTGGCAGTCAGCGCTCAATAGTACATATGATAATAATAACTGTATACATACACCGAATGTATGTACCGAACTGTAACAAACAACTATGTATGTACCGAACTGTAACAAACAACGGATAACAGTGCAAATGGTTTGAAAGCAGCAAGAGGCAGAACGACTTTTCCGCACATAAATGGTCCCTGCGGATCTGGAGGAGCCTGGGGCGAGATGGCTTGGGGAGATGGTCCTGGCCTGGTCTTCGGTCCACCAAGTTGGGCACCGCTGGAGCAGCTTCCGGGTGCCGATGTCCGCGTCTTTGCGGTCGCGTCGCTTTTTTCGGAACTGGACAGCTAGCTAAAAACGTATCGAACTTGAAAGTTAATATTTTATGAAGGGATTGGGCCCTGGGGCTAGCAATTAGGTACCGCCAAGGAGAGACATTTAATTAATTCATTTTCCCACTTTCCAAATTTGTATAAGCAATTGCGTATTTTGTGTCATGCCACGAAGCGGCGCGAAATTTTCAAGTTTTTCATTGTGGATAGCTGGATTCGGACTGCTCCCAAGGCAATTTTTACAACTGTACGTCCGACCGTTTTTTTGGGGGGAGGGGCGGCAAATCATAGTTTCAGGACCTTTGGGGGAGGCATGGCCCTTTTCCCCCCTAGATCCGCCCCTGTTGCACATTAACATTGGACATACCTATTCATGACTGCCTGTGAGGTCTGAACTCAAAATCACACGACGTAAAACAAAACATCGCGGTTTATGTCGGTTTTCTGCTATAGCAACTGCGCTGCCGTAAACAGATTTCACAATAAAGAAACAAAATAAGGGAATATATGGAGGTTGGAAATGATCTTACGCATGTCAAAGTATTTTTATTTTTGGCAAAATAAATATACAAAACAATGAAACAAGCTTTCGGCATTACGCCATCGTCAAGTCTGACTAAATTAACATGTTTTTGATTTTCAAAAGCTAGAGCGCACAATCACATTCTCTCAGGCATCCTCTCAACAGCATATTCACTTTTAACATATTGCAATTCGTTGTAAATTCTGTGGAACATTATACATGGCAAATAACAATTTAGAACAAAGTATCATGACATACAAAACATACAACACGACATGCAAACAATATACCATTCAATGATGACAATCTGTCATACCTGCAATGTCAGCCGCATACATTAATAAAGATAAATATTGCATCAAACATTGGTGCATATCGGGCGTAAACACTGCCAAAATGAAACATTGATAAACACTGCCGCTGTTCTGAGCTCGTTCCAGTCAATTAGTCGTGAGTCGGGCAAGTCGGTGAGGAGCTTGTGTGTGTGTGTGTGTGTGTGTGTGTGTGTGTGTGTGTGTATAGGTGTGCCTTGTGCCTGAGTGAGTGAGTGAGCGAGTGAGTGAGAGAGTGAGTGAGTAAACGAGCGAGTAAATGAGTGAGTGAGTGAGTGTGTGAGTGAGCGTGTGAGTAAGTAAGTGAGTGAGTAAGAGAAGAAGTGAGTGAGTGTTATGACCTATGGTTTACGAGCGAGGGGCCATGAGCTTTTCATCATGTTTAACGTGGGCTTTAGGTCTCTAATTTTTACTGATTCAGTTATTTTTAGTTCAGCGGAGTCCCGCCCCCAACCGATTATATCGATAGTAAAGCCGGAGTTGATTTCAGTGCTACTTGAGTTGAAGTGCGAATCAGCGATATGTTCTCCTAGTGGGGTGTCGGGTTTTCTCAGGCGAGCGTCACTAAGGTGCTCGTTGAAACGATAACGTACAGGGCGAGTACTTTCTCCAATGTAAAACTCAGTCCTTCCATTTCTTTCACAGATACTGCAGGTAATTTTATAGACTGTGTTCTTCTTAGTGCACTTACCCTTCAGTCCACTCTCACAGGTGTGGCAGTGTTTGGTCCCGGCTGGGCAGGGCGGCTTAGAGAAGGCTGAAGTAATAAGTTTGTGTCCTACTGTGGGGCCACTAATCCAGGCTACTTTGATGTTAGTTTTGGATCTTTTCAAAATACCGTTGACTCTTCTAACGACGTTTTCGTCTAAGTAGGGAAGCCGCATGAAAATATCGTGTTCTTTCTTACGCATAATTTTACGTTCACCACGCTTGTGAAGGTTATTCTTTATGCTAGTGTCTAACATGGCGGTAGGGTACCCGTTCTGCTCGAACAAAAATTGTATGCGTTTGACGCTACGATCCCTCGTCTGGTCGTCAGATGACACTCTCACCGCTCGCCTAATCTGGGAATTAAGAACGGCCTTCTTGGTGCTCATGGGGTGGGCGGACGTAAAGTGGAGAATAATCGGGGCTGCCATCGGTTTAAAGTATAATTCCGTGGTGTACTCACTGGTGGGGTATACTGTTATCAGGGTGTCTAGGAAAGGAAGTTGACCTGTGCTGAAGGTAGACTCCATTGTGAAGCTTATGGATCGGTTGTAAGCATTAATGCAGTCGTAAAAATGGTTCAGGCGATCAATTCCATGTGTCCAGACACCGACTATATCGTCAATGTAACGTAAGTATAGGGCAGGGGCAAATTCAAAGTTCGACATAAATCCAGTCTCTAATATATGCATGAAGGTGATGGCCACGGGAGGGGCTATCCTGTTTCCCATCGCGATGCCTGACGTTTGCTTGAATATTTTAGATCCGAAACGTACGAAATTGTTAGTGAGAATATGACGCAGCAGAGTACGAAGATCCGAAAGTGTGATTCCGACTACATACAACGCCTTCTCCCACAGCATGCTCGAACAGCAGAATTATATGGTCTACCGAAGACACACAAAACAGGTAACCCGCTGCGTCCCATAGTCTCGGCTTGCGGTGATCCCCTAGATAAGCTGTCCTGGTTCATTCAGTGTATTCTTGCCCAAATTCTTAGTCTTATTCCGGCGCATCTACCCAACACAGATACTTTCCTTACGAAACTCAACGCTACCTTCCCCAAGAGCCTCCCGCCTGGATCCATCATTTTCTCTCTAGATGTGTGTAACCTTTACGGAAGCATTCCTATCCAGGAGGGGATTGATGCAGTGATAACCCTGATTGAAAATAATATCACCAAAGTCAATTTATTCGGAATCACACTTTCGGATCTTCGTACTCTGCTGCGTCATATTCTCACTAACAATTTCGTACGTTTCGGATCTAAAATATTCAAGCAAACGTCAGGCATCGCGATGGGAAACAGGATAGCCCCTCCCGTGGCCATCACCTTCATGCATATATTAGAGACTGGATTTATGTCGAACTTTGAATTTGCCCCTGCCCTATACTTACGTTACATTGACGATATAGTCGGTGTCTGGACACATGGAATTGATCGCCTGAACCATTTTTACGACTGCATTAATGCTTACAACCGATCCATAAGCTTCACAATGGAGTCTACCTTCAGCACAGGTCAACTTCCTTTCCTAGACACCCTGATAACAGTATACCCCACCAGTGAGTACACCACGGAATTATACTTTAAACCGATGGCAGCCCCGATTATTCTCCACTTTACGTCCGCCCACCCCATGAGCACCAAGAAGGCCGTTCTTAATTCCCAGATTAGGCGAGCGGTGAGAGTGTCATCTGACGACCAGACGAGGGATCGTAGCGTCAAACGCATACAATTTTTGTTCGAGCAGAACGGGTACCCTACCGCCATGTTAGACACTAGCATAAAGAATAACCTTCACAAGCGTGGTGAACGTAAAATTATGCGTAAGAAAGAACACGATATTTTCATGCGGCTTCCCTACTTAGACGAAAACGTCGTTAGAAGAGTCAACGGTATTTTGAAAAGATCCAAAACTAACATCAAAGTAGCCTGGATTAGTGGCCCCACAGTAGGACACAAACTTATTACTTCAGCCTTCTCTAAGCCGCCCTGCCCAGCCGGGACCAAACACTGCCACACCTGTGAGAGTGGACTGAAGGGTAAGTGCACTAAGAAGAACACAGTCTATAAAATTACCTGCAGTATCTGTGAAAGAAATGGAAGGACTGAGTTTTACATTGGAGAAAGTACTCGCCCTGTACGTTATCGTTTCAACGAGCACCTTAGTGACGCTCGCCTGAGAAAACCCGACACCCCACTAGGAGAACATATCGCTGATTCGCACTTCAACTCAAGTAGCACTGAAATCAACTCCGGCTTTACTATCGATATAATCGGTTGGGGGCGGACTCCGCTGAACTAAAAATAACTGAATCAGTAAAAATTAGAGACCTAAAGCCCACGTTAAACATGATGAAAAGCTCATGGCCCCTCGCTCGTAAACCATAGGTCATAACACTCACTCACTTCTTCTCTTACTCACTCACTTACTTACTCACACGCTCACTCACACACTCACTCACTCACTCATTTACTCGCTCGTTTACTCACTCACTCTCTCACTCACTCGCTCACTCACTCACTCAGGCACAAGGCACACCTATACACACACACACACACACACACACACACACACACACACAAGCTCCTCACCGACTTGCCCGACTCACGACTAATTGACTGGAACGAGCTCAGAACAGCGGCAGTGTTTATCAATGTTTCATTTTGGCAGTGTTTACGCCCGATATGCACCAATGTTTGATGCAATATTTATCTTTATTAATGTATGCGGCTGACATTGCAGGTATGACAGATTGTCATCATTGAATGGTATATTGTTTGCATGTCGTGTTGTATGTTTTGTATGTCATGATACTTTGTTCTAAATTGTTATTTGCCATGTATAATGTTCCACAGAATTTACAACGAATTGCAATATGTTAAAAGTGAATATGCTGTTGAGAGGATGCCTGAGAGAATGTGATTGTGCGCTCTAGCTTTTGAAAATCAAAAACATGTTAATTTAGTCAGACTTGACGATGGCGTAATGCCGAAAGCTTGTTTCATTGTTTTGTATATTTATTTTGCCAAAAATAAAAATACTTTGACATGCGTAAGATCATTTCCAACCTCCATATATTAATTATAATCATGTCATCCATCCTCGCCCACATAAAAATAAGGGAAAGTTTACCAAGGAAGGAAAGGAAATATCAGCCAATAACTTGCAAACGGTAAATCGCACAGACATTCAAATGGTATTCATCGCTTCGGTGCATCATGACGGGTACAGTGGTTAATTATAATCAAAGGGATCGGCCCAGGCGCACAACCAGAAAACACATTTCGGGAAGGGGAGGATACGGCTGTTGGGGTCGTCATCTCCAGTCCAAAAGGGGCCTCATTTCCGATCCAAAGGGGTGCCGCCGGCACTCACGACTCGACAGGCGACACATGCAGTCGCAGCCCCCCCCCCCCCCTGCGAGGCATGCAAGGGCGCCGACTGCTCAGTCACGACTCACAACGCATTACATTATGCCGCCCTCGGAAGGTATCTCGTCGCCCGAGCGGAAGTATGGGTGGATCTTTTCAGATAAAAGTTAGTGGGGCAAACATCACATTGCCTGGTTGTTTTGCATGTTTGAAGTGAAAATGATCATTTTAACGCCAGGGACCGTTCAAATCTGACAAAAGTTGGTGGGGCAAAGCGGGAAGTTGCTGGGGCCCCACCATTTGAATAGGAAACTCCACCCGCCCTCGCAAAACATCTTGCCGCCCTCGAAAGGCATCATGCCATCCTTGGAAGGCATCATGCCGCCTTCCCCGGAAGACATATTGCCGCCCTCGTAAAGCATTTTGCCGCCCTCAGAACGCATTATACCGCCCTCAGAACACATTATACCGCCCTTGGAAGGCATCATGCCGCCCTCGGAAGGAGTTTTGCCGCCATCGGACGACGTCTTACCGCACTCGGAAGGCATTCTGCCGCCCTTAGAGCGTATTATGCCGCCCTTGGAAGGCACCATGTCGCCCTCGGAAGACACCTTGCCGCCCTCGGAAGCATCTTGTCGCCATCGCAACTGTAATAAAGGGACGCCACATTTTGGAAGAGGGGCGCCCATGAGCTTGGGCCAGTGGCGTGCGCATAAATTCAAAAAGGACCAGGTCATTTCCTTGAGGGGCGCCACCCAATCGACAGGGGCGCCACCAATATTGGTGAACATTTCGCAGGGGGGGGGGGGGGGGGGTGCCTCTCCTTCCTCACGTGCTCGTCGTACTTTTAACATTTTGTGGGGCGCCATCCCTAGCCGGAGGGGCGTTGTCACTGGCCGGAGGGGCGTCGTCACTAGCCGGAGGGGCGCCGTCACTGGCCGGGGGGCGCCGTCACTATCCGGAGGGGCGCCGTCACTCGCTGGAGGGGCGTGGTCACTGGCCGGAGGGGCGCCTCACTGGCCGGAGGGGCGCCGTCACTCGCCGGAGGGGTGTTGTCACTGGCCGGAGGGGCGCCGTCACTGGCCGGAGGGGCACCGTCACTGGCCGGAGGGGCGCCGTCACTAGTCGGAGGAGCGCCGTCACTGACCGGGGGGGGGGGGGGGGGGGGGACCGTCACTGGCCGGAGAGGGCAGTCACTAGTTAGAGGGCGCCGTCACTCGCCGGAGGGGCGCCGTCACTATCCGGAGGGGCGCCGTCACCCGCCGGAGGGGCGCCGTCACTGGCCGGAGGGGCGCATTCACTGGCTGGAGGGGACGCCGTCACTGGTCGGAGGGGCGCCGTCACTGGCCGGAGGGGCGCTGTCACGGGCCGAAGAGGGGCGCCCTCACTGGCCGGAGTGGCGCCGTCACTGGCCGGAGGGGCGCCGTCACTGATCGCCAGCTTTGCATGGGCGCCTCGGGTCCAAAGGACCAGGTCATGCCCTGAATGACCGTATACTCGGTACGCCACTGTCTTGGGCCCTCACTGTCATAGGGGCGCACACTGGCGGGGCATTTTTGGTGGCTTTTTTAGTTTTTCCTTGGTTTTATTTTTTTGTGTGAGTTTTTTTAAAGGGGCGCCTCCGGCGCCCTCTCAAAACCCAGAACAGACCCACTTTTTGAGGGGGCGCCTTCGGCGCCCGCTCAAAAGTGTGTGGGGGGGGGGGGGGGGGGGGGGGGGGGGTCCGGGGCACCCGGACCCCCCCCCCCCACCGGTAGCGACGCCCCTGAGCATTGTGCACCACAGCAAAATTCCCATCTTTCTTCTGACAAAGCTGCTAAACTTAACTTAACCTAACATTACCTATTAATAATAACAACTTTGTCAGAATAAATTTGGGCATAGTGCACCACACCAAAATGTCTGTATGTCTTCTGACAAAGCTGTTAAACTAAACTTAACCTAATATAGGTAACCTATTAATAATAATAACAGCTTCATAAGAATACATTTTGAAATTTTGCTGTGCACAATGCTACTGCCTTTCTGATGTTACCATATGACACTGTGACATACCATGCTACCCTACTGTGCTACCCTACATGTCGTACCAACAGGTACCTTAGTCAAACATAACCAGCAATTTTTAGTGTGGGGGAGCCAGTTTTTCCCACCAGTGTCCCATTCACATAGGACTAATTATACAATCCTGCTAATCATGGGTGGGGGAACCAGACCAGTGTTCGCCACGGGCCCACCAACCCCCAGCCCAGCCCAGCCCAGGCCTATGGACACCAAGCCCAGGCCCAGTCAAATTCATAATATTGAGGCCCAGGCCCGGTCCGGCCCGTTCAGATTAAGCATATAATTATGTTTACAAAATTTGCAATAATTATCCTAACATATTTACTTGTATACTATAAATGTGAAACATTGAACCAACTATGCTAACCAAAAAACAAAAAGCCACAGCCACAGCAACAGTGTGTTGCTATGTAAGTGAACTGCTGGCTAAAATACTTTTGAGCTCTGACCTGAGCTTGTGCGACGCGCGCATTACTTCAAAATTGTCAGGCCCAGGCCTATCCAGAGCCCCGTGATTTCCTTAAAGTTGAGGCCCGGCCTAGGCCCAGCCCAGGCCCAGCTTATGGCCCATAGGGCCAGACCAGCCCATGGCGAACTCTGGACCAGACTGGTTATTGATTTGACTCTGCATGAATAAATTTAAATCGTTCAATACAAATTGCTTGAATTGAAGAAAATCATTTCACCACCATATATTTGTATTCATGAATCGTGATTGAATCGAACCCCTCATGGAATCAAATTTAACGATTCTTAACAATTCAAGTGTGCATGGTAAATTGTGCAAATACAATGCAGTCCCAGTGGCTACACTCATTTCTACTGAAATATTGCTGTAACAATGTTGTATGATCACAATTCATATATACCTATGGCTTTGTAAGTTTCCACTTCTATAGATTTGACATATATGAAAATGTTGAATCAAACGTGAATCAATTCAAGTATTGTTTTGATTCTTTGAATCGGGAAGAATCAATTCTCAAATTTGTTATTCATGAATCAAAAGGTGATTTAATAATTCAAGTTCCAAAATGAATCATGATTGAATCATTCCCCAAAAGTTGAATCAATAACCAGTCTGGGGGGGAGGGGCAGATTGATCCAGTAGGGCCCATATGCGTAACAACCTTCCAAGTACGTGGGGACGGAGGCACTTTTAAGTCGATTCCTTCCATGCAACGCCCATAGGCGTAATGTTAAAATCCGAAAATGTTACTGGGTGCTGATCCCTAGTGACCCCAGTGGCGGATACGCGCCTGGTAGGGCCTGACCTGCAGCCCCCCCCCTCCAGGCAGGGTCCTAGGATTACTTTGAAGCCATTGTGCAAGTGGTAAATTCAGCCTAAAAACTAACAATATAGAGTTGAAAATTCAGCCTAAGAAGACCATATGATGCACTCAGCATCGGTTTTGCCAAAACTTGAACTCACCCATCAGGCAAGGTCCTACCAAATGTGTGGAAAAGTTATGCTATATTGGTTAAAGGCAGAATATCTGCTAGTTTAGTTTCTGATGTGGTATGTTGAGGTGCTAAAGATGTCTAATTTGTATGAATTTTGCCTCTAAAGTTGCCCATGTATGTGCTGAACTTGAATTTGGTATGTAGGTCAGGAACATCACCCTTGTTTGTTACCCCTCCTCCCACTCAGGATAATTGTAATCCTGCTAATCTGGGGGAGGGGGAGGGGGGTGTGCAGAGTGATTCTGAGGGGCCATCTGATTTTTTGTTTGTTCTATATTCATTGTGTGCTTTCAACGTCTGTGTTATTGTTGACAACCTTTGACTAAGGAACATATTTGCAAGCTGGTGCACAATATGGCAGCACGTTATGATGTCATAGTACTATGTGGCAGATGACAGCATTGCAAAAGTAGCAACATAGTGCACCAAGGCAACATTTTAATACCTTATTACCACAAATTGACTCCAGTAGTCGTACCCGAAAATCCCAATCAACAAACAACAAAACCTATGTCTGTAAGTATCAAACGTTTTGTCTTGGAAAAGTTGACAACATTGTAGGAACAAACTGGTGACAAACTTTGGGCTTCAGAATCTCAACGGTGACACACAGCTAGGGTTTCCCAGCCCTGGTCCATGGGGGCCCTCAGTTCTTTCAGAGAGGGCCCTGGTGGCCCTAAGTGCCCCTGAAGTGCTCTAAACTCTCAAAAACGCGTTTCTCGCGGTCTCGTCGGCCCTTTACGACGGACCATCCTGGCCTCCAGGGGGGTGGGGGGCTGCACCCGCCGACGCCGCCCCCTTTGGCTACGTGCCTGTTGCTGAGGTACAAGACCCATGCTAAGCTGAGCTTGTTGCACTTATAATGACAACTACTGTCCAATAAGGCAATTTCAGATGGCTGGCAGAATTTAGGACAATAGTTGCTTGTGCATGACATACTTGGGCACCACCCGCCCCACTCCCTGAGGCCTGACCTCAACTGATCATGAGTACCTATGACACGGCCGGTGGCGCTGCCACCGGCCGCCACAGGTCATGCCAGTCAGGAACAACCCATATGAACAATCAACCATTCTGTTGTTATGCCACTGGAACATAGTTACGTTACACCCGCTGTTTGTTGAGCATGCATACCATCGCAAACTGTGCAGTAAGGGTGCACAGATCGCAAACTGTGCAGTAAGGGTACACAGACTTTCTTACCTCATAAAGGTGCAGTATTCAAATAAATACAGCACATTTGCCAGTATAACAATTGAATGTAGCTTAATTTGCATGCGGGGTATAGGATTGTGAGCAACAATAAATTAAAAGAGTACATTTTTTTGCAAGAGCAAAATCTTTTGCACCCCAAAGAACATGTTCAATATGCCAACACTGCAGTGGCATGGATCTATGGATTGTGGCTTAAATTATGCTTCAATCACCCAGATGTTCAAAAATGATAATGGAAGTTGATGCAATATTGCTTGAAAAATAAATTGTTTTTGTTTCCCAGCCAACCTGGATCAATTTTTTGACACTCTTTAACACGCGCCCTGGAGGGGGTGAAATCCGCCCACCCCTCCGGTTTTTCAAGGATAGCGCAAAAACGGCGGCGCGCAGCGCCGCCGTTTTTTGCACACCTGTTCAAAAATTAACTTCCCAAATTATGTAAAATTCTTGGCCTCGGGTCAACTCAGGTCAGCTCACCAGATCAGGTCACGTGATGACCTCAACTCCAAAACGTTTGCAGTAGTACCACAGCCACAGTTTTACGCCGATCAGTTTCAATCTTCCAGGACTTCATAAGGTCATATATACCAACAATTTGTTTATCTCAGATTTCTTATATCGGTGACCTAAGGTCAGGTCAATTTCGTGACCACTAACACTGTGTTGTCAATAACTATCGACATAATGAAGATAGAAGAGAAAATGGTACCAATGTGTTTTCTCGTTGAGACATGCCTCCCAATATGCAACATGACCAACTTCGGTCACCACTTGACCTTGACCTGAGGTCAAATTTCTCAGTTAACCTAACCCGGTCACCATGCATATGATTCGAAGCACCTTGACGAGACAAACGCAATGGCGTAAATACTATTGCTTTATCCTTATTAGGTAAAACGTTATTTGCGAAAAACAGTTTTGCAAAAAAATCACCTTTTTGACATTTGATGACCTCTGGAGCCAAAACTATTGACCTGAGCTCAAATCTGAGGACACCTATGTCGATTGCATTTTTTCAGGGGCTTTCGAATGATTTTTTTCCGTTTGCTGCTAACTATCATAGTTCCGGAGATATTTGGGGGTGTTCGAAGCGAAGTCTTGAAAACTTGAAAATCTGACCCTTGATGACCTCAATATTGACCTGATAAAAACAAAATGAACGAAATACTTTCGAAAGAGCTTGTCTCGAGCTATCTAACGTCGTTTTCCGCTTGTCGGTACGTTGCGTGGTTTTCGAGGTCAAGGGGGGGGGGGGGCGAAATCCGCCCTCCAGAGGCCCTCCAGGGCGCGTGTTAAACTACTGTATCAAAAAATTGACTCAGCATCAGGACTAATTTTATGGGTATAGATACTAATTGTTTATTTTCATCAAATTTGCAGAACCCGCGCACTGCAGAGGCTTTGCGCCGAACACGAACTGCAAGGGGGTGATTTCCGCTCCCCCCTGATATCTCGAAAACTACGCTACGTAGCGAGAAGCAGAAAACGGCATTTGATAGCTTGATACATGTTCTATCGAGAGTATTTCAGTATTGTTTTAGGTCAGGTCAAAATTGAGGTCACCAGAGGTCATCAAAGGTCAAATTTTCCAGTTTTTTTTTCCTGTTTTAGGACATCGCTCCAGAAATTCCCATATATCTCAGAAACTGTGCTAGTTAGAAACAAACGGAAAAAAGCAAACGCCAGCCAATGAAATTTGCAACCTCATGTCAAGGTCAAGTGGTTATCCAAGTAGCGCATGTTGCATATGGGAAGACGTGTCTTGACGAGACAAACACATTGATGTCTGTTTTACTTCTCTATCTTCATTATGTCGGGAGTTATTGACAAAAAAGTGATGGTGACCTCGCATGACCTTAAATGACCCAATAGGGGTCACTGAACAAAACTTGCATTTGGATCATCACGAATATCCTATAATAACATGATCCAGAAGTAATTGGACTAATATCATGCATATCCTTAGCATTTGTATATTTCCCCATTGACTTATTATGGGGAGGTTACGAAATTGACCTGACCTTAGGTCACCGATATCAAAATTCCGAGATAAACGACGAATTGTAAGTACGTATGCCCTCATGACATCCTGTAAGTTTCAAACTGATCGGTGAAAAACTCTGGCTTTGGCACAACTGCAAACATTTTTGAAGGTGGGGTCACTTGACCTGGTCTGGTGACCTGACCTGAGATGACCCTAGGGTATTTTTCTTCTTCAACGTGTGCGCAATTGATGTCCTGACAGGTGTGCAAAAACCCGGCGGCGTTTTTGCCCGTTTTTTTTCGCTATCTTTGAAAAACCTGGGGGGGGGGGGGGGCGGAAATCAACCCCCCCCCCCCTGCAGTGCGCGGGATAATATTGTTATATATTTATGTTGAAAAATTATGTATATTAATTCTAGAAATATAATATGTTAAATGTAAAGAGGTCATCTGAATAATTACAAGAGCAAATTACATAGGTAGTAGCTACCTATATTTGATGAAATTTGTCCCCACACAATCATGCCTCAAACTTTCTAGAAACAAACATATAAGCCTGACGCAAACAGTTTCAGGCATCACTGAATTGGATGGAGTAAACAATGTATTGTCAGATGGTAAGATTTATTTTCGAAATCATTTGAACCACCACCTGAGTCAGAGTTGAGTCAGAGTCCTTTGGAAATAACTCACAGTCAATAAGTCCAAAAACCTGAGTTAAGCACAACCCTGTAAGTCACATAAAACATTTCATAGGTGAAATTCAGGACACTGATTGATATCAGCTAGACACTTTGTTACCAGGCAGACCTATGGTATAAGTCTGTCTGGCAAAGGATTAGTGACAATTCGTCAATTATTTGACTTGATTTAATTGTTTTGTTTTGTATTTACTCTTATTACTCTGTGCTTAACTCATTTGCCTGTTTTCACAGGTTGTATATACATGCCGGTTCTGCCCTGCAAAGAGGTCGACATTTAAAGCCTTTGTGAAACATACCAGGAAACACGAGAAAAGTCAGGCATTCGTTGTTAAATGTACTTATTGTCCGCGTAAATACACCAGCGTTCGTTATTGGGTCAGTCACCAGAAGACTCACATCACCCATGCAACTACATCATCAACAAACGAGGAGCAGACACACGACGTGCCCACGCATTCACGCTTTACAGAACCTTCAGTAGGACCGCACTCAATAGAAACATTTGTAAATAGTGAATTTCCTTTCCAAGATAGTCACAGTCAACCAACAGATGCCGATGGCCTACCTGATCCTGCCTCCACAAACAACGCACCTGGTCCATCATGCTTGCAGAGGGAATCAAAGGAATCTGGGAGGAAAGTAAGCGCGTTTTTTGCTCATCTTAGGACCGAGTGTGGAGTTAAAGAAGTTATGCGTGGAAAAAAGTTATGCGTGGAAGTTGCAGAATTTTTGCATGATTCTGTTGTCCAAGCCGCGAACGAAGCCCGTGCCCACCCAGAAGTGCTAATTGAGAACTTGCCAACGACAAGTGCAAGCGCAACACTTAGATCAGTGCGCAGATTTAGGAGTTCTGTTTCCTCTCAAGATGGGTATATCCAACCGGAAACCGTAGTGCTTGGCCGCAGTAAGGACGGGCTCCCACATACATACCAATATGTGCCATTGCTAGACCAGCTAGATCTTTTAATAAGACACAAGCCAATATTGGACTCGACCTCAGTCATAGAGATAGCTGATACCGTGTACGACGTGTACGAAGATTGGTATACGGGCTCCAGACATAGGAACAAGCGAGGCTTGCACCTTATTTTGTACTACCGACGATTTCCAGACCGTGAATCCGTGAACAAGACCAAACGGAATAAGTTGGGTGCAATATGCACTGTAAGACATGTACCGTTCAGTTCGAGGAGAAAACACATTTTTATACTCTGCTTATTCAAAAGCGTGTATTTCACTGGACTATACAAATAAGCGATTTTGAGCCGAATCGCGGAAGACGTCAAGAAATTTGAAACGAGTGGCGTGATACTGCCTGCCAGCGGTACAGTAATAACTGAATCTGTTGCCTTGCTGATAGGAGATAACCTTGCTGTTCATCAAATCGGCGGTTTATCGGAATCGTTCGGCACGGTGAATAGGGTCAGTAGATACTGCTGTTGCTCCTACAATGACATTCAAGTTCGTCGGAGCGTTGGACAGTGTACGTTGACTATACAACAAGATTATGATCGTGCGCTAGAGGAACTGAGAGCGAGTGGCTTCCCGGACAGTGTGGCAAAGAGGGCATTCGTTCCGCCTGTGTTTTCAACGAACTGAAGGATTTTCATATAGTCGAGGACTCCCCACCGGATATATATATATATATATATATATATATATATATATATATATATATATATATATATATATATATATATATATATATATATATATATATATATATATATATATATATATATATATATATATATATATATGTATGTATGTATGTATGTATGTATGTATGTATGTATGTATGTATGTATGTATGCATGCATGTATATATATATATATATATATATATATATATATATATATATATATATATATATATATATATATATATATATATATATATATATATATATATATATATATATATATATATATATATATATATATATATATATATATATATATATATATATATATATATATATATATATATATATATATATATATATATATATATATATATATATATATATATATATATATATATATATATATATATATATATATATATATATATATATATATATATATATATATATATATATATATATATATATATATATATATATATATATATATATATATATATATATATATATATATATATATTGGGGAGGGGGGCCTTAAAGTGCTGAAACTGGCAACTGTATCTAGTGAGACGCTATGGCGTTTAATCCGTGTATCCTGTATGGTGGGACCCGTGTGGTGTATGATTTGTATCCGTAACAACTTACTAAATTGTCCGCAGTGGCACCGGGTCAGTCGTCGAGGAGTCGCCGCAGCCACCCGCCTCGACTGGGACAGGACCGTCAGGAAGGTCTGCGCGTCAGTAAGTTATTGACACATCCTCATAAAGCCCTACCTAAAGGGGTGTACCGTGTGTTGAGCTGGTCAGAAGCTTGTTGGTACTTCCCTTATTCAGGATTACTCCTGTGTAGCTGTGTGGCACTGGAGGGACCCGGCGGGCTGTCGTATTGCTGGCACTCCGGGTTTGGTCCGCCGTTTTGATGTATGTATTGTACCAATATGGACCAGTGCCCGGCGCAGGTTTACTTCCGCCGCTGTCCAGCGGAGTATATTCTTGGTGTGCGGCGAGGGGTTGTCTTACTATGCGTCTGCCGCCGTTCGGTAGGTGAATGAATCGTCAGATTGCCCTGAAAAGGTCCTTTTTCTCCAACCCTTATGTTCTGTGCCTTGGCTGAAACACCACTCTCACGTTCAAATAGCGTCTCGCAACTCCCATTTAAATACACGTAGCTTTTTCAGAGTCACAAGGCAGGCGGACCACCTTCGTGTTGCTCGAGCGAGAACCAAATGGGGAAAGGGTACGTTTATATATCGTGCCTGTGAGCTGTTCAACGAGCGTGCCTCAGATATTGTTAGTGCCACAGCTGGTCACTTCAAAAAGGAGGTAAAGCGCCGATGTATGACGTGATAGTTTAGTTGGCACTCGTAGCCGGCACGGTGATTTTATGTCTATCTTTACTCTTGCTTGTGATTTCGCTAGCACTCGCAGCTGGCATGGTGATTTTATGTCTATTTTTAGTCTTCCTCGTGATTTTATGAATATTCTAGTTTGTTTCTGTACAATTGACGTGGACTCGTAAAAGCCACATTCCTGTGGAAGAGTGCCGAAACGTGTATACAATACAATGGATGGTGTTACACTAGAGCGTCACGCACAGGTGCGCGACTTGGGAGTCATCTTAGACTCAAAGTTGAACTTCGCTTCTCATGTGGACGCCACAGTCGCAAAGGCCAAACGTATGCTTGGACTGCTTATCCGCAGCATGCAGCTGCCAGCTCCCCGTCGCGTGTGTATTTTAAGTGAAAGCTCAATCACAAGGTCATGTTGTGTGCTTTCAACGCTCATGTCCGCTCCATTGTCGAATACGGGAGCGTGGTCTGGTCGGGAGCGGCAATGACTCATCTTAAACGGCTGGAACGCATTCAGCATTCCTTTTTGATTTGGCTCACGTGTTCATCTGACCACAGCTCCTTTAACCTAGCTTACGATCACTTACTGCAGCATTTCAAGGTTTCCTCCATAAAATCTCGTTTCATGCAGCATGGTCTTATGTTCATACACAACGTTCTTCACGGCCGACTTGACAGTCCCCAGCTCCTGTCATGCTTTCACCTGTCGGCTCCGGCCAGACGGATCAGGTCGCCTGTGCTCTGGCATATACTGTTTGACGTGTCGCTGCTGTGAAAAACGGATCTTTTTGCCGAATTTCTTCCATGTGTAACGAGATTCTTAACGCCTGCGTATCCCTAGATTTCTTTTGCTCGCCATCATCCGACTACAAATCCGTTGTGCGGTCACATGTATCTCGGGCAGGTGCCTTTTGAGCCTTTTGAGCTCGCAGCCAGGCTTCACCACGCGAGGGCTCATCGAATGGTTATGTGTATGTGTGTATATTTGCGTGTACGTGTGCGTGTGCGTGTGCGTGTTCGTGTGCGTGTGCGTGTGCGTGTGCGCGTGCGCGTGCGTGCGTGCGTGCGTGTATGTGTAGGTGTCTTGTCTGTCGTCTTGCATGCGTGTGTATTTTAAGTGAAAGTCATAGTTTTATCTCCTGACTTCGCCTGTAGCCGGGTTTTGTGCCTGTTGGTGATTTATCAATACATACAAATACAAAATAAAAAATGTTGATTTTTTGCAAAAAAAAATCGTTAATAACTTTGTACACAACAAATATAACGCAATACAGGGTACGCCATCGTGTTTATCTCATCAAGACGCTTCGAATGATATACATGGTGACCTTGTTACGTCAACTTCAAAATTTGACCTCAGGTCAAGGTCAAGTGGTGACACAAGTAGGTCATGTTGCATATTGGGAGACGTGTCGCGACGAGGCAAAAACATTGGTACCGGTTTCACTTCTCTATCTTCATTATGTCAAGAGTTATTGACACAAAAGTGATGGTGACCTCGGATGACCTCAAATGACCCCGTAGGAGCCACTGAGCAAAATTTGCACTTGGATCATCAAGAATGTCCTATTATAGCATTATCCAGAAGGAATTGGACTGATATCATGCCTATCCTCGAAATAGGAAGCCTTTGAATATTTATTCATTGAATTATAATGGGGAGGTCACGAAATTGACCTGACCTGATGTTACTTATATCACAATTCCGAGATAAACGTTTTGTAGACACTGATGGCCTCATCCAATCCTAAAAGTTTCATATCGATCCCTGACAAAACTGTGGTCATGGCACGACCGCAAACTTTTGTGGAGGTGGGGTCACTTGACCTGACCTGGTGACCTGACCTGACCTGACACGAATCTCACTTAAAGAAGAGGTGTGAAAAAAATAAATGGTAAGGTATCCAAAATTTGGCGGCGCTATGCGCCGCCAATAGCGCCGCCAAATGAGGCGCCATTTTTTCGTAATCTGGAGAAAAAAAAACGAAGGGGTATGTTCAAACACCCCCCCCCCTAGTCGGGCGCGGGTTAAGTATGTAACTCATGACGTCATTTTTTCAAATTAACTTTTTTACCAGATATCGCAAAATTAATGCCACTATTGTCTTTCCGAGACAAAACTGGTCCATAAACATGTCTTGTTCATTTATATAAATCAATTTCAAAAGTTAACCTTATTTGACCTGACCTTGACCTTTCATGGGGTCAGATTGTGAAAGTGGTTCCTGCTATCGAGTTCTACGTGTAAAATAACCCGTAAAACATGTGTCGCATGACATTCGTAGACCTTTTGCTAACAGTGACCTTTTGTGACATGATCTTGATTTGCTTACAATACCATTGCCATTGCTTACCATTGTCACCAATACCATTGCTTACAATTTCACTTTTGTTTATACGGGAGATGTATAATGCCTTTGAGTACACATTGTGTGACACTAGTTGCAATCCATGCAAAAAACGCATTGCATGGAACATATGGCCCAACACTAAAATACCTAAATTTTGACCTTTGACCTGACAGTGACCTGACCTGTGACCTTGAAAACCAAATTGTAAGCCTTCGTCAGACTCAGATCATTGAGACCTTTCGAAAAGATGGCAGGGGGTGCCACTTTTAGCTCCCCCCCCCCTAGCGGGCCGCGGGTGGCGAAATACCACAGTCAGTGCCGGGTTCACACATCATATGGGTGATCATGTACGTTCGCTCCTCACGCTGGCAAATTTCACTTAATTATCCTAGCTGTCACTGGTCCCCTCTTATGTTGTAATTTCCAGCTCAGGAGGACAAATTTGTCATACGATTAAAAGCAAAGGGACGCCATATTCCCTGTAATGGGGTTGGGGACAGATAGTGGGTTTTCACGCCTAAATAAGTCAGCGTACTTTTCTCGATTTTGCAATATACTTCTTGCACACATCTTAGGGCGCCTCCCATCATTTAACTTGGTCTTAACTTGTCGTATTTTGTTTGTAACATTCTGGATGTATTTTCGTGATGACACGGAAACAGCTCTGGAGCGAATTAATGCCGATTCCCTGAAAGAAGCGCCCTGTTTGAATGTCCATGTGCCGCATACTCTATTACTCAGCATAGCGGATTAACGCTTTTACCGCCGCGCATAAGATAAGGCTTTTGAGAAGCTCATATCTCTGCAACCGCACGTCCGATTGACAACGCAAAAAGTCAAACGGGCAAAAAGTAAAATGGGATAAAAGTCAAATGCAAAAAGTCAAAACACCAAAAAGTCAAAAAGACAAAAAGTCAAATGCAAAGTCAAACGGACAAAAAGCAAAATGGCAAAAAGGCAAAAAGCAAAAAGTCAAACGCAAAAAGTCAAACGGGCAAAAAGTCAAATGGGATAAAAGTCAAATGCAAAAAGTCAAAACACCAAAAAGTCAAAAAGACAAAAAGTCAAATGCAAAGTCAAATAGGCTAAAAGTGAAATGCAAAAAGTCAAAACGGCAAAAAGTCAAACGGACAAAAAGTAAAATGGCAAAAAGGCAAAAAGCAAAAAGTCAAACGCAAAAAGTCAAACGGGCAAAAAGTCAAATGGGATAAAAGTCAAATGCAAAAAGTCAAAACACCAAAAAGACAAAAAGTAAAATGCAGTCAAAAGGATAAAAGTCAAATGCAAAAAGTCAAAGAGGCAAAAAGTCATAATGGATAAAAGTAAAAAAGGCAAAAATTCAAATGCAAAAAGTCAAAAAGGCAAAAAGTCAAATGCAAAAAGTAAAATGCAAAACTGCGGACGAATATTTGCGGACGAAGATTTGCGGACGAAGATTTACGGACGAAGATTTGCGGACGAAAATTTGCGGACGAAGATTTGCGGACGAAGATTTGCGGACGAAGATTTGCGGACGAAGATTTGCGGACGAAGATTTGCGGACGAAGATTTGCGGACGAAGATTTGCGTAGACGAATATTTGCGTAGACGAATATTTACGATACGAAGATTTGCGTATACGAAGTTTCGCGGATACGAAGAAATGCGAGACGATGATTTGACGATACGAAGAAATGCGAGACGAAGAAACGCGCGACGAAGAAATGCGCTACGAAGAAACGCGCGACGAAGATTTGCGGACGAAGAAATGCGCTACGAAGAAATGCTGGACGAAGAATTGTCCGGACACCGAAAAATTGCCATATTAATGCCAGGAAACCTTCAAATCTGACAAAAGTTGGTGGGGCATAACACAAAGTTGGTGGGGCAGTGGCCACACCATGTGAATAGGAAACTCCATCCGTGCAGGTGAGTCGTCATGCTATTTCATTTACCAACAGCCAACGGCCCAACAGATTCCTATTTTCCTATCAACGTATTCACTAATTATGCTGTGATTATCGTTACAAATATCACAAGAGCATAAGCCAGACAAAAGGTAATTTGTTTAGCATTAGGATAAATCATTTGGGTAATCAGACGCCTATGACGGATACCTTTGCACAACATTGAGTGGGAAAATGTGCCACATGCCATTATTTTAAGATTGAAAAGAAGGGTTTGACACATTAAAAAATAAAAGGAGGAAATTTTACTTTTCTGTTACCCTGAGGAGGATTTCAAAACACATTTCACCAAATAAAAGTTGCTTATATTGTATATAAAATGCTGAAACATGCCAATTTTCTGCATTTTTTCTTCTTCATATTTGGCAGGGCTATGCCCACTGGTATTCCACTGCAACTGTATCCGCCAGTGGTGTTCTATCAATATGTTTGCCAGTGATGATGTTCATTGTTCAGTGAGCAAAATGATAAATTATGGAAATGTAAGGTTATTTGACCAAAGATGATACAGGTAGGTAATCTTCGACTAAGGCAGGTACCTGTCAGTGCGCCGTGTAATTCACAGTATGGCAGCATATGGTAACATCATAAAAGCAGCTGCATTGTGCACCACGGCAAAATTTCCATATTTCTGCTGAAGAAGCTGTTAAACCTAACCAGGGTGTGTCAAGAAACAATTATAATAACATAATCAAACCTGACCTAACCTTTACAGCAATTACGGTTGCAGGGACCAACATTTGAACAATCCGCTCACTGCGCTGCAGTCCTACTGGGATCTGTTGCCCCCAGACCCCCAGACCATCTTGTAGACAAAACCTAACCCTACAGCGATAATAAGTTGTCTGATGTATTAATGCAACCTAACCTAACCTAACCTATTTATAATAATAAAGGCTTCATCAGAAGACATGGAAATGCTGCCATGGTGCACAATGCCTCTGTTTTTCTGATGTTACCATGTGATGCTGTGACGTCATACTGTACATAACATGGTGCACTGACAGAAAGTGTGTTACCCTGTGTCTTACCCCATGTGACATGCCGCTGCATCAGCTGACCCTGTGTGACCTGTCACTGTGTCTGTGTCTGACCCCGTGTGACCTGCCACTGTCTGACCCTGTGTGACCTACCACTGTGTCTGAACCTGTGTGACCTGCCATTGCATCTTACCCCGTGTGACCTGCCACTGTATCTGACCCTGTGTGACCTGCCACTGTGTCTGACACTGTGTGACCTGACACTGTGTCTGACCCTGTGACTTGCCATTGCGTCTTACCCCATGTGACCTGCCACTGTGTCTGACCCTGTGTGACCTGCCACTGTGTCTGACCCTGTGTGACCTGCCACTGTCTGACACTGTGTGACCTGCCACTGTCTGACCCTGTGTGACCTACCACTGTGTCTGACCCTGTGTGACCTGCCACTGCATCTTACCCAGTGTGACCTGCTGCTGTGTCTGACCAGTGTGACCTGCCGCTGTGTCTGACCCGTGCGACCTGCTGCTGTGTCTGACCCATGTGACGTGCCGCTGTGTCTGACCTGTGTGACCTGCTGTGTCTGACCCGTGTGACCTGTTGCTGTGTCTGACCCGTGTGACCTGCTGCTGTGTCTGACCCCTGTGACCTGCTGCTGTGTCTGACCCTGGTTGTTGTACGCTGGTTGTTGTACTGTATGTTGGTGTGGTCGTGCCATGACCCGAGCCCCCCCCCCCCCATGAGCTGACCGCCCATCTACCCACAGGCAGTGAAGAAGCGTCTGCCCCAGTCCGAGTCGGAGCCGAGCTCAGCGGCCAAGCGTCCCTCGGAGGAGGCAGGCAGAGCTGGCCAGCTGACCGAGCGCAACAAGGTGGCCGCCCGCTTCCGGCCGGCCTATTTCCCTTCCCTTCACCTGCGTTTTTGCCTGAAGCAGATCGTTCTCATTTAAATAATCTGGATGGCTGTGTTGTACGGTACTTTTTTATTTTGCTCGGTAAAGGCTGAATAGGGACACTGTCGTGTGGTTTTGGTAACCAAAGGATGCATTTTGTCGCATTATTCGTGAAGGAAGCACATTTCGGTTTGATAATAGTTGATCAGGTTGTTGCATCTGGCTAGTCAAGGGTGGGCACAATGTCGTGTATGATACTGTTAACTGGTTCCTGCACTGCGATACGAAAATAAATGTAGAAAGCATTACACTGTCTGCGAAATAAAATCATCAAGAATAGAAATCGAAATATCAAACGGAAGATTTCGTGATCAGTGTCCTAAGTATGCTGTATGGTCTGTACTCTGTACACAAATTTTCAGCGAAATCGAGATACACGGCGGACCTTCGTATGTATGACCGTCCGTATTTCGTAAGATACGAAAATCCAAGACCAAAAACATTGGATTCGTGATCAGCGCATCGGATATGGTTTGTGGACCAATTTTCAGCGAAATCGAGATACCCGGCGGACCTACGTATGCATAGGCGTAGGAACAGGGGGGGGGGGGGGGCAGCCGCCCCCCCCCCCCCCAACATTTTGGATTTTACCATTACGCCTATGGGCGTTGCATGGAAAGAATCGACTTCAGAATGCCTCCGGACCCCCCCCCCCCTCCCAACTTGAACATAGTTCCTACGTCCCTGTTCGTATGTATGTATGACCGTCCGTATTTAGTAAGGTACGAAACAATCCCAGATCAAAAACATTGGATTCGTGATCAGCGTATCGGATATGGTCAGTGTATCAATTCTCAGCGAAATCGAGATGCCTCAAATATCAAACTACATTTAGAATAAATCTGCTCCTAGTTTGACGGTGGTGTACGAAGACGCATACGTTTCAATGGTTGGTTTGTTTTGTATTAAAAGCGCCAGAATTGTCTCGAAAAAATGTGCCATACTTTGGCAGCGTAAAGGATTTCTATATAGCTCTCTAGAGCTCAATATGACGTCATCATACCAAATTTAAACAACTTAATTTTTATCAAATTAAGTGTCGTTTTCGAGAGAAAACATATCACCATCGTTTTCAGCAGCACTTACTTCCTATTTTCGGGTACAACCGGCGTATATTTGACAACTT
>JAXIVJ010000327.1:192500-270477 GCA_036785665.1 Chirona hameri | reverse complement strand
ATATATATATAAAATAGCGCATTACGTACGCTGTCACGTGTCCACGCCGGTCTGTCTGTCTGCTTCCCTCCAGCCAAACTGGAGAAGCGTCTGGCGCAGGAGGACCGGGACCTGCCGGAGATCCCGCTGGTGGTGCCGGACCCGCCGTCGCCGGTGCTGATCGGCGTGCCGGCCGCCGACAGCAGCTTCACCCTGCTGATGGGCGGCTGGGACGCCGGCTGGGTGCACACCGCATCGTTCAAGGAGCCGCGGCCCGCTGCCGTCCGCGTGCCCGGAGCCGAAGAGGTCGGCCATCAGCGTCAGGACCTTCAGGTGGGCGGCAGGGGGTCGGCATCAGGACGTTCAGGTGGGCGGCAGGAGGTTGGCCTTTAGCGTCAGGATTCTCAAGCTAGAGGCGGGATGTTGGTCTCACCAACGATGCAGCTGACAATGGTATTTAACAATTCAGCCAGTGTTCACTGAATGTGACTCGAGTCAGGAGTGCCCTCAAAATCAGAACGTCATTTTTTGGATAGTGAGGTGACAGAGGAGATTTGTGTGTGTTTGTGTTTTTTTTTGTTGTTGTTGCAGTGCGATGGGAAGTACCTGATCTTGGTATGGCTGATGGCCGGATCAGGATTCACGCCGTTCAGGGGGACCCGTGGAAACTGGACGACTACTGGCACCTCTCGATGCACGACAATACATACGGACAGGTCACCGGCATTTGTTTCTCCTATGACCAGAGGTCAGGCTCAGCTGATATACGACTTTCTAAAGCGGAATCGTGCAGGTTCATGCAATGCAGCATACATATTATTTTATTGAATAATTCATTTGTTTTCTTTTGACAATGATTTTGGTTGAACTTCATCTTTTATTTATCTAAATAGGGCTTTCTATTTGGAATGTTTATCGAAGTTTGTATCAGGTATGACAAGACAATCCTTAGCGTCCAATTGTAGTGCCAAATAGGTATTTACAAAAATAATACGGACGAAATATTAATTGTTTCGAATGGAGTTATAGCCAAAGCAGAGTTCTTAATTTTCAACCGGGTGCAAACCAACGACAGCAAGTTTCTTCAAAACGCCTGATAAAAATGTCGATTACCTTTTTCATCTTCGCCCGATCTCATGACTCCCCAAGTATATGTACTGAACCAATGATAAGCCTTACATGCCATTAATAAATCCTCTTCCCACTTTGTCTGCCGTTGTCAGGAACGTGATCACATGTGGTGCCGACGGCAACATCTTCCTGTTCGACTTTGTCCCTCCTGAGGGCATGTCGCGACCCCGCTCCGCCAAAATCGTTATCGGAGGACCGGTGAGTCAAAGGGACCAGCATGCGGTGTAACGAGCGAGTCAACACCTTCAATGCCTCAACTCCATTTAATAATGCTCAATCTTCATTAAATGGAAGCATGGCAATGCTATTAAATATAAGTAATGTATGGAAGGCTTTCAATTTTAGTAGTGGCGTTTATGATGAATAGTGATAATAATTATGCAGTTATAATGTAAGCCAATAATTTTACACTATTGAGAGTGTAAGTCGCTGATCGGCCCCCTCCCTCCTGGACAGCCTGAAGAGCGCGTGGACGACATTGACGACGCGTCGACGTACAGTCTGGAGCAGCAGCGGCAGCGATCGGCGCTGGACGCTCGTCAACAGCTGGCAGACTCACGCAAGGTGGCCGTCAAGGCCGAGCTCGCCGAGCTGCGCAGGGAGTTCAAACAGTGGGTCATCATGTGAGTATGCTGTCACAGGGGAATGCAATGCGCTGGTTATGTTGATATTGATGATCCCTTGTATTGCTGTGGAAAATACTGCGGTTATCCCTGTCTGTCATTGCTGATATGCGCATAATTCTTGGTCAGGTGAACTTTACTAATGCTGTTCAAAATTGCGAATACATAACATTTGAACTGGGCATTTGCTGGGAAGTCAGAAGGCTGATCCTCCCTTTGGCCTTAAATCCATAAATCCTCCTCGCTCTCCAGTGTCATTTTTTGCCGCTGAAATATGTGATGTTATTTAGCATATATGTCAAAATGCTACACATAATGCGATACATAAAACGCGTAGGAATCGTATATAATACAGGGATTTTATGTAAATGAGATCCATTGGCATCAGCATTTGTATATGCAACACCTTGTCGCCAGAAATCAGGGCCTGCCGAGCCAAGTTGTGGTGACCCACGACGAGCTGCTGCTGGACGAGCGAATCCGGGCGGAGCAGAGACGCAAGGCCGAGCAGAACCTGCAGACGGTCAGTTGGCCATGCAAACACCCGTATACGGTAACAATAGGAAAGGCCAAACTTAAAAAACACAATCGCTTTCATGATATCTCATTTTTCATTCATGACATCTTCACTCATGGACAAGACTTTTGCACTTCTCGATATTTGTGTCCGCATCGATTTTGCTGATATGCTCCGTTCCAGATTATGCTACTAATTGCACTTGTTGTAGATGACCGAGAACGAACTTGTCATTCGGTCTTGGGATCCCGTTCTCGTCGAGCTCTTTTTTAGGAACAGGCTAGACTTTTATGGATATGGGATGAAATGTCTTATTTTCTCCCAGTGCCGGTTGAGTTTAACGTGAGTACACACTAAGTCGGCGGACAGGAAGTTCCAGTCGCTAACGACCCTGGTGGACGCTCTCGCTCAACACCGTGACGTTGTATCTCACAGGCCCTCAAGGAGATGAAATGGGAAGCCGAGAAATATCGCCTGGGCCGCGCAAAGCTCTCCGACAAGTTCAAGGGCGATATGGAGTACGACAGAGTAGTGGTTAGAGGTTTCAGGTGAGACAGCTCATAGAGCTCAGGCGAAACGCGATCGATCGAGCGATGTATCACGTTATTATCAGTAGTGATGCCGTCTCTTTTCTCTAACTTTGGTGTTTTGTTTACTGTTGACCAGTCTTCGATATGTTAACAAATGATGTCATTGCCATTAGCATTTGGTGCATTTTCTTGCGCCTGCACATACTTGCGTTTGCATTGCTAAGACATTGCTCATAAGGAAAGCTAAGGTCCACTAACTCCGCTCAGTGGTAAGTGCATCATATTTATTGTAAAACTATCCATCAAGGCGCCTACGTAACTAAGCTATTAGGCTTTCTTATAAATATGTATGCAGCGTAACATAGCATGGGGTCTGTCAATTTAATTGAATATGCAACCCGCAGGATAACTGTAGGTATAACCACTGAAGATCAGCACACGTTCACAACGTATCACGCAAAGTCCAAACTCACTTTTGGTCTATGCACTAGAGCCCTTCATGGAATGGGAATATCCATGGAACCCATGGAACGGGATGGAAATGGGTGGGAATGGGGCCTTTTTAAATGTAACGGGTTGGAACGGGTTTGGGACAGACTATATATTTTTTTTGCACCACAAAAAGTGAAATGTGCTGGAACGGGTGGGAATGGGAGCCCCATCAATTATGAATTATGATTGGAAAATGTTTGTTTCTGGCTGAATGGGCTGGAAAGGGGCTGAAAAGGTGTCCCATGAAGGGCTGTACTATATGCACGTAATGCATACCACATAACCTTGGACAAGGCATAACTGATGGATCCTCCACCCCCCCCCCCCCCCACCCCCCGCCCCCTGGCAGGAATCAGCGCGAGGTATCCACGTTCCGCGTGAAGAAGCTGTCTGACAGCTTTTGGAAGTCCCGCGACGAGACTTCCGCCACCGTCAGTCGTCTGGACGTGACTGCTCTGTCCAAAGCCCCGTTAGTAATCTCTGGCGATGATGGGCATATGTAGTGCATTATTGTATATGTGTCACATCTGTGGTGCGCTATCATAGATGTCAGTAGATCACTTCTACCGAGTTGTTTCCATCCAGGAACTCTATCCAGGAGGAAAAACAGTTTGTTTTCTTTTTTATTTGCTTCTATCCCATAACAATTCGGTAACCAGCACCTCATAGCGGAGTCCCGTGTGTTTTTATCAGCTCCAGCGCGACCACCTCCCGGTCTCGTCTCGTGCTCTCCTCCGATCCGGACGCCAACCGGTTCGAGCAGATGACCCAGGCGGCGCGGCGACAGACCAGGAAGAGCGTCGGCATCCGCGCCTACCACGCCCTGCTGCGACTGGAGAAGAAACGAACCAAACGACGCCGACGACGTACTCAGGTTCGTGCAGGAGAATTTACTACAGTTATTGTGTTCATTGTCACACCGGATGCCGTTACAACTCCGGCCATGGACGAGCAATGCTGTGAGTCGGGCAATTGGCAGTGAATGGGCAGTTGCAGCATAGTGGCGCACGCACAATATCCTTCGGATATCTGTGCAGTTTGTACCTTGTGTCGAAACTTTACGACTATGAAATAAGCCAACATACATTTGTTTTGTTTGTTTGCTTATCATGTCGCTGGTCATCCCCAAAGCTGTTATATTATTTGCGACATGACGTGTCAGGAAGACATTGTCTATCAGATACTCCAGCGTCGCTTTTTGTAACTCTTCCTCGTGAATAGCGTGTTGATCATGTGCACCTCCTGTAATGACCTGCCTTTGTGCCGCAGTGGAACAAGATGGTGGCTTGTCGTCCAGACGGTAAGACAGACGACCCAGCCGACCTGGATGCCATTCAGGCTGCCGTGGACAGCCTCGGCGACTTCAAACTGAAGACGGCCGCCGACTTCAAAGTGGTGGACTCACGACAAAACACGACACACTTGAAGAGACTTCAACTCATCTCGGTCAAGGAGCAGGTGGGCGCAAGTTTGCAACTTCTAGAATAAAAAAAGGTGCTAATTACGTTTTAAAATGCCCCGTACCAAGTGTTGAAGTCGAATTACATTTGGTTGTTCACTGAAGAGTGAATAGGTATACTGTACCGCAATGCACAACTGCTGTGCAGAGCAGTCGCTCAAAGACGACGGCAGACTCTGCAGTTATGTCTGATTGTAGGCTGTCCCGCACAGCCCTGGTGTCTGTGCGGTCATCTGGTGTACTGAGGCACAGCACCAACTTAACCCTATTCCCTGAGGGCGGCCATAATTACGTTAACCTGCGGGGGGGGGGGGCAGATTCTGCCCCCCCCCCCCAGAGATCTCGAGAACCGCTCGGTGGATGTTGATGGGGAAATCACCATTCGATGCGTCACGACAAGATCTCTCTTTATGGACCCCAAATTTTTGTTTTGTACAAAAATGAGGGGGGGGCAGGGGGCAAAAATCCGAAAATTTTGGGTGTTTTTTGATAGGTCATTGCAGCCATGTGGCTCGACCGATTTTCATGCCCCAAACGTTTTTGAACTTCTCATGTACTGGTCTTTAATATATTAAAAGACAAAAAAAAAAATAACAAATCATAGGCGTAAGCAGGGAAGGTAAAATGGGGGATTTTCTGAGAAAAAAATTGTGCTGTTCGTGATTGTTGGGACGTCATGAACGTTACATGTGGGCATTATATGCTGTAATTTGTTAAATTTGATATATTGCGCATAGGCGGATCCAGAAGAAAAAAAAACATGGGGGCACCATGTGCGTAACGCTTTTATCATCTTACTAATTTGAAGTTGGACCTAATTTGAGGGTGGGTATCGCCTCCTATTTGTGTATGCTGAGTGCGCCTCTGCCCCAAAAATATGTACAATCCCAATATCTATGATGCATATTGCATTGGAATTGTTTCTGACGCATTTATTGCACTGCAAACCACGAAGGAAGTATGCGCCGCAAAACCGCATTCGTAACACCCTCCCCAAAACAGGAGCCTGAAATCGCCTCTGCTGAACCGATTTTTTTCAAAATTTTGACACAACACGCGCCATTTAATTTTGGGGAAAGTCACAAAGTTTCAGGACACTAGGCGTAACGGTTTAGAAGCGGCAAGTGAAAAACTACCAGGGGCAGAATCTGCCCCCGCATGGAATAGGGTTAACGTCGATTCATCTTCGCTGCAAATATTTTGCATACGAGCAGTAAAATGCGTATGCGCTTCAGGAAAGAGTCTATCTGCTGTCCGGTTTACATCAGACTCTATTGAGAGAAACATTTATCGTCACTCTTAGAAACTTACTTTTTTTTCAAAATCCCTTGGACAAAACGATCCCTGTTGATAACAACTATATTCTGTCCCCCAGATATACAAGAACAAGTTGGCGTTCAACGAGCGTGTGCTCACCATGCGTCGCCGCAAGAAGGAGGTGCTGAGCAGCGTGTGCGCCGCGCTGTCGCGGGCTACCGTGCTTCAAACGCAGCTGCCGCCCTCGCTGCACGTGCAGCTGCCCGTCCGGCCGGCACTGGCCGACGATGAGTGTCCAGAGTCAGTGTATCAGGTAAGTGAGGCGATGGATCAGCTGCCCTGCGTAGGATAATGCGGGCAGATGTCATCCGTTTTATATGATGCCTCCTGATTTGTTACCGACATTTTGTTGAATGTTCTTCCTTACCGTTACTTCAGCTCAGTAAAAATGGACCTTGTTTTTGATGTTCGTGCTATCGCCTTCATTTGTGTTTAAACAAGCCGTGCATTATGTTTAACTTGAGAGAACCAAGACAAATATATACAAACTCAAAGATTCCTTAGACACATTGCCTATTTGGCTATTCCCACGAATCATCCAGCTGCCCTTTGATAGCCTGCTGCCCCTGTACCCGCCTAGATGTCCGACTCGGCTCTGGCCGAGTACCGAAAGGTAGCCGAGGCGGCCGCCGCTGTGGCCCATGAGGACCCAGCGCTGGTAGCAGCACAGGCGGCGTCAGCGGCGGCAGCAGCTGCAGCAGCTGAGACGCCCTCTGACAGCACTGGGACCACCACCACGCCGGCCACCACTCTGCGTCGGCGGAGCCTGCTGCGGGCGCGCCACCAGGGCGGTCCGGTGGAGGCGGCCGTACACCGCGCCAAGCCGGTGGTGCAGAAGTCCAGCACAGACCAGACGCTCAGCAGAATGGCAGAGATCAGGTCAGATGCCGCCCGGGAGCTGTCTACTTAAAATTATTGTCTCCTTAACCTGCGAGTTACTGGGGTATATTTCATAACGCGACTTACTGGGGGGGGGGCTATTTCCCCCCCCCCCCCCTCTGATCTCCGGAACTACTGGACCGAATGTAAAAATTCAAACGGCATTCGATAGCTCTGGGAATTTTCTCGAGGGAAACATAATATTGTTGACCTCGGGGTCACTGATGACGTCACAGGTCAGGTCAAGTACAAAATGTTTGACCGTGTCAAAAGGTCTATGGATGGAATTGTCGCGCAAAATTGCGATATTAAACGCATAAGCCGTTGATAAATCGGTATGATTCGTGTGTCTGACACTTCTAAGTACCTTTCTAAGCTGTTTATGACCTTGAGTCAGGTCAAGGTCATCCGAGGTCACGAGGTCAAACTGCAGATTACGGTCATTAGGCGTTGTAACACATGTTTATGGGTTTGTTTTTCGTCTAGAACGCGACAAATGACCTTAGAACATTGTTTGTTCCATATAAATAGAAGTAAAAAGCAAAAATGGAAATGCGTTTTTTTTTGTCAGTAATGCTGTGAGAAGTGGTTGATTTTTGTCATTTAAAGGTCATAACTCGGTCATTTTTAAAGATATCGACTTTAAATTTGGTACACATATTCACCGCATACGTCTCGATCACATATATTCCGGTTTTTGGATAATTCTGATTTTTTCTTGATTACAAAAAAAAAAAAAATGTCTTTGAATTTCTAAAAATTTTGAATTAAAAAAACTCAAATATTCGAGATATCAGTTTAATAGCCCCGTCTATTGTCAGTAATTTGATTTAATACAATTTAGTTTATCTAAAATATCGTACCTTTGACAGCGTTTTCCGCAAACCATTATTTTACAACAAAAACCGAATAACATGACGTCACTCTGACGTCATTCTCGGTTGACCTATCATAGCGTTATATTTTTAATTTTCCAACATGTGTATAATTAATGTGAGAGAAGTTACTGCAATTTTAGTGACGATACGGGTGTTAGTTTAGGAGTTATTGCAAAATAACGGGAGGGGGGGGGGGCAAAAAATAGCCCCCCAGTAACTCGCGGGTTAACCCACGCTGCCTTGGGTGGGGAGGGGGGGGGGAGTTACACCCCTCCCGGATTTTCTCAACAACTTAACAACTATGACAGATATCGACGTGAAACTTATGGTACCTTATGGTGCATTAATTCTACGTCTTCTGTCATTTGTTTTTTTAATTGAAATTGGTGAAATAGTTTTGGAGATAATGACGTTTTAGTGACGTCATGTCATGCCATTTTTGGTGGAAAAACGTTACATGTTGTTTTTGTTTAATCTTAAAAAATAGAGTTTTGAAATCGCAAATAAAAAAAGCAAAAGAAAGGAAATAACATTCTTTTTTAAATGGCTATCTCGGATTTTTTTTTTTTCATGTTGGTTTTTTTACCAAAAAACAAAAAATAACTGATATTTTTTCTCGGAAGAATTTCCACAATGTTTTTGTTTAAAGATATTCAAAACTGGAAGGTTTATTAGAGAACCAAGTATAGAAAATACCCAAACCAAATTTCAAAGCAATATCTTTATTTTGGACTGATTTATGGCTCCCTAAGTATAATTAACTCTTGACTTCATTTGTGAAGTTACGTTTTTTGGCTTTTAATGACCAGATACAGACAAATGAATGCCACTGCTGTATTTCTGAGACAAAGTTGGTCTAGAAACATGCCTTTTTATTTAGATGAATAAATTACGTCTTGTTTTCCTATTTGTGACCTGACCTTGACCTGAGGGCCATTATGTGGGGTCAGGTTGTGTAAATGGCTGCTAATTTCGAATTATACGTGTAAAATAACCCATATCACATGTGTCGCATGACTTTCGTAGACCAGTGACTTTTTGTGACCTGACCTTGACCTTGACCTTTGCTTACAATTTCACTTTTGCTTATGTGGGAGATGTATTATACATTTGAGAGCAGTTTGTGAGATAATAGTCGCAATCGAAGGCTTTGGATGTAAAGTATGGCCCACAAGCCCAAATACTTCAATTTTGACATTTGGCCTGACCGTGACCTGACATGTGACCTTATTTTAATAATTTTGCATATGCGTTAGATTTTTCTCACGGAAAGCATCGATTTCCACCTTGCGCGTTTCGCTGCGGTCATTGGTTCGGAGGATACGAGGAGGGATTAAAATTTACCCCCCCCTCAGCGCCGCGCGTTCGGCTGGAAACCACAGCGCCGTGCGGGTTAACGAACTACTTAGGGATGACAATAAATAATGTATAATTGTATTCAGACATCGAACATAGTTTTAGCATCACTCACCGTAAGGGCTGATCTGTCCGTCGGATGTAAACATCGTGTATTGCTTCCTATCAACACACGCTTCTCGGACTAACTCCAGAACGGTGTTTTCCCGAGATCGAGAACTGAAGAAGATGGATGAGCTGATGGAGGAATTCGACGACATGGTTTACGACCTGTGGAAGGAGATGGTGCATATCGAGTATAAGCTGAAGAACGCTGACCTCCGACTCATCACCAGGTGAGCCTGAGCATGCTGCGATGCTGCCCTGCGCCGGGAAGGGCATGGACTCTCATTTGTTGTTCTAGTGACGCCGAGTTAATGTCATAGCTGCAGGAATTTGGCGCACGGTTTACATGCTAATGATGAGTGTGCAAACATGAGTTATCCCCTTATTTGATATACAAAGAGGTTACGATCACGTTGACAGTTGCCTAGGTTGATGCTGATGTTTACACACATGTTGTGGTGAGATAATCAGGACCCTGTAGCGCCCCGATTAAAAATAATTATGCTTGCCGTTTTGCAGGTTCCGAGAGCTAATGCTAGTGCGAGAGTTTGAGAAGAGAGAGGCGGCCCTGAATTCCACTCTGCAGGAGCGGATGCTGGAAGACGCGGAAGGACAGCTGACGGTAGGTGTCGCGCGAATGATAAATCCCCCCTTTACCCTAATCCACAGCAAAATAAGAACTTTGGTGTATCCATAGTTAAGTGCGTTTGGGACGGCCGGTCGCCGAACTGAAATAATTCCAACCAAGAAGATTAACTGAAAAAATCACATGCTGTACCATACAAAACCTGAATCGATTATGGACCGCAAAAACATAAGTATGAACTTCCATGGGCAATGTCTCACGTCAAATGTGCTGAATATTGTACACATTGTATCACCTATGACAGTGCGAAGCACCCGATTATAGACATGGCAACCAGTCAAAAATAGGGCCTAAAACTTTGTAGTTAAAACCTCAGTGTTCTGTTTTGGTTTTGCATTGCTCTTCCAAGTCTGTCATGGATGAGCTCAAGGATGGTGGTGTAAAAGCTACGTGCCAATCGCGTATTCACGTCTCCTCTCACCCTCGGCGCACTCAGCTGGCCGAGGTGGCACAACGGTTTGAGGGACATACACGCGAGCAGGAGGACCTCGAGCTTCGTTTGAAGGAGCTGGCCAAGGAAGTCGCCTCTAACGTGCCCGGCGATAAGTACGCCAAGTTCCTGCTCCGCGTCTACAAGAAGAAGATCAAAATAAAGTCGGATGCGAAGAAAGACGGTGAGCGCTTGCTAGACTATAGGACAAATAAATACTGTATTATCAGCGCTGACGCCTCTTTATGAATGCTGCTCCTCGACTGATGGCGATTGACCTCTGACCTCTGCCTGGCAGATGACGAGGATAGCGACTCGTCCTCCTCGCTGTCTGACTCTGATGACTCTGATGGTGATGACGAAGACGAAGAGGAAGAGGATGCAGTCCAGGAGAGCTGGGATCTGAGCGCCTGCCCTCCTGGGTGTGACCAGCAGCTCTACGACTGGGTGTCAGAGATGCGACTCAACAGGTAGGTCACTGCAGGATCATTTGGATTTAATCAAGAACGTCAATGAATTGTAGTGGCTTCCTGTGATGATTTCTAACGAATGCTGACAACTTCATATTTTAAAGGCTCTGGTATCTCGTATTGGCATCCCAGTACTGCTAATTTAAGCACATCGCTGATACCTTACACATATTGTCACCGTTTTTCCAATTTATAGAAATAATGAGATAATATGCATTTTATGCAACCTTGGTAACATATTGAACTTATACTTTGAGCTAGAGTACTGCTTTAGAGTGTACACATACAAAGTTGCTCGATACTTGACAAATATCTCCTAATATTTACGCTAGAATATCCAATAACCACATTGGCATACAATGTGTGAATTCAAATTGCCCATACATTCCGCCAAACTATCTTTCAAGTTCAAGCCAAACTCGCATTCAAAAATGATTTTAAAGATGTTTGTCCATAACATCATATATTATCGCATAAATATTATAAATCGGAGCATGCAACAAACATTCACACGCACAGCCTCGTATTCCATAGTCATCTGCATGATACACTTGTCAATTTTCGCCGGACACAAACATTCAGTTGTATCGCTTGGGAGCGGTGGCAGAAGCTGACCTGTACCGAGCAGGGGCAGGGGAAGGATTGTAACGGGCAGAAGCAGGAGTGGGGGTAGGAGCTGGGTTGTAGCGAACAGGGACAGGAGCTGGCCTGTACTGTGCTGGGGCGGGGGCGGGGCTGTAGCGGGCAGGGGCAGCGGCAGGGGCAGGAGCTGGCCTGTACTGTGCTGGGGCAGGGGCGGGGCTGTAGCGGGCCGGGGACGCCGCCGGGGCCGGAGCCTGTCGGTAGCTCTGCTCTCCCTGGTATACCTGTGGCACCACTGGCACCGGGTACTCAGTCGGCACCGGCGTCGGCAGCACGTCGCTCACCGGCTGGTAGCCGTTCTCGTCGGCGGTGAAGGCCAGCTGCACTGCGTTGCCATAGCCGTCCGTGTAGCTCCAGCCACCCTGCTGGACGTAGCCGCCGCTCGGCTGGCCGTACTGGCCGTCCGACTGGCCGTAGCCGGCCTTGGGCTGGCCCGTCCCGTCGCGCTCGATGCCGTTCTCGGTCTGAAAGCTGAAGCGGTACGTGCCGTCTCCCGGGTGGACGTCCTCCTGACTGAGGATCTTGATGACGGGCTGGGCGGAGGAGGCCGGCTGCTGGTAGGAGGCCGGCTGCACCGGACCGTCGGCACTCACCGCCACCGCCAGACAGCACACCAACAACTGGAAGCAAAATATAAAATTGCAATATTTTTTGTTCTTTCCTGATGAAGTGACCCTGATCGGAAATATTCAAAGTCACAACCAGTAACGGATTGGTTCGGGATTTTGAATGGTCAAGTGAATGAAGTTCAATGAAACAGACCGATCAAAATGTTTTAGCATCTTAGTGTGTCACTTCCAGGGTCGTCGCCACCAGGGGGCCGGGACCCCAGGATCGCTCCGGCCTGAGTCCGGCCCCACTAGATTCGCAGGATTTTAACCCGCGCACTGCAGGGGCTTTGCGCCGAACACGAACTGCAGGGAGGGTTGATTTCCGCCCCCCCCCCCCTGAGATCTCGAAAACTACGCAACGTAGCGAGAAGCGGAAAAAGGCATTTGATATCTTCATACATGTTCTATCGAAAGTATTTCAGTGTTTTTTTAATTCAGGTCAAAATTGAGGTCACCAGAGGTCATCAAAGGTCAAATTTTCCAGTTTTTCCTGTTTTAGGACATTGCTCCAGAAATTCCCATATATCTCAGAAACCATGATAGTTAGAAACAAACGGAAAAAAGCAAACGCCAGCCAGTGAAATTTGTAATCGCTCTAGTGTCCTCAGATTTGATCTCAGGTCAATATTTGAGGCTCCAGAGGTCAATATTTTTTTTTTGCTAAATCGTTTTTTGGTATTAACTTTTTCCTTAATAAAGATAACGGAAAACTGTTTACGATATTGTGTTTATCTTGTCAAGGCGCTTTGAATGATATATATGGGGACCTTGTTAAGTCAACTTAACAATTTGACCTAAGGTCAAGGTCAAGTAGTGACCCAAGTAGGGCATGTTGCATATGGGAAGACGTGTAGCGACGAGACAAACACATTGATGTCTGTTTTACTACTCTATCTTCATTATGTCGAGAATTATTGACAACAAAGTGATGGTGACCTCGCATGACCTCAAATGACCGAATAGGGGTCACTGAACAAAACTTACACTTGGATGATCAAGAATAGCCTATAATAACATGATCCAGAAGTAATTGGACTAGTACCATGCATATCCTTGAAATAGGAAGCATTTGTATATTTCCCCATTGACTTATTATGGGAAGGTTACGAAATTGATCTAACCTTAGGTCACCGATAACAAAATTCCGAGATAAACGAATTGTAAGTATTGATGCCCTCATGACATCCTGTAAGTTTCAACCTGATCGGTGAAAAGCTCTGGCTTTGGCACAACTGCAAACATTTTTGGTGGTGGGGTCACTTGACCTGGTCTGGTGACCTGACTTGAGATGACCCGAGCATATTTTTTCCAAAGTGTGCGCAATTGATGTCCTAACAGGTGTATCAAAAACCGGCGGCGCTGCGCGCCGCCGTTTTTTCGCTATCTTTGAAAAACCTGAGGGGGGAGGGGCAGAAATCAACCCCCCCAACCATGCAGTGCGCGGGTTAACATTCGGCCCTTTGGGGCTGGCTCCTCTCACCCATAGCTGCACCCCCCCCCCCCACCCACACACACACTCACAATTTTGTGGCGACCCCACTGGTCTCTTCATGAGCGAAATTCATAAACGCCAGAAAATAAGTACGTCATTTGAAGGATATATATATATATACTTATATGAAGACGATTTAGTTAACCCGCGCACTGTAGGGCGTATGCGCCGAACACGAACTGCAGAGGGGGTTGATTTCCGCCCCCGTAAGATCTCGAAAACTACGCTACGTAGCGACAAGCAAAAAAGGCATTTGATAGCTTGATACAAGTTCTATCGAAAGTATTTCAGGATTTGTTTAGGTCAGGTCAAAATTGAGGTCACCAGAGGTCATCAAAGGTCACATTTTCCAGTTTTTTCTCTCCTGTTTTAGGACTTTGCTCCAGAAATTCCCATATATCTCGGAAACTACGCTAATTAGAAACAAACGAAAAAATCTAACGCCATCCAGTGAAAAAGTGCCCTTAAAATTGACCTCAGATCAATTTTGAGGCTCCAGAGGCAAAAAAAGAAAAAAATGTTGTTTTTTGCAAAATTGATTTGCGCTATTAAATTTTTATTGAATAAAGATAACGAAAAACTGTTTACGCTATTGTATTTATCTTATCCATGCGCTTTGAAAGATATACATGGTGACTTTGTTAAGTCAACATAAACAATTGACCTCAGGTCAAGGTCAAGTGGTGACCCAAGTAGGGCATGTTGCCTATGGGAAGACGTGTCTGAACGAGAAAAACACATTGCTGTCTGTTTCACTTCTCTATCTTCATTATGTCGGGAGTTATTGACAAAAAAGTGACGGTGACCTCGCATGACCTCAAATGACCCCATAGGGGTTACTGAACAAAATTTACACTTGGATCATCAATATTATCCTATAATAACATGATCCATGATTAATTGGACCAATATCATGCATATCCTTGAAATAGAAAGCATTTGTATATTTCCCCATTGACTTATTATGGGGAGGTGACGAAATTGACCTGACCTTAGGTCACCGATATACAAATTCCGAGATTAACAAATTGTAATTACTTATAGCCTCATGACATCCTGTAAGTTTCAAACTGATCGGTGAAAAACTCTGGCTTTGGGACAACTGCAAACATTTATGAAGGTGGGGTCACTTGACCTGGTCTGGTGACCTGACCTGAGATGACCCGAAGTATTTTGTTTTTCAAAGTGTGCAGAATTGATGGCCAAACAGGTGTGTTAAATCCCGGCGGCCCTGCGCGCCGCCGTTTTTTCTCTATCTGCAAACAAAACTGAGGGGGGAAGGAAATCAACACCCCCTGCAGTACGCGGGTTAAACCCCACTCACCAGCTTCATATCTCCACGGTACGCTGAGTTCCCTGTGTACACCACAGCTACAACGGGAGAGAGACTGATGTCTGACGCTGGGTCGGCCCGGCTTTATACAGCCCCGGTGCTGGCCGGCTGAGGGAGGGGCGGGGCCGACACACTGGGTCTCTGACTGTGGCGTCACAAACTCAGACACCGTCTGTGTCGTAACGGCCAGTGGGTACTGCCACGGGGGTAACCCAGCCACCCATCGGGCTGTGGTAAGACAGCTGTACGTACAGCAGATCATTTGACATCCAATTTCATTGACCGCATCAATTGAATTTGACCGAAGGTCGCTATTGGTTTGAATTTGGGAGGACAGGACTAAACTGAACGAAATATGTATTGGGCTTCGTATATTGGTTACGTGATTAACCCGCGGCGTGCCGGTGCTCGGCCCCACCTTTGCTGTGCCGGGGGGGGGGGGGGGCGTTTCGACGCCCCCTCTACCTCGGCTCCTATAGAACGTAAGCAAAAACCGAAAACACCGTTCGAAAGCTCATCAAAATGAATTTTGAAACTATTGCAGACATTATTTTTTCTCAGGTCAATATTGAGGTCACCAGAGGTCATCACGAGTCAAATTTGCCAGTTTTATGACTTCGCTCCAGAAAATCCCAGATATCATAGGAACTATGATAGATAGGACCAAACGGAATCAATCAATGGACAGCTATTGATAAATGCAATCGGTTAGGTGTCCTCAGAATTGAGCTAAGGTCAATAGTTGAGGCTCCAGAGCTGATCAATTGTCAAAAAGGCTACTTTTTAGCAAAACAGTTTTCACAAATATCTTTTTTCCTTATAAAGATACGGAAATAATTGTGACGCCATCGTGTTTGTATTTTCAAGGCGCTTCGAATCATTTTTATGATGACCAGGTTAGGTCAACTTAAAAATGTTACTTCAGGTCAAGGTCAAGTGGTGACCTAATTAGGTCATGTTGCACATTGAGAGACGTGCCTCGACGAGACAAACACATTGGTGCCAGTTTCACGTCTCTATCTTGATTTTGTCGAGAGTTATTGACACAAAAATAAGTGTTGGTGACCTCGGATGACCTCAGCTGACCCTGTAGGGGTCACTGTTCCAAAATTCGACCTGGGTGTTCAAGAATGGCCTATGATAACATGATCCAGAAGTAATTGGGCTGATATCATGCGAATCCTCAGAAAAGGAAACATTTGAATATTTCCCCATTGACTTATAATGGGGAGGTCTCGAAATTGACCCGAACTTAGGTCATCCATATACAAAATCCGAGATAAAAGAAATGTACGTACCATTGCCCTTAACTCTCGCCCTACGGGAGCTTTTTGCACCTTCGCTATACCGGTCCTAAAAAGACCCCCACTCTTAACTTCCAAACTGAGCAACATAGAGCAACGCAGTAAGAACCAACATGTTGCCTGTCATGTTTGGAATCTAACAGTATGCAATTTTTAGGTTTCAGGTCAACGAGTTACCTTCCAGGTCAAGTGAATGACCTCGATTGACCATGTCCAGAACAGTGATTTTGCTGTCAAAAAACCTCAAAATGAGAAAAAGATAAATGTAAATAAAAAGGCATGTTCCTAGACCAGTTTTGTCTAAAAAGAAATACAGAACAGTATTTTTTTTCGTATCTGGTCAAAAAAGTCCCAAAAAGTTATTTAAATAATGACGTCATGAATTTCTTACACTTAGGGAGCCATCACTCAGTCAAAAATAGAGATATTTCTTTGAAACTTGGTTTGAGTATTGTCCATACTCAGTTCTCTTACATATATTCCGTGTTTACATCTTTGAACATTTTGATTTTGTGGTGATTTTACAAAAACAAATCCGTTTTTGTTCATTTCGGGGTCAAAAACACAAAAAATAGAAAATCTGATATTGCCATTTTAAAGAACATGACATTTTGTATCTTTGCTTAATTGCGTTTGTAATTCTCTTTAAAACTCTGTTTCCTACTATTTTTCAAACATTTGACGTTTTTCCTCCAACATGACGTCATGAAAACTTCATTATTTACCAAATTTACCCACCAATTTCAATAAGATGTTTACAACATGCGTATAATTGTTGTATACTTAGCTACTAAAAATGTCAGCAAGATATGTCGCATGCCTAAAAAGTTAAGCTAGAGAAACCTCAGGGGGGTCGTTTTCAGGGGGGTCGTTGTAGGGCGTGGGTTAAGAAATCCTGTAAGTACGAAATCGATCGGCCAAAAACTGTGACTGTGAGACGACCGCACACTTTTTTGGAGGTGGATTCATATGACCTGGTCTGGTGACCTGACCTGAGATGACCCAAGGTCATTAAAAAAAAACATGATGCCTCAACAACTGTGCCAAAAACGGCGGCGCTGCGCTCGGCCATTTTCACTATCTTTGAAAACCTTAGGGTGGCGTCTAAACGCCTCCATCTTCCCCGGCACGGCGCGGGTTAACAATGAACCCGAATGATAGTGAATCACAACAGGATTTGTTCTCTTCTGTGTGATGTGTTGACTGTAGGTTACTTACTTCATGTGCTTAATGTGAAAAGGTTTTGGATTGCTGAATTTAATAGGCTATGCTGAAGCGTGTATTTTTTTTAGTAGGTGCAAAACTGCAGTGCGCTACCAAAAACCAGCGCTGCAAACGATCCCCATGGACCAGGATATGGCAGGAAACAATTGTAATAACATAATCGAACCTGACCTAACCTTTACAGCAATTACGGTCGCAGGGACCCACGTTTAGAACCCTGCGATGCGGCCCTACGGGGGGGGGGGCTCCCCCTCACGGACCCCCAGACCATCTCGTAGACAAAACGAGATGAATATATGAAACATATTTCGAAGTTCTTTCGATACAAAATCTCTATTTCACTAAAATTGCTGGCTAAAAAATAGCGCACTGCAGTTTCGCACATACTACAAAAATGCGCGCATGCTGTGGGCGTTTTGCTAATTTTGGTGTTTAAAACCCTTGCCCGGGTAGGGCAAAATCACTACGTGTTCGGGTAGGGGGGTTGGTACGACCCCCCCCCCCCCCTTAGCGTTTCGCCACTAATTGAGCTAGAGCTTCGATTCAAAGACGAGCGTGTTGCTTGTGCAAGAGGAAGCCGCTGATACCCGATGTTAAGGTCTTGGGTCATTAGGTGACCTCTGAGGTAATGTCAATGACCCAAATGTCATCAAAATTGAAAATGCGTATAAATTGAATTTTATCGTGCTAGAATCGTGAATCAGCATATCATAATGCTTAATGGGTGCCAAATTCGTAATCAGCGTCACAAAATGTCCTACAAATTGTCAAATAAAAAAAAAGTTATTTCATGTCATCTGAGGTCAGTGACCTCGGTTTACCTGTGGAAGCGCATGACCCCAGTGGAACATATAATTATGTAAAAGGGATCCCAAATTTGAAATCAGCGTAGCAAAATGTCCTAGAAACCACCAGAAGCCCAAAAAGGTCATCTTAGGTTATCGGAGGTCAATGACCTCAGTTGAACTCTGAAAAGGTCATTCGAGGTCACAATCTCAGCGGAAACCACAACGGTCACCTGAAAACACCTGTGCATATGCTCCTAAACAACAAACACTCGAAAACTGCAGAAGTTACAAGCCTGACATGACCTTGACAATACTGCGGGACGCCAGTTGCGCCTGACATGACCTTGAGAAACGGGTCATAGGTCACGGGACATGTGGGTTAAAACTTCAAATTTTTCGACTATGTGAGACATTTTTATAAAGTAGGGTACTGAAAGTTGCATCGAAATCGGTTGGAAACTACGTGAGTTTTTCTAGAAAAACTTAGGGAGGTGGCATCCACCCCCTACCCGGGCGAGGGTTAAAGGAAATAGGTCACCTTGAAAGTTGTCTTGAAATTCAACCATACGGTGCATCTTGATCTCAAAACTACGAGTATGACTTTGGTTTGGATAACTGATGGATGTATGTGGAGAAAGAAGTAAGTTTCTCTTTGCATTTCACGATAAATCGTACGACAGCAGCTGGCGTTCTGGCTCCGCCCCGCTCCGCCTGACGCTAAGTACAGTCTCTGACAAGAGACCGCCGCGCCGCCCGGGCAGCTGAGCGGATATTAACGAGGCGTTGTGATAAGATACTACGTTCCAGAGAGTGTACCTGCCTCCGGCGGCGAGCGTGCATATCCCGATCGTGGCCCGGAACTGCGGTCATGAAACCGGGCCCACTAGTCCTGTGTCGAAATTACTTAATGTAGGGAGGTAATTCTTTCACCACAACCAATTTTAAGATCTGCTCTACAAATCTGCTATCTCAGTCCAAAACCCCATGTTGAAGGTGAACTATTCCCTTTAATTCATTGGTACAAATCCGCCTAATGGTTTCCCACACTCACAAAAAAAAACACTTGCGCAGGGTGTCGACACCCCTAGTCCGTGTGATGCCCACACAACCTAAAATACGTCGCCTGGAAGGTGTTTTGTTTAGCACTCAGGTAGGTGTGCCGGAACAACCGTGATCGCCGCTGCATGTGGTGTATAGGTTTAACGGAACACCCTTGATAACCGCTGCAAGAGGTGTCGAGGTGTCGCAATACTCAAGCGTGGGGTGTCGATTGAAGTCTCAGCCGGGCGTATTGCGGGAGTTCGTTTACCATTGGGAGAGGCGTAACGTCACCGCTGCATGGGGTGTCGAGGTGTTGCAATACGCATGTGGAGGGTGTCGATGGACGTCTCAGCCGGGCCTATTACAGGAGTTCGTTCACCACTGGGAGAGGTGTAACGGTCGCCGCTGCTTGGGGTGTCGTGGCGCAGACGCATGGCGGGCGGCGGCCGCCGCCGGGCACCGGCTCAGAGACGTGTCGCAACTCGCAAGACTCATGCCAATCTCAGCACTCTGACCTGACTCTGACCACTCGCGCCAACCTTCCCAATCTGAGCAACTAAAAATGAGTACATTTCCGTGCAAAACCATTGTATTAACAAAGCCGTGAATTTGTGTAAACAGATCCATGTATCAGCATCAACATCACAAATACTCATCATCATGCATACTTATAAATAATCATAGTTACTATGTATCAACAGTCAGCTACGTATATTCATACGTTTATAGAAGCTTGGTTGTTGCAGCTCCGACCGGATAAGCAATACAATTGGTTGTGATGGGAGGGCATGAAACATATAGACGTTATCATACCTAATGTTTATTGATCACAAATTCACAACTAACTACATTTATAAGATAAAAAGAACGCACGAAAGAACGCACTCACAACTCACAATTAGGTACTTATAATTCCGATCACGACAGCACGATTGACAGCCTTTCGCAACTCAACGGCAACTTGAACACTGACAACGGTCGACGCACACACCCTGCACAACCTGCTGCGGCCAAGGCAACGGCGCAACTGAGCCGGGTGCCGGCGCGGCCGGCCAGCGGCGATTTGCGCGCGCAGCTAACGCCGCGCCGCCGTCTGCGTCCGTCTGCGTCATGTCACCCCAATCAGCGGCGACCGCCACACCTCACCCAGTGGTGAACGAACTCCTGCAATACGCCCGGCTGAGGCGTCAATCGACCCCCCGTCGCAATACTCATGCGGGGGTATCGATTCACGCCTCAGCCGGGCGTATTGCGGGAGCTCGTTCACCACTTGGAGAGGCGTAACGTCACCGCTGCATGGGGTGTCGAGGTGTCGCAATACTCATGCGGGGGTGTCGATTGACGCCTCAGCCGGGCGTATTGCAGGAGCTCGTTCACCACTGGGAGAAGCGTAACATCGACGCTGCATGGGGTGTCGAGGTGTCGCAATACTCATGTTGAAATTTACTCATGCATGATGTGTAATTGTTGAGGCTTCGCTATCTACACTCATGGCAGACACCGGCGTGGTGTGTCAGTGCCGACCACCATCGCATTGTGTGTTCGTCACCGCTGCATGGGGTGTCGAGGTGGGGGCAGGAGCCATGGCCTGAATCCGAGCTGTTATTGTTATTGGTACCTAAGTGTGTGGTAATTATGTGAATGAGGGTGGTCATTTGTGCGATGTCGACTTCAAATTTGTTTTGCATATTCATCGCACATATTGCTATCGTATATGTTTTTTTTCGATTTTCTGTTCTTTATTTATAAAATATATACAAAATAACGAAATTTAAAAACTCGTAATTTCAAAGGAAAACTTATTAAAATCAGAACATTCGTATGTATGTATATATGTATGTGATACGTCCGTCCCATTTGATGATCCACAGCTCGGCAACGGCGAGAGCTGTGGTGACGATTTTTTTCACACAAAATCAGACCTGTGCAACCATTGCATATGGTACAGTTTGGAGCACGTGCGACGTCTGTTACGCTCTTAGGGGCGCATCTCTTTGCGTCTTGGAGGCTGCGGCCGCTGCTGTCAGAGCTGCGCCACGAGCTCTCAACTCACTTAGTTCGCTGGCAATTCTGAGTATTTCAAGTGAGGAGCTCCAATATTGGTGTTTCGTAAAAAGCGCTTGGCATCAGTAAGGCACACGGATCAGCAAAGTTAAAGTTGTAATTTATGGCAGATGACATGATTATGAAAGGCGGATATCAGTTATACCTGTGTGAAAATACAGGGAGACACAGGACCTGGTTGCAGGACAACATACGTCAATTGCAATGGACCAGGATACGGGAACAGGATACGGGAACAGGAAATGGGAACAGGATACGGGAACAGGAAATGGGAACAGGATATGTAAACTGGATACGAGAACAGAATACGGGAACAGGATACGGGAACAGGATACAGGAACAGGATATGGGGACAGGATACGGGAGCACGATACGGGAATAAGATACGGGAACAGAATACGGCAATAGGATACGGCAACAAGATACGGGATATGGGATACGGGATACGAGATACGGGATACGGGATACGGGATACGGGATACGGGATACGGGATACGGGATACGGGATACGGGATACGGGATACGGGATACGAGATACGAGATACGGGATACGGGATACGGGAATGGATAGTGAGAAAGTGATATAGGAAGCATTACGGGATTCAAAATACGGGAGAGGGGAACGGGACACGAGAACGGAACACCAAAGCAATTACCATGCCCACATGTTTGGTCTTCCTCTTCTTTGCAACCGAATGTTTTTGCTACGTTCTAAAAAAAACAAATTAATTAATTTGTTTATTGTAACATTTTATGTCCAAACACGCACTAAATACTCATTCTCACAGCCTCACAAACACACTACAACCATCACATTTATTTACGGCACGCTTGACGCTTAGCGCGCTAGATACATTACCACTCTCTGTTGTAACGCTGCGGGGCAGGGGCAGGGGCAGGGGAATGGGCAGGGGAATGGGCAGGGGAATGGACAGGGGAATTGGCTGGGGAATGGGCAGGGAAATGGGCAGGGGAATGAGCAGGGGAATGGTCAGTGGAATAGGCAGGGGAATGGGCAGGGGAATGGGCAGGGGAATACACAGGGGAATGGGCAGGGGAATGGGCAGGAGAATGGGCAGGGGAATGAGCAGGGGGATGGGTAGGGGAATGGGCAGGGGAATGGGCAGGGGAATGGACAGGGGAATGGGCAGGGGAATGTGCAGGGGAATGTGCAGGGGAATGGGCAGGGGAATGGGCAGGGGAATGGGCAGGGGAATGGGCAGGGGAATGGGCAGGGGAATGGGCAGAGGAATAGGCAGGGGAATGGGCAGGGAAATGGGCAGGGACAGGGGCAGGAGCTGGCTTGTACCGTGCTGGGGCGGGGGCGGGGCTGTAGCGAGCAGGGGCAGCAATGGAGAGCGGCGCAGGACTGTAGCGGGCAGGGGCAGGGGAAGGATTGTAGCGTGCAGAGGCAGGAGTAGGGGCAGGAGTAGGAGCAGGGCTGTAGCGGGCAGGTGCAGCAGTGGAGAGCGGCGCGGGACTAGAGCGGGCAGGGGCAGGGGAAGGATTGTAGCGGGCAGGGGCAGGAGTGGGGGCAGGGGAAGGATTGTAGCGAACAGGGGCAGCCGTGGGGAGCGGCGCGGGACTGTAGCGAGCAGGGGCAGGGAAAGGATTGTAGCGTGCAGGGGCAGGAGAGGGGCAGGGGAAAGATTGGAGCGTGCAGGAGCAGGAGTGGGGGCGGGGCTGTAGCGGGCAGGGGCAGCGGCAGGGACAGGAGCTGGCCTGTACTGTGCTGGGGCAGGGGCGGGACTGTAGCGGGCAGGGGCAGCGGCAGGGACAGGAGCTGGCCTGTACTGTGCTGGGGCGGGGGCGGGGCTGTAGCGGGCAGGGGCAGCGAACAGGGACAGGAGCTGGCCTGTACTGTGCTGGGGCGAGGGCGGGGCTGTAGCGGGCAGGGGCAGCGGCAGGGACAGGAGCTGGCCTGTACTGTGCTGGGGCGGGGGCGGGGCTGTAGCGGGCAGGGGCCAGAGCCGGGGCCGGAGCCTGTCGGTAGCTCTGCTCTCCCTGGTACACCTGTGGCACCACCGGCACCGGGTACTCAGTCGGCACCGGCGTCGGCAGCACGTCGCTCACCGGCTGGTAGCCGTTCTCGTCGGCGGTGAAGGTCAGGTGCACGGTTTTGCCATAGTCGTCCGTGTAGCTCCAGCCACCCTGCCGGACGTAGCCGCCGCTCGGCTGGCCGTACTGGCCGTCCGACTGGCCGTAGCCGGCTTTGGGCTGGCCCGTCTCGTCGCGCTCGATGCCGTTCTCGGTGTGGAAGCTGAAGCGGTACGTGCCGTCTCCCGGGTGGACGTCCTCCTGACTGAGGATCTTGATGACGGGCTGGGCGGAGGAAGCCTGCTGCTGGTAGGAGGCCGGCTGCACCGGACCGTCGGCACTCACCACCACCGCCAGACAGCACACCAACAACTGGAAGCAAAATATAAAATTGCAATATTTTTTGTTCTTTCCTGATGAAGTGACCCTGATCGGAAATATTAAAAGTCACAACCAGTAACGGATTGGCTCGGGATTTTGAATGGTCAAGTGAATGAAGTTCAATGAAACAGACCGATCAAACTGTTTTAGCATCTTAGTGTGTCATTTCCAGGGTCGTCGCCACCAGGGGGCCGGGACCCCAGGATCGCTCCGGCCTGAGTCCGGCCCCACTAGATTCGCAGGATTTTAACATTCAGCCCTTTGGGGCTGGCTCCTCTCAACAATAGCTGCAATCCCCCCCCCCCACCCTAAACCCCTGGGTGCCCCCCCCCACACACACACACTTAAAATTTTGTGGCGACGCTATTGGTCTCTTCATGAACGAAATTCATAAACGCCAGAAAATAAGTACGTCATTTGAAGGATTATTTATATGAAGACGATTTAGTTAACCCGCGCACTGCAGGGGGTGTGCGCCGAACACCAACTGCAGAAGGGGGGGGGTTGATTTCCGCCCCCGTAAGATCTCGAAAACTACGCTACGCAGGCGCAGCGACAAGCGAAAAAAAAACGGTATTTGATAGCTTGATACAAGTTCTATGGAAAGTATTTCAGGATTTGCTTAGGTCAGGTCAAAATTGAGGTCACCAGAGGTCATCAAAGGTCATATTTGCCAGTTTTTTCCCGTTTTAGGACTTCGCTCCAGAAATTCCCATATATCTCGGAAACTATGCTAGTTAGAAACAAACTAAAAAAGCAAACGCCATCCAGTGAAATTTTCAATCAACATGTGTCCTCAAAATTGACCTCAGGTCAATATTTGAGGCTCCAGAGGTCAAAAAGAAAAGAAAAATGTTTTTTGCAAAATTGTTTTTCGCTATTTACTTTTTATTGAAAAAATATAACGAAAACTGTTTACGCTATTGCATTTATCTTGTCAATGTTATTTGAAAGATATACATGGTGACTTTGTTAAGTCAACTTAAACAATTGACCTCAGGTCAAGGTCAAGTGGTGACCCAAGTAGGGCATGTTGCATATGGGAAGATCTGTCTCGACGAGAAAAACATATTGCTGTCTGTTTTACTTCTCTATCTGTATTATGTCGGGAGTTATTGACAAAAAAGTGACGGTGACCTCGCTTGACCTCAAATGACCCCATAGGGGTCACTGAACAAAACTTACACTTGGATCATCAATATTATCCTATAATAACATGATTCAGGAGTAATTGGACTAATATCATGCATATCCTTGAAATAGGAAGCATTTGTATATTTCCCCATTGACTTATTATGGGGAGGTTACGAAATTGACCTGACCTTAGGTCACCGATATCAAAATTCTGAGATAAACGAATTGTAAGTACTTATAGCCTCATGACATCCTGTAAGTTTCAAACTGATCGGTGAAAAACTCTTGCTTGGGGACAACTGCAAACATTTATGAAGGTGGGGTCACTTGACCTGGTCTGGTGACCTGACCTGAAAGTGAGATGACCCGAAGTATTTTGTTTTTCAAAGTGTGCAGAATTGATGGTCAAACAGGTGTGTTAAATCCCGGCGGCCCTGCGCGCCGCCGTTTTTTCGCTATCTGCAAAAAAAAACTGAGGGGGGGGGGCGGAAATCACCCCTCCCTCCTGCAGTACGCGGGTTAAGCCCCACTCACCAGCTTCATATCTGCACGGTACGCTGAGTTGCCTGTGTACACCACAGCTACAACGGGAGAGAGACTGATGTCTGACGCTGGGTCGGCCGGGCTTTATACAGCCCCGGTGCTGGCCGGCTGAGGGAGGGGCGTGGCCGACACACTGGGTCTCTGACTGTGACGTCACAAACACATAAACCGTCTGTGTTGTAACGGCCAGTGGGTACTGCCACGGGGGTAACCCAGCCACCCATCGGGCTGTGGTAAGACAGCTGTACGTACAGCAGATCATTTGACATCCAATTTCATTGACCGCATCAATTGAATTTGACCGAAGGTCGCTATTGGTTTGAATTTGGGAGGACAGGACTAAACTGAACGAAATATGTATTGGGCTTCGTATATTGGTTACGTGATTAACCTGCGGCGTGCCGGTGCTCGGCCCTACCTTCGCCGTGCCTGGGGGGGGGGGGGGGGCGTTACGACGCCCCCTCTACCTCGGCTCCTATAGAACGTAGGCAAAAACCGAAAACAGCGTTCGAAAGCTCATCAAAATCCCTTTTTGAAACTATTTCAGACATTATTTTTTCCAGTTTAATATTGAGGTCACCAGAGGTCATCAAGGGTCAAATTTGCCAGTTTTATGACTTCGCTCCAGAAAATCCTAGATATCACAGGAACTATGATAGATAGGACCAAACGGAAACAATCAATGGAAAGCTATTGAAAAATGCAATTGGTGCAATTGGTGAGGTGTCCTCAGAATTGAGGTAAGGTCAATAGTTGAGGCTCCAGAGCTCATCAATTGTCAAAAAGTCTATTTCTTAGCAAAACAGTTTTCACAAATATCTTTTTACCTAATAAAGATACGGAAATAATTGGGACGCCATCGTGTTTGCATTTTCAAGGCGCTTCGAATCATTTTCATGATGACCAGGTTAGGTCAACTTAAAAATGTGACTTCAGGTCAAGGTCAAGTGGTAACCCAATTAGGTCATGTTGCACATTGGGAGACGTTCCTCGACGAAACAAACACATTGGTACCAGTTTCACGTCTTTATCTTGAATTTGTCGAGAGTTATTGACATAAAAAGTGTTGATGACCTCGGATGACCTCAGCTGACCCTGTAGGAGTCACTGAACCAGAATTCCACCTGGGTCTTCAAGAATGGCCTATGATAACATGATCCAGAAGTAATTGGGCTGATATCATGCGAATCCTCAGAATAGGAAACATGTGAATATTTCTCCATTGACTTATAATGGGGAGGTCTCGAAATTGACCCGAACTTAGGTCATCCATATCGAAAATCCGAGATAAAAGAATTGTAGGTACCATTGCCCTTAACCCTCGCCCTACGGGAGCTTTTTCACCTTCGCCATACGGGGGGTCCTAAAAAGACTCCCCCCTAACTTCCAAACTGAGCAACATAGAACAACGCAGTATGAACCAACATGTAGCCTGTCATGTTTGAAATCTAACGGTATGCAATTTTTAGCTTTCGGGTCAACGAGTGACCTTCCAGGTCAAGTGAATGACCTCCATCGACCACGACCAGGACCGCGGTTTTGATCTGTCAAAAAACCTCAAAATGAGATATTGATAAATGTAAATAAAAGGCATGTTCCTAGACCATTTTTGTTTCAAAAATACAGAAAAGGTAATTATGTTTTCGTCCCTGGTCAAAAAAGTCCCAAAAAGTTATTACAAAAATGACGTCATGAATTTCTTACACTTAGGGAGCCATCATCCAGTAAAAAATAGAGATATTTCTTTGAAATTTGGTGTGAGTATTGTCCATATTCAGTTATCTTACATATATTCCTTCTTTTTTTTACATCTTTGAACATTTTGATTTTGTTGTGATTTAAAAAAAAAAATCATTTTGAGGGGTCAAAAACCCAAAAAAATAGAAAATCCGAGATTTCCATTTGAAAGAAAATGATATTTTATATCTTTGCTGTACAAATACATAGAAGTAATGTGCCCTATGCTTAATCAATACCTACATCGGACTGGTTTATGGGCAGCGAACACATTTGCTGGCCGTATCAATTAGCCGCCTTCTCAATGGCATGCTACATAAATTAGCTGGTTATATAAATTAGCCTGCTATATAAATTTGCTGGCTATATAAATAAATGGCCATATAAATTGCAGGCCTTCTAGTCCCCAACTTTAAATATGATATTTGATAGTCAGTGACATTAGCAATGGAAAATAGAAATTGAAATAATATATTTTGTTCTCACCTCACATTTGGTTCACACTTCACTCACATCACTGGACCCGACTGACCTGGTGGCTGTCCTCTTGTCTCCTTGTCGATGTCAATAGTCCGCTGTCTTGTTCTTTATTTCAGTGAAGGTTATCAATAATTATAATTTATCTGTGACATTGTAATGTGGTAAAATATTGTTATTTTGTGTGTCGGACCACTACAGCAACAGATTAAGTTATATTCAAGGAACTGTTGCTTTTGGAAGTATGATTAAAACAAACTCAGCTAGACCACAGCTGTAGCCTCAGCCGTGGCCATGTTCTGGAGATTTTTCAGCCCATGGGCTGAAAAATCGGCTAATGGGGCGGGCTGCAGCCCGCCCCATTAGCCGCAGGGCACAGCCGCCCGTGGTGCTAGCCTCCCCTTGTAGAACTCTACCGTATACTATATGTAAGAAATACAAGTTCAAGCGGTTGTCACGTATAAACAATGATGGAAACGGCGAGACTCCTCTCCAGGGCTCTCTTCATGCCTGGATGATGGAAACCAAGAGTCAGTCAAAAGTGCAAATATTTGTTTCCCGTTTAGTTTCCTGTGTAGTTCATACGTTGTTCCCTAATATATCCTATTTTTACTCTGCATTTACAATTCTGAGCTTGTGGGCATTTAATGTCCTGAATTTTTGCCTTGGTCAAAAACCAAACTGTTAAAAAAATGGAGATAGAGATAGTCATTTTTGCAGTACATGTGATGTTCTATCATTTTAATTTTTAGTGTATTTTATTTCAAGTTTGGACTTCATTGTTGGTTCTATAAAAAAAATGGACGATTTTCTCAACAAGCACGTTACTAAATGGTAGTGGCGTTACTCAATTGACTGCACCTAAACCATTCACGAATTGCTTAATTTTTGCACAAATGATGTGACAATAATTTGAAAGAAGGAGCACGAGGTTTCGCATTGACATCTATATTGTTTGTTTGTTTTTGGTAATTGGGAACGTTCGCCAGGGGAAGTATTTGCCCTCTCACAGTCATTGACGTGGTAACCTGGAATGCTGAATGGCAATGCGGCTACAATGCGAAGCATTTGAAGTCCGTGATCCCTTACTTCTTTACATTTATGGAACCTTTTTGCCTTTCGAAAGGACAAAATATATGTGGTTGATAAATTCCCGGCGGGAAACGATAGCTTTCAAAGAACAGGCGAAGGCAAAATGTGTCTCGTCTTCCTTACTGCCGAATACTTTTACCATGCTGTCAAACCAACATATTCATTGTCTCGTTTATTACAACATTTCAGTCACGCACTAAATATTAATTCTCACAGCCTCACAAACACACCACAGCTGTCACATATACGGCACTCTTGGCGCTTTACGCGCTGTATACATTACCACTGTCAGTTGTAACGCTGCGGGGCAGGGGCAGGGGCAGGGGCAGGGGCAGGGGCAGGGGCAGGGGCAGGGTAAGGGGCAGGGTAGCTGGCAGGGGCAGGACTGGGCCAGGCCTGTAGCGAGCTGTTATTGTTATGGGTAAGTGTGTGGTAATTAGGCGAATGAAGGTGGTCATTTGTACGTAATCAGCTTCAAATTGTATTTGCATACTCGTCGTACACATCGCTATCGTATATGTTTTCCCGTGTGACACATTCTTTGTGGTGTCCGAAAGTTTGTGACAGACAGAAAGGTTTTTTGCACCTCTGTGTGGAAACTTATGTACTTGATGGAAAACCATAATTTCCAAAGCCATGCCCAAAGATGTTTTGTCTTCCATGCTGCCGAATGTTTTTGCTACGTTCTCAAAAAAGCAAATTCATTGACTTGTTTATTGTAACATTATATATCCAAACACGCACAAAATACTCATTCTTACAGCCTCACAGACACGCTACAACTTTCATATTTTCGGCACTCTTGACGCTTTGCGCGCTGGACACATTGTCACACTCAGTTGTAACGCTGCGGGGCAGGGGCGGGGTAGCGGGCAGGTGCAGGGGCAGGAGCTGTCCTGTGCCGTGCTGGGGCGGGGGCGGGGCTGTAGCGGGCAGGGGACGCGGCAGGGACAGGAGCTGGCCTGTACCGTGCTGGGGCGGGGGCGGGGCTGTAGCGGGCAGGGGCAGCGGCAGGGACAGGAGCTGGCCTGTACTGTGCTGGGGCGGGGGCGGGGCTGTAGCGGGCAGGGGCAGCGGCAGGGGCAGGAGCTGGCCTGTACTGTGCTGGGGCGGGGGCGGGGGTGGGGCTGTAGCGGGCCGGGGACGCCGCGGGGGCCGGAGCCTGTCGGTAGCTCTGCTCTCCCTGGTACACCTGTGGCACCACTGGCACCGGGTACTCAGTCGGCACCGGCGTCGGCAGCACGTCGCTCACCGGCTGGTAGCCGTTCTCGTCGGCGGTGAAGGTCAGCCGCACGGCGTTGCCATAGCCGTCCGTGTAGCTCCAGCCACCCTGCTGGGCGTAGCCGCCGCTCGGCTGGCCGTACTGGCCGTCCGACTGGCCGTAGCCGGCCTTGGGCTGGCCCGTCTCGTCGCGCTCGATACCGTTCTCGGTCTGGAAGCTGAAGCGGTACGTGCCGTCTCCCGGGTGGACGTCCTCCTGACTGAGGATCTTGATGACGGGCTGGGCGGAGGAAGCCTGCTGCTGGTAGGAGGCCGGCTGCTGGTAGGAGGCCGGCTGCTGGTAGGAGGCCGGCTGCTGATAGGAGGCCGGCTGGTGATAGGAGGCCGGCTGTACCGGACCGTCGGCACTCACCACCACCGCCAGACAGCACACCAACAATTGGAAACAAAATAGGCAATGGTAATATTTTTTTTTCCTTTCTTTCCTGATGAAATGACCCTGATAGGAAAATATTACAAGTCACAACCAGCAACGGATTGGCTCGGGATTTTGAATGGCCAAGTGAATGGAATGCAATGAAACAGATCGATCAAACTGTTTAAGGATATTAGTGTGTCAATTCCAGGGTCGTCGCCAAGGGGGGGGGGGTCTGGGGCCGGGACGCCAGGATCGCTCCGTCTGGAGTCCGGCCCTACCAGATTCGCAGGATTTTAACATGTAGCCCTTTGGGGCTGGCACCCTCTCACCCCTAGTAGCCCCCTTAAATCCCTGGCTGCCCCCCCCCCCCACTCAAAATTGTGTGGCGACGCCACTAGTCTCTTCTTGTACGAAATTCATAAACGCCTGAAAATAAGCACATCATTTTAGGCATTATCCATATGAATATTTAGGTAAGCCCCACTCACCAGCTTCATATCTGCACGGTATGCTGAGTTGCCTGTGTACACCACAGCTACCACGGGAGAGAGACTGATGCCTGACGCTGGGTCGGCCGGGCTTTATACAGCCCCGGTGCTGGCCGGCTGAGGGAGGGGCGGGGCCGACACACTGGGTCTCTGACTGTGACGTCACAAACTCAGACACCGTCTGTGTTGTAACGGCCAGTGGGTACTGCCACGGGGGCAACTCAGCCACCCCCCAGGCTGTGGTAAGACAGCTGTACGTACAACATATACCGCATCAGTTGAATTTGACCAAAGGCTCCGCTATTGGTTTGACGTTGGGAGCACAGGTTGTCATAAACTGAACGAAATATGTATTGGGCTTCGTATATTGGTTACGTGATTAACCCGCGCCGTGCCGGTGCTCGGCCCCACCTTCGCCATGCCGGGGGGGGGCGTTTCGACGCCCCCTCTGCCTCGGCTCCTATAGAACGTAGGCAAAAACCGAAAACACCGTTCGAAAGCTCATCAAAATGCATTTTGAAACTATTGCAGACATTATTTTTTCTCAGGTCAATATTGAAGTCACCAGAGGTCATCAAGAGTCAAATTTGCCAGTTTTATGACTTCGCTCCAGAAAATCCCAGATATCATAGGAACTATGATAGATAGGACCAAACGGAATCAATCAATGGAAAGCTATTGATAAATGCAATCGGTTAGGTGTCCTCAGAATTTAGCTAAGGTCAATAGTTGAGGCTCCAGAGCTGATCAATTGTCAAAAAGGCTATTTTTTAGCAAAACAGTTTTCACAAATATCTTTTTACCTTATAAAGATACGGAAATAATTGTGACGCCATCGTGTTTGTATTTTCAAGGCGCTTCGAATCATTTTTATGATGACCAGGTTAGGTCAACTTAAATATGTGACTTCAGGTCATGGTCAAGTGGTGACCTAATTAGGTCATGTTGCACATTGGGAGACATTCCTCGACGAGACAAACACATTGGTGCCAGTTTCACGTCTCTATCTTGATTTTGTCAAGAGTTATTGACACACAAAAAAGGTTGGTGACCTCGGATGACCTCAGCTGACCCTGTAGGAGTCACTGAACCAAAATTCCACCTGGGTCTTCAAGAATGGACTATAATAACATGATCCAGAATTAATTGGGCTGATATCATGCGAAGCCTCAGAATAGGAAACATTTGAATATTTCCCCGTTGACTTATAATGGGGAGGTCTCGAAATTGACCCGAACTTAGGCCATCCATATCGAAAATCCGAGATAAAAAAATTGTAGGTACCATTGCCCTTAACCCTCGCCCTACGGGAGCTTTTTTCACCTTCGTCATACGGGGGCCCTAAAAAACACTTAACTTCCAAACTAAGCAACATAGAGCAACGCGGTAAGAACCAACATGTTGCCTGTCATGTTCCGAATATAACGCTATGCAATTTTTAGGTTCCAGGTCAACGAGTGACTTTCCAGGTAAAGTGAATGACCTCGATCGACCACGTCCAGAACAGCGATATTGCTCTGTCAAAAAACATCAAAATGACAAATTGATAAATGTAAATAAAAAGGCATTTTCCTAGACCACTTTGTCTCAAAAATACAGAAAAGGTAATTATTTTTTTCGTATCTTGTCCAAAAAGTCCAAAAAAATATTTAAAAAATGACGTCATGAATTTCTTACACTTAGGGAGCCATCAATAAGTCACAAATAGAGATATTTCTTTGAAATTTGGTTTTAGTATTGTCCATACTCTGTTCTCTTACATGTATTCCGTTTCTTTAACATTTTTGAACATTTTGATTTTGTGGTGATTTTTCCCAAAAAAAAATCTGTTTTTGTTCATTTTGGGGGTCAAAACCCCAAAGTTTCACAAATCCAAGACTGCTCTTTTAAAGAAATTAACATTTTATATCTTTGCTTTAATGCGTTTGTAATTTTCTTTAAAACTCTGTTTTGTACGATTTTTCAAACATTTATCGTTTTTCCACCAACATGACGTCATCAAAACATAATTAATTGCCAAATTTCTCAACTAATTTCAGTGCAATTTTTACAGCATACGTATAATTGTTGTATACTTAGCTATTTATCATTTCAGCAACATGCGCTGCATGTATAAAAAGTTATGCAAGAAAACCCTCAGGGGAGTCGTTTTAGGACCCGCCCCGTAGGGCGAGGGTTAAGAAATCCTGTAAGTACGAAATCGATCGGCCAAAAACTGTGGCTGTGAGACGACCGCACACTTTTTTGGAGTTGGGGTCACATGACCTGGTCTGGTGACCTGACCTGAGATGACCCAAGGTCATTTTTTAAAACATGTGGGCAATTGATGCCTCAACAGCTGTACAATTGTAATAACATAATCGAACCTGACCTAACCTTTACAGCAATTACGGTCGCAGGGACCCACGTTTAGAACCCTTCGCAGCGGCCCTACGGGGGGGCTCCCCCTCACGAACCCCCCCCCCCCCCCAGACCATCTCGTAGACAAAACGAGATGATGATATGAAACATATTTCGATGTTCTTTCGATACAATATCTCTACTTCACTAAAATTGCTGGCTAAAAATGGCGCACTGCAGTTTCGCACATACTAAAAAAAATGCGCGTATGCTGTGGGTGTTTTGCTAATGTTGGTGTTTAAAGGGAATAGATCACCTTGAAAGTTGTCTTGAAATTCAACCATACGGTGCATATTGAGCTCAAAACTACGAGTATGACTTTGGTTTGGATAACTGATGGATATATGTGGAGAAAGAAGTAAGTTTCTCTTTGCATTTCACGATAAATCGTACGATAGCAGCTGGCGTTCTGGCTCCGCCCCGCTCCGCCTGACGCCAAGTACAGTCTCTGACAAGGGGCCGCTGCGCCGCCCGGGAGGCTGAGCGGATATTAACGAGGCATTGTGATCAGATACTACGTTGCAGAGAGTGTACCTGCCTCCGGCGGCGAGAATGCATATCCCGATCGTGCCCCGGAACAGCGGACATGAAACCGGGCCCACCAGTCCTGTGTCGACATTACATAACGTAGGGAGGTAATTCTTTCACCACAACCATTTTTTAGATCTGCTCTACAAATCTGCTATCTTAGTCCAAAACCTCATGTTGAAGGTTAACTATTCCCTTTAATTCATTGATACAAATCCGCCTAATCGTTTCCCACACTCACAAACAATCAACACCCGCGCAGGGTGTCGACACCCCTAGCCCGTGTGATGGCCACACAACCTAAAATACGTCGCCTGGAAGGTGGTTTGTTAAGCACCCAGGGAGGTGTACCGGAACAACCCGTGATCGGCGCTGCATGGGGTGTATAGGTTTAACGGAACACCCTTGATAACCGCTGCACGGGGTGTCGAGGTGTCCCAATACTCATGCGTGGGGTGTGGATTGAAGCCTCAGCCGGGCGTATTGCGGGAGTTTGTTTACCATTGGGAGAGGCGTAACGTCACCGCTGCATGGGGTGTCGAGGTGTCGCAATACGCATGTGGGGGGTGTCGATTGACTCCTCAGCCTAGCCTATTGCAGGAGTTCGTTCACCACTGGGAGAGGTGTAACGGTAGCCGCTGCTTGGGGTGTCATGACGCAGACGCATGGTGGGCGGCAGACGCCACCGGGCGCCGGCTCACGGACGTGTTACAACTCGCAAGACTCATGCCAATCTGAGCACTCTGACCTGACTCTGACCACTCGCGCCAACCTTATCAATCTGAGCAACTAAAAATTAGTACATTTCCGCGCAAAACTATTGTATTAACAAAACTGTGAATTATTGTAAACAGATCCATGTATCAACATCAACATCACAAATCATCATCATCATGCATAATCATAAATAATCATAGTTACTATGGATCAACAGTCAGCTACGTATATTTATATGTTTATAGAAGCTTGGTCGTTGCAGCTGCGACCGGATAAGCAATACAATTGGTTGTGACGGGTGGGCATGAAACATATAGATGCTATCATACCTAATGTTTATCGATCACAAATTCACAACTAACTACATTTCTAAGATCAAAAGAACACACGAAAGAACGCACTCACAACTCATAATTAGGTCTTATAACTCCAATCACGACAGCACGATTGACATCATTTCGCAATTCAACAGCAACTTGAACACTGACAACGGTCGACGCACGCACTCTGTACAACCTGCCGCGTCCAAGGCCACTGCGCAACTCAGCCGGGCGCCGCCACGGCCGGCCGGCGGAGATTTGCGCGCGCAGCTAACGCCGCGCCGCCGTCTGCGTGCGTCTGCGTCACGACACCCCAAGCAGCGGCGACCGCCACACCTCTCCCAGTGGTAAACGAAATCCTGCAATAATCCCAGCTGAGGCGTCAATAGACACATCCCCCCCCCCGCATGAGTATTGCGACACCTCGACACCCCAGGCAGCGTTGATGTTACGCCTCTCCCAGTGGTGAACGAACTCCTGCAATACACCCGGCTGAGGCGTCAATCAACACCCCCCTCCTGCCCCCCGCATGAGTATTGCGACACCTCGACACCCCATGCAGCAGTGACGAACACACAATGCGATGGTGGTCGGCACTGACACACCACGCTGGTGTCTGCCATGAGTGTAGATAGCGAAGCCTCAACAATTACACCCCATGCATGAGTAAATTTCCAAATTAACCCCTGTGGTAGGAGTTAACACCCGGGTCGTGTGTCGCGATTTTGTGAGTGCATTTACCTTGGATACTTTTCACAAGATATTGTACATGTTTAAAAAAACGAACAACGAAAATGTCTAGTTTGTATTGTTCTCACCACTTATTATTATGGGAAGTTAATGGATGAAGGGATTATAACATCACAATTAAAGAATAAATTTTAAGTTAGTATTATTGTGTGTACCTTTACTGTATAGATACAGTTGAGTGATAGGGTTACAGACAAAACATATTCTAAGTGCAAAGAGGATAAAACAAAATGTGACGCCTTCTCAAAAACATCCACGGGAAATTGGCAAATCCAGTGCATCCTAAAAGATCACGGCTGATCACATATTTTGTTTTGTTTTACTCCTTCACATTTGTGACAATATTGTTTTTAATATTAACCTTGTCCCGGATAGAAATGACAAAAGCTGGAATTCTTAATATTTATACGATTAAAATACCAATAACTTTTAACATCGTGAAACCTGCACCTACTTGCGGAATGTATGGGTCATGTTTTATATGAAATACCTTATTTAGTTGTGCTCAGCGTTGTTTAAGAACATCATTACAGTCGCCACCATTGACCCTATCCTCAAATATTTCTCTAAAAGTTGAAAAATTACCAAATGAAAATTATTCCGATATATTTCGAACACAACTCTTCGTCTGTCGTTGGCGTAGGTACATTTTTTAGTAAGTGCGATACTGCAGTGTGCTATTTTTAACCAGCGTGCGTTACCAAAAAACAGCTATTCGACGATCCCCATGGACCAGAGTCCGGCAGGAAACAATATTGTAATAACATACTCGAACCTGACCTAACCTTTACAGGAATTATGGTCGTACGGACCCACGTGTAGAACGCTCCGCTCGCATTCGCTCGCTGAACTGCAGAACCTACCGAGGGGGGGGGGGGGGGTGGGCTGTCGCCCCCCCCCCTCCCACCCCCGGATCTCCCAGACCATCTCGTAGACAACAGGAACCTATGAACACGTATTCACGTAAGGAAAAAAATGAATAAAAAGTGAATTGCCGTCGCCGGGATTCGAACCTGTACATGAAAAGTGAGCATCTTGCCTCTGAGCTACGGCGGCGTATAGCCGTGAAAGCTTTCTTTCGATAAAATAACTCTACTTCGCAAAAATCGCTGGTTACAAATAGTGCACTGTAGTATCGCACTTACTAAAAAATATACGTCTGTCGTTAACCCTAAACCTAGTCACACAATGCATACATCGTCTCAATTGCCTTATCTATGCCAACAAATCAAATTATGCATTCCGTGACTATTTCATATCCCACCGTTCAGTTCCAATAACCATCTCACGAATAGCATCCAATCACAACATACAATTCATACAACATATATACATTCCAAAAACATCTTGTAAGTACCGCGTAGCTATCCATAATACCGTGTAGAAGAATTGCCCATGATGTAGTATTGTCATTCATTTTAGGCCTCGCGTCTCGAATGCAAATAGATTCAGCGATTTTCCTATCCGCTTCGGTAACCGGACAAAAAGTAAAAATCAAAAAGTCAAAGGATAAAAAGTAAAATGTTAAAAAGTCAAATGTGAAAAGTAAAATGACAAAAAGTCAAATAGGCTAAAAGTAAAATGCAAAAAGTCAAAACGGCAAAAAGTCAAATGCACAAAAAGTCAAATGGCAAAAAGTCAAAAAGCAAAAACTCAAACAGGCAAACAGTCAAATGGGATAAAATTCAAATGTAAAAAGCCAAAACAGCAAAAAGTCAAAAAGGCAAAAAGTCAAATGCAAAAAGTCAAAAACGCAAAAAGTCAAATGCAAAAAGTCAAAAACGCAAAAAGTCAAATGCAAAAAGTAAAAAGGGCAAAAAGTCACATGCAAAAGTCAAAAGGGCATCAAGTCTAATGCAAAAAGTCAAAAGGGCACAAATAGAGTAAGTTGCTTCTCTTCGCTCCATAAAGGAGACGGGTCTTGGACGTTAAGTCAAACTGCAAAAAGTAAAATGCAAAACGTTACAAAATCAGAGGGAATAAAGCTCAAACGTCAAAGACGGCTAAACCAGGGTCGGATCCAGGGAAAAAAAATTGGGGGGGGGGGAGGGACACATCAGACGTCAAAGGGTCCTCGAGCTGAAAAGGGCCCCGAGCGTTTTTGCAGGTCTGAAAGAGCCTCCAGTCGGTCCGAGAGTGTATTTTCAGGTATGAGAAAGCGCTTGACAAGCCTAAGAGGGCCCTCGTCAGGCCTGAAAGAGTCCCATACCGGTCTGAGAAGGCCCTTGACAGGCCTGAGAGGGCCCTATGCAGGGGTTGGCCTATAATTTGTGAGTGAGGGGCCGGCTAAAATGACGAGAACAAAAATGTAACCACATTCATCAACTCTTGAGTTGTGCACCTTCGGTGGGTTAAGGAGAAAGCGATGGTGGTGAAATGGGTTCTCTAAGTGATTTTGGGGAAAACTTAAGGCCCTTGACACACCTGAGAGGGCCCTATGCAGGGGCGTCACCGATAATTTTTGAATGGAGGGTCGGCTAAAATGACAAGAAAAAAATGTAACCACATTCATCAACTCTTGAGTGGTGCACCTTCGGTGGGTTAAAGGGAGTGTGCCTACTCACATCGCTTATTTGGGGTTATTGACACTGGTCTATAGAACATCATTTTCTGAATTGACCCATGACTTCGTTTCTCCAGATTCTCCCTAGTTGCTGAGATATTCCAAAGACTCCAGGAACTTGCTGGGAGCAAAAAGTTATCGGGTAGACTCCAGAGGGCTTCCGCTACTAATAGCACTGCAACTATCGATTACACTGCTAGCATATTGTTTGGTGCCGGCCAATGGCAATTCAACAAAACAGCTCGTGCACGCTAACAGAAGCAGCCGAACAGAAACTGGACGGCCATCATGTTTTTCGATGATGGCCGTTTCGATGATGGCCGATGAACATTTTTTTTGTGAAGAAGATATAAATTTAGAGCTACGAAACTTGCACATAATAAAGTTCACAGTGGCAAGAACGTGCTGTGCAAAACTTGTCTTTCTATCTTGCATGATGTGACCGTAATTGCATTGTCTTATGTGTGCCGTTTTACATAACATCACCATAGCGGCGATCGTTTTATAGATATCGAAACAAAAAATAAGCAAAAAAACAATATAAGTGAAAATTCAACTAAAGGGGCTCCAGATGTGAATTTCATCATATACAACAATCAAACCCCTAGCTACTTACCGTATGAAATATTTTTGACATTCCAAAACAGTAGGCACACTTTTAAGTGATTTTGGGGAAAACTTATGCGGGACCGACCCATTCTGCCTTGTGCCGTAACGTTAACTTATGCCATGACCTGAGGTCAAACGATGACCTGCAGGGCTTAGATTGCTCTTTGGTGCACCATTTATGGTCTTTTGGGAATATTAAGCTATTCGGCTGATTTTCCTAAGTTGTCTGGGAAAAAAGTTATGCGGTACCGCGCCATTGTCTAAAATGCCTCATTGCAAAATGTGGACGTGACCTGAGGTCAAACGGTGACATTTTCGGATAAAAAAATTTGTTGTGCACCATCTATGTGCTAATGCAAAAATTGTGGCACTGTGATGACTCGTCGACTTCAATTATTGTATGAGTTATGCGGTACCGCGATGTTTGGCCAAAACCGTATTTTCACATATTTGTGTGGCCTAAGGTCACACAGTAGCAGAGCAAAGTCATCTGTTGTGTTGTGCATACACTATGGTCACTTGCGGATGGGTTTCTGCTCAATTGCATATATAAGTGCGTTGTTTTAGATGCAATCAGATAGCAATGGGCAAATAGCAATCAATGGATTAGTGTGTTTTCTGGATACGGAAACGGGATACGGAAACGGGATACGGAAACGGGATACGGAAACGGGATACAGAAACGGGATACGGAAACGGGATACGGAAACGGGATACGGAAATGGGATACGGAAACGGGATACGGAAACGGGATACGGAAACGGGATACGGAAACGGGATACGGAAACGGGATACGGAAACGGGATACGGAAACAGGATACGGAAACGGGATACGGAAACGGGATACGGAAACGGGATAGGAAACAGGATACAGAAACGAGATACGGAAACGGGATACGGAAACGGGATACGGAAACGGGATACGGAAACGGGATACGGAAACGGGATACGGAAACGGGATACGGAAACGGGATACGGAAATGGGATAAGGAAACGGGATACGGAAACGGGATACGGAAACGGGATACGGAAACGGGATACGGAAACGGGATACGGAAACGGGATACGGAAACGGGATACGGAAACGGTATACGGAAACGGGATACAGAAACGGGATACCGGGAACGGGATACCGGGAACGGGATACCGGGAACGGGATACCGGGAACGGGATACCGGGAACGGGATACCGGGAACGGGATACGGGATACGGGATACGGGATACGGGAACGGAATACGGGAGCGGGATACGGGAACGTGATACGGGAACGGGGAACGGGATACGGGAACGGGATACGGGAACGGGATACGGGAACGGGATGCGGGAACGGGATGCGGGAACGGGATACGGGAACGGGATACGGGAACGGGATACGGGAACGGGATACGGGAACGGGATACGGGAACGGGATACGGGAAAGGAATACGGGAACGGGATACGGGATACGGGATACGGGATACGAGATACGGGATACGGGATACGGGATACGGGATACTGGATACGGGATACTGGATACGGGATACGGGATACGGGATACGGGATACGGGATACGGGATACGGGATACGGAATGCGGGATGCGGGATGCGGGATGCGGGATGCGGGATGCGGGATGCGGGAAGCGGGAAGCGGGAAGCGGGATACGGGATACGGGATACAGGGAACAATACGGGATTGCGAATGGCGCAATGCAGGCCATCTAGTCATCTTATTAAAATCAGAACGTTCGTATGTATGTGACGTCCGTTCCCTTTGGCGGGCCGCTTCTCGGCAACGGCGAGAGCCGCGACGGCCATTTTATCACACCAGCTCGGGCCGGCGCATACATTTTGTGTATTCAATTTTCGGCCATGTGCGACGACCGCTGCGATCGTGAGGGGTGCGTCTCTGCCGCTTTGGGGCCGCAACCGGCATAGGTGTCCTCAGTTTTGAGCTCGGGTCAATAGTTTTGGCTCCAGAGGTCAACGAATATCACAAAGGTTATTTTGTTTTGCAAAACTGTTTTTCGCAAATAACTTTTTACCTAATAAAGATAAAGCAATAGTGTTTACGCCATTGCGCTTGTCTCGTCTAGGCACTTTGAATCATGTTCATGACGACCGGGTTAGGTCAACTGAGAAATTTGGCCTCAGGTCAAGGTCAAGTGGTGACCCAAGTTGGTTATGTTGCATATTGGGAGACGTGTCTCGACGAGACAAACACATTGATACCATATTCTCTTCTCTATATTCATTATGTCGATAGTTATTGACAAAACGGTGTTGGCGGTCACGAAATTGACCTGATCTTAGGTCACCGATATTAGAAATCCGAGATAAACAAATTGTTGGTATCTATGACCTTATGATGTCCTGCAAGATTGAAACTGATCAGCGCAAAACTGTGGCTATGGTACTACTGCAAACGTTTTGGAGTTGAGGTCATGACGTGATCTGATCTGGTGACCTGACCTGAGATGACCCGAGGCCAAGCATTTTACATAATGTGGGAAGTTCATTTATAAACAGGTGTGCAAAACACTGCGGCGCTGCGCGCCGCCGTTTTTGCGCAACCCTAAAACAACCGGAGGGGTGGGCGGATTTCGCCCCTCCCCCTCCCGGGAGCCTTTTCCCCGTGCAACTTATGCGCGGTTCCCCGTGCAGCTTAAGCGCAGTTAACGTAAGGATATTAAGACCGATTCACGTGTGGATTAAGTGCGGTTTCCTTATGGATTAACCCGCGCACTGCAGGGGGGGGGGGGGTGATTTCCGCCCCTCCCCCCTCAGGATTTTTCAAAGATATCGAATAAACGACGGAGCGCGGCGCCGCCGAGTTTTGGCACACCTGTTAGGCCATCAATCGCGCACACTTTGAAGAAGAACAAATATCCTCGGGTCATCTCAGGTCAGGTCACCAGACCAGACCAGGAATTTTGATATCGGTGACTTAACCCGCGAGGTACTGGGGGGGGGGCTATTTTTTGCCCCCCCCCTCTCGTTATTTTGCAATAACTCCTAAACGAACACCGGTATCGTCACGAAACTTGCAGTACCTTCTCTCACATCAATTCTACACATGTTGGCAAACGAAAAAATATGAGGCTATGATAGGTCAACCGAAAATGACGTCAGAGTGACGTCATGTTCTTCGGGTTTTGTTGCAAAATAATGGTTTGCGGAAAACGCTGTCAAAGGTACGATATTTGAGATAAACTAAATTGTTTTAAATTAAATTACTGAAAATAGACCGCGGTATCAAACTGCCATCTCGGATTTTTGAGTTTTTTTTTAATTCATAATTTTGAGAAATCCAAATACATTTTGTTTTGTTTTTACCAAATTTCAAGAAAAAATCTGAATTATCCAAAAACCGGAATACATGTGATCGAGACGTATGCGGTGAATATGTGTACCAAATTTAAAGTCGATATCTTTAAAAATGGCCGAGTTATGACCTTTAAATGATACAAATCGACCACTTCTCTCAGCATTACTATGCATAAAAAACGCATTTCCATTTTTGCTTTTTACTTCTATTTATATAGAACAAACAATGTTCTAAGGTCATTTTTCGTGTTCTAGACGAAAAACAAACCCATAAACATGTGTTACAACGCCTAATGACCGTAATCTGCAGTTTGACCTCGTGACCTCGGATGACCTTGACCTGACCCAAGGTCATAAACAGCTTAGAAAGGTACTTAGAAGTGTCAGACACACGAATTATACCGATGTATCGACAGTTTATGCGTTTAATATCGCAATTTTGCGCGACAATTCCATCCATCGAGGCTTTTGACACGGTCAAACATTTTGTACTTGACCTGACCTGTGACGTCATCGGTGACCCGGAGGTCAACAATACTATGTTTCCCTCGATAAATTTCCCAGGGCTATCGAATGCCGCTTGAATTTTTACATTCGGTCCAGTAGTTCCGGAGATCAGAGGGGGGGGGGGCAAAAAATAGCCCCCCCCCCCCAGTAAGTCGCGTTATGAAATATACCCCAGTAACTCGCGGGTTAAGGTCAGGTCAATTTCGTAACCTCCCCCATAATAAGTCAATGGGGAAATATACAAATGCTTCCTGTTTCAAGGATATGCATGATATTAGTCCAAATACTTCTGGATCATGTTATTATAGGATATTCTTGATGATCCAATTGTAATTTTTGTTCAGTGACCCCTATTGGGTCATTTGAGGTCATGCGAGGTCACCATCACTTTTTTTTTGTCAATAACTCCCGACTTAATGAAGATAGAGAAGTAAAACAGACATCAATATGTTTGTCTCGTTGAGATACGTCTTCCCATATGCAACATGCTCTACTTGGGTCACCACTTGACCTTGACCTGAGGTAAAATTGTTAAGTTGACTTAACAAGGTCACCAAGTATATCATGCAAAGCACATTAACAAGATAAACACAATGGCGTAAACAGTTTTCCGTTATCCTATTTAAGTACAAAGTTAATAGCAAAAAAAATTATTTAGCAAAAAAAGAAGCATTTTTTCCTTTTTGACCTCTGGAGCAGACTGGTTATTGATTCAGATTTTTTGGAACGATTCAATCAGGATTCATTTTGTAATCTGAATGATTCAATCACCGTTCTATTCACGGGACAAAATTGCGAATTGATTCTTTCCGATTCAAAGAATCAAAACAAATATTTTAATCGATTCACGTTTGATTCAACATTTAAATATATGTGGTGAATTTATGTCAAATCAATACAAATTGAAACATAAATATATATGATTATGAAAACATTGTTACAGCAAGACTATTTCCGTATACATGAATGTAACCACTGGGACTGCACGTATTTGCACAATTTACCAGTGTACTTGAATCGTTAAGAATCGTTAAATCTTTGATTCAATCAGCCTAGATTTGATGCGGGGTTTGATTCAATCACGATTCATGAATCAAAAGATCTGGTGGTGAATCAATTATTGTTCGATTCAAGGAATTTTGATTGAACGATTCCAATCGATTCAATCAGTGTTGAATCAATAACCAGTCTGCTCTGGAGCCTCAAATATTGACCTGAGATCAAATCTGAGGACACCTTAGCGATTGCAAATTTAACTGGCTGGCGTTTGCCTTTCTTCGTTTGTTTCTAACTAGCTGAGATATATGGGAATTTCTGGAGCGATGTCCTAAAACAGGCAAAAACTGGAAAATTTGACCTTTGATGACCTCTGGTGACCTCAATTTTGACCTGACCTAAAATAACACTGAAATACTTTCGATAGAACATGTATGAAGCTATCAAATGCCTTTTTCCGCTTCTCGCAACGTAGCATAGTTTTCGAGATGTCAGAGGGGGCGGAAATCACCCCGCCCCCCCACCCCCTGCAGTTCGTGTTCGGCGCAAAGCCCCTACAGTGCGCGAGTTAAGACGGCTCTCTACTGTAGCCGTCAACAAGAAAGTCAACCAGGTACGATGTATGCTGGGAAAAATCAACTGTCAACCCTTCACTGACATGTTGAACATTATACTGACGTGAAAATGAATGCGCATCGCGCATTCTGGGTCATCTAAAGGAGTAGGAATAGGAGTAGGAGTAGGAGTATCCGTATGGAGTAAGAGTAGGAGTAGGAGCACCAGTATGGAGTAGGAGTAGGAGTAGCAGAATGGAGTAGGAGTAGGAGTAGGAGTAGGAGTAGGAGTAGGAGTAGGAGTAGGAGTAGGAGTAGGCGTAGGAGGGTAGGCGTAGGAGTAGGAGTAGGAGTAGGAGTAGGAGTAGGAGTAGGAGTAGGAGTAGGAGTAGGAGTAGGAGTAGGAGTAGGAGTAGGAGTAGGAGTAGGAGTAGGAGTAGGAGTAGGAGTAGGAGTAGGAGTAGGAGTAGGAGTAGGAGTAGGAGTAGGAGTAGGAGTAGGAGTAGGAGTAGGAGTAGGAGTAGGAGTAGGAGTAGGAGTAGGAGTAGGAGTAGGAGTAGGAGTAGGAGTAGGAGTAGGAGTAGGAGTAGGAGTAGGAGTAGGAGTAGGAGTAGGAGTAGGAGTAGGAGTAGGAGTAGGAGTAGGAGTAGGAGTAGGAGTAGGAGTAGGAGTAGGAATAGGAGTAGGAGTAGGAGTAGGAGTAGGAGTAGGAGTAGGAGTAGGAGTAGGAGTAGGAGTAGGAGTAGGAGTAGGATCAGGAGTAGGAGTAGGAGTAGAAGCAGGAGGAGCAGGATCAGGAGCAGGAGCAGGAGCAGGCGTAGGCGTAGGCGTAGGCGTACAGATACAGATACAGATACAGATATGTATTTCGGAACCTCCATAATATGGCTTTTGTGGAATCCACGTCATTACATTAATAATACACAATAGGATAAAAACAGTAAAACATACAGTGATGAAAAATACACACGGTAAAACAGAACACGCGGCAAAAAGAGTGGCAGGTGGCAACATAGGCCGCTCCCAGCCGCAGACACCGATCGCAATCTACGGTAAAATTCACGATTGACTATCGCCTAGCCTCCAGCGTAAGGTCGTTCCAGGCGCTCGTGGCTCGGTACACAAAGCTGCGCCGGGCGAATTCTGTCCGCACGCGGGGCAGCTCGAAGTGGCCGGCTTCAGTGCCGCGCGTGCGGCGAGAGGATACATCGGCGCGCCGCAACAATCGCTGTCGCAATAGTTCGGAGGCACTGGTGGATGTTGTGAGGTGGCGCATTGTGGCAATATCGCGTTCGGTGATCATTTCATCAACATTGGGCCACCCCAGTTCACGCAATGACGGACTGACATGGTCACGCCTGCCAAGTCCGCCTACGCGTAGGCGTAGGCGTAGGAGTAGGAGTAGGAGTAGGAGTAGGAGTAGGAGTAGGAGTAGGAGTAGGAGTAGGAGTAGGAGTAGGAGTAGGAGTAGGAGTAGGAGTAGGAGTAGGAGTAGGAGTAGGAGTAGGAGTAGGAGTAGGAGTAGGAGTAGGAGTAGGAGTAGGAGTAGGGGTAGGGGTAGGAGTAGGAGTAGGAGTAAGAGTAAGACTAAGAGTAAGAGTAAGAGTAAGAGTAAGAGTAAGAGTAAGAGTAAGAGTAAGAGTAAGAGTAAGAGTAAGAGTAAGAGTAAGAGTAAGAGTAAGAGTAAGAGTAAGAGTAAGAGTAAGAGTAAGAGTAAGAGTAAGAGTAAAAGTAAGAGTAAGAGTAAGAGTAAGAGTAAGAGTAAGAGTAAGAGTAAGAGTAAGAGTAAGAGTAGGAGTAGGAGTAGGAGTAGGAGTAGGAGTAGGAGTAGGAGTAAGAGTAGGAGTAGGAGTAGGAGTAGGAGTAGGAGTAGGAGTAGGAGTAGGAGTAGGAGTAGGAGTAGGAGTAGGAGTAGGAGGAGAGATAGAGGTAAAGGTGGAGGGAGACAAGGTGGAGGTAGATTTACAGGGATTCGAGGTAGATGTAGACATATATGGGATTGCGCTTCGCGCAATGCAGGCGATCTAGTGCCGAATTAAAATAAAAACGTTCGTATGTAAGTATATATGTATGTGACACGTCCGTTCCATTTGATGATCCACTGCTCGGCAACGGCGAGAGCTGCGGTGACGTTTTATTTTCACGCACAATAAAAACCTGTGCAACCATTGTCTGTGGTACAGTTTGGAGCACGTGCGACGTCTGTTACGCTCTGAGGGGCGCATCTCTTTGCGTCTTGGAGGCTGCGGCCGCTGCTGTCAGAGCTGCTCCACGAGCTCTCAGCTCACTTAGTTCGCTGGCAATTCTGAGTATTTCAAGTGAGGAGCTCCAATATTGGTGATTCGAAAAAAGCGCTTGGCATCAGTACGGCACGTGCAGTACGCATTGCGACGATCAGCAAAGTTAAAGTTTTAATTTATGGGAGATGACATGATTATGAAAGCCGGATACGAGTTATACCTGTGTGACATTACAGGGAGCCTGGACCTGGTTACAGGAAAAGATACGTCAATTTAAATGGACCAGGATACGGTAACAGGATACGGGAACAGGATACGGAAACAGGATACGGGAACAGGATACGGGAACAGGATACGAGAACAGGATACGGGAACAGGATACGGGAACAGGATACGGGAACAGGATACGGGAACAGGATACGGGAACAGGATACGGGAACAGGATACGGGAACAGGATACGGAACAGGATACGGGAACAGGATACGGGAACAGGATACGGGAACAGGATACGGAACAGGATACGGGAACAGGATACGGAACAGGATACGGGAACATGATACGGGAACAGGATACGGAACAGGATACGGGAACAGGATACGGGAACAGGATACGGGAACAGGATATGGGAACAGGATACGGGAACAGGATACGGGAACAGGATACGGGAACAGGATACGGGAACAGAATACGGGACCAGGATACGGGAACAGGATACGGGAACAGGATACAGCGATATGATACGGCAACATGATACGGCAACATGGTACGGTATACGGGATACGGGATACGGGATACGGGATACGGGATACGGGATACGGGATACGGGATACGGGATACGGGATACGGGATACGGGATACGGGATACGGGATACGGGATACGGGATACGGGATACAGGATACAGGATACAGGATACAGGATACAGGATACAGGATACAGGATACAGGATACAGGATACAGGATACGGGATCCGGGATACAGGTTACGGGTTCCGGGATACCAGAACGGGACACCAGAGCAATTACCATGCTCAAAGATGTTTTGTCTTCTTTGTTGTCGAATGCTTTTGCTACGTTCTAAAAACAAAATTATTGATTTGTTTATTGTAACATTTTATATCCAAACACGTACTAAAAACTCATTCTCACAGCCTCACAAACACACCTCAGATGTCACGTGTACGGCACTCTTGGCGCTTCGCGCGATAGATACATTACCACTCTCTGTTGTAACGCTGTGGGACAGGGGCAGGGGCAGGGGAATGGGCAGGTGAATGGGCAGGGGCGGGGACAGGGACAGGGGCAGGGGCAGAAACTCTTATGTACTGTGCAGGAGCGGGGGCGGGGCTGTAGCGGACAGGGACAAGAGTGGGGGCAGGGGAAGGATTGTAGCGAGGAGGGGCAGCAGCGGGGAGCGGCGCCGGGCTGTAGCGGGCAGGGGCAGGGGAAGGGCTGTAGCGGCCAGGGGCAGGGGAAGTGTTGTAGCGAGCAGGGGCAGCAGTGGGGAGCGGCGCCGGGCTGTAGCGGACAGGGGCAGGGGAAGGGTTGTAGCGGGCAGGGGCAGGGGAAGGATTGTAGCGAGCAGGGGCAGCAGTGGGGACCGGCGCGGGACTGTAGCGGGCATGGGCAGGGGAAGGGTTGTAGCGGGCAGGGGCAGGAGTGGGGGCAGCAGCAGGGCTGTAGCGAGCAGGGGCAGGAGTGGGGGCGGGGCTGTAGCGGGAAGGGGCAGTATTGGGGGCAGGGGAAGGATTGTAGCGAGCAGGGGCAGCAGTGGGGAGCGGCGCCGGGCTGTAGCGGGCAGGGGCAGGGGAAGGGTTGTAGCGGGCAGGGGCTGGGGAAGGATTGTAGCGTGCAGGAGCAGGAGTAGGGGCAGGAGCAGGGCTGTAGCGGGCAGGGGCAGCTGCGGAGAGCGGCGCGGGACCGTAGCGGGCAGGGGCAGGGGAAGGGTTGTAGCGGGCAGGGGAAGGATTGTAGCGAACAGGGGCAGCAGTGGGGAGCGGCGCCTGGCTGTAGCGGGCAGGGGCAGGGGAAGGGTTGTAGCGGGCAGGGGCAGGGGAAGGATTGTAGCGGGCAGGGGCAGGAGTGGGGGCAGGGGAAGGATTGTAGCGAACAGGGGCAGCAGTGGGGATCGGCGCCGGGCTGTAGCGGGAAGGGGCAGGGGAATGGTTGTAGCTGGCAGGGGCAGGGGAAGGCTTGTAGCGGGCAGGAGCAGGAGTGGGGGCAGGAGCTGGGTTGTAGCGTGCCGGGGCCGGAGCCTGTCGGTAGCTCTGCTCTCCCTGGTACACCTGTGGCACCACTGGCACCGGGTACTCAGTCGGAACCGGCGTCGGCAGCACGTCGCTCACCGGCTGGTAGCCGTTCTCGTCGGCGGTGAAGGCCAGCTGCACGGCGTTGCCATAGCCGTCCGTGTAGCTCCAGCCACCCTGCTGGACGTAGCCGCCGCTCGGCTGGCCGTACTGGCCGTCCGACTGGCCGTAGTCGGCCTTGGGCTGGCCCGTCTCGTCGCGCTCGATGCCGTTCTCGGTTTGAAAGCTGAAGCGGTACGTGCCGTCTCCCGGGTGGACGTCATCCTGACTGAGGATCTTGATGACGGGCTGGGCGGAGGAAGCCTGCTGCTGGTAGGAGGCCGGCTGCTGGTAGGAGGCCGGCTGCTGGTAGGAGGCCGGCTGCTGGTAGGAGGTCGGCGGCACCGGACCGTCGGCACTCACCGCCACCGCCAGACAGCACACCAACAACTGGAAATAACAACAAAATATTTCAATAGTTTTGTCTTCTCTGGTGAAGTGAAGTGAACTTGTTAGTAAAATTACAAGATACAACCAGCAACGGAATGATTTTCCATTTGCAATGGCAGGCGAATGGAAGCAGGCCGATTAAGCTGTTACTACGTCAACTTTCATCATTATACATACTTGTGTGTCTCTTCATGTACAACAGCCATACATGCCCCAAAGAGAGTAGGTACGTCATTCGAAGTACTATTCACACGAACATGATTTAGGTAAACCCCACTCACCAGCTTCATATTTGCACGGTACGCTGAGTTGCCTGTGTACACCACAGCTACCACGGGAGAGAGACTGATGCCTGACGCTGGGTCGGGCTGGCTTGATACAGCCCCGGTGCTGGCCGGCTGAGGGATTGGCGGGGCCGACACACTGGGTCTCTGACTGTAATCTTCATGAGCGAAAGTCAGGTTATAAGCAAAGGTAAGGTCAAAGTCAGGTAACAAAGTTTAATATTGTCAAAAGGTGCACACTGCACTTAACCCGCGACTTACTTGGGGGGGGGGTAATTCCCCCCCCCCCCTTCCTGTTATTTTGAAATAAATCATAAACAAACACCGGTATCCACCGGTGTTTGTAAAACACCGGCAAAATATAAGGTTATGATAGGTCAACCGGGAATAGCGTCAGAGTGACGTCATGTTCTTCGGTTTTTGTTGCAAAATAATGGTTTGCGGAAAACACTGTCAAAGGTACAATCTTTGAGATAAACTCAATTGTCTTAAATCATATTACTGACAATAGACCGTGCTATCAAACTGCTGTCTCGGATTTTTTAAGGTTTTTTATTAAAAATTTTGAGAAATCCAAATACATTTTGTTTAGTTTTTACAATATTTTACAGAAGAAAAAAATCAGAAATATCCAAAAACAGGAATATATGTGATCGTGACGTGTGCGGTGAATATGTGTACCAAATTTGAAATTGATATTTTCCAAAATGACTGACTTATGATCTTTAAATGACAAATATCGACCACCTCTGACAGCATTACTATGCATAAAAACGCCTTTCCGTTTTTGCTTTTTATTTCTATTTATATGGAACAAGCAATGTTCTAAGGTCATTTGTCTCGTTATAGACGAAAAACAAACCCATAAACATGTGTTACAACGCCTAATGACCGTAATCTGCAGTTTGACCTCATGACCTCGGATGACCTTGACCCGACCCAATGTCATAAATAGCTTAGAAAGATACTTAGAAGTGTCAGACACACGAATCATACCGTTTAGTCGACAACCTATCCCGCGCACTGGGTTCAGGCTTTGCGCTGAACACGAACTGCAGGGGGGATTGATTTCTGCCCCCCCCCCCCTGAGATCTCGAAAACTACGCAACGTAGCGAGAAACGGAAAAAGGCATTTGATAGCTTCATACATGTTCTATCAAAAGTATTTCAGTGTTTTTTTTTAATTCAGGTCAAAATTGAGGTCACCAGAGGTCATCAAAGGTCAAATTTTCCAGTTTTTCCTGTTTTAGGACATCGCTCCAGAAATTCCCATATATCTCAGAAACGATGATGGTTAGAAACAAACGGAAAAAAGAAAACGCCAGCCAGTTAAATTTTTAATCGCTTAGGTGTCCTCAGATTTGATCTCAGTTCAATATTTGAGGCTACAGAGGTCAAAAAGGAAAAAAAAAAATCGTTTTTTTGCTAAATCGTTTTTTGCTATTAACTTTTTACTTAATAAAGATAAAGGAAAACTGTTTACGCCATTGTGTTTATCTTGTCAAGGCACTTTGAATGATATATATGGTGACCTTGTTAAGTCAACTTAACAATTTGACCTAAGTTCAAGGTCAAGCGGTGACCCAAGTAAGGCATGTTGCATATGGGAAGACGTGTCTCGACGAGACAAACACATTGATGTCTGTTTTACTTCTCTATCTTCATTATGTCGAAAGTTATTGACAAAAAAGTGATGGTGACCTCGCATGACCTCAAATGACCGAATAGGGGTCACTGAACAAAACTTACACTTGGATCATCAATAATATCCTATAATAACATAACAAAATACTCATCCAGAAGTAATTGGACTAGTGCCATGCATATCCTTGAAATAGGAAGCATTTGTATATTTCCCCATTGACTTATTATGGGAGGTTACGAAATTGACCTGACCTTAGGTCACCGATATCAAAATTCCGAGTTATACGAATTGTAAGTACTGATGCCCTCATGACATCCTTTAAGTTTCAACCTGATCGGTGAAAAACTCTGGCTTTGGCACAACTGCAAACATTTTTGGTGGTGGGGTCACTTGACCTGGTTTGGTGACCTGACCTCATATGACCCGAGCATATTTTTTTCTCAAAGTGTGCGCAATTGATGTCTGAACAGGTGTATTAAATCCCGGCGGCGCTGCGCGCCGCCGTTTTTTCGCAATCTTTGAAAAACCTGAGGGGGGGCGGAAATCACCCCCTGCAGTGCGCGGGTTATGCGTTTAATATTGCAATTTTGCGCGACAATTCCAGCCATCGAGACCTTTTGACACTGTCAAACATTTTGTACTTGACCTGACCTGTGACGTAATTGGTGACCCCGAAGTCAACAATATTGTGTTTCTCTCGATAAATTTCACAGAGATATCGAATGCCGTTTTACTTTTTACATTCGGTCCAGTAGTTTCGGAGATCCGAGGGGTTGGCAACAAAAAACAGTAAGTCGCGTTATGAAATATACCCCAGTAACTCGCGGGTTATCCCTCGCCCTACGAGGGGGGCCTGACAGCCCCCATCTCCCCCCCTGAGGTTTTTCTTGAATAACTTTTTCCACATGCGGTGCATGTTGCTGAAGTTTTTGGTAGCTGAGTTTACAACAATTATACGTAGGCTGTGATTTTTTTTTAATTGGTGGAGTAGTTTGGGAGATATTATGTTTTGATGACGTCATGTTGGTAAAAAAAGCTAAATATTTTAAAAATCGTAGAAAACAGAGTTTTAAAACAAATTGCAAACGCTCTTTACCAAAGATACAAACTGGCATTGTCTTTAAAATGACAATCTCGGATTTGCAAAATTTTGGGTTTTTCACCCCTAAAATAAAATAAAAAACAGTAAAAAAAAAATCCCTCAAAATCAAAGCCTTCAAAGATATTAGAAAAACCGGAATATATGTGAGAGAACTGAGTATGGACAATACCCATACCAAATTGCAAAGCAATATCTTCATTTTTGACTGAGCGATGGCTCTCAAGTGTAAGAAACTGATGACTTCATTTTTCAAATAACGTTTTTTGACTTTTGTTGACAAGATACGAACAAATAATTACCTTTTTTGTATTACTGATCCAAACCTGGTCTAGGAACATGCCTTTTTATTTACATATATCAATTTCTAATTTTGAGGTTTTCTGAAGAGCAAAATCGCTGTTCTGGCCGTGGTAAATCTGAGGTCATTCACTTGACCTGGAAGGTCCCCCGTTTACCGAAAACCTAAAAAATCGCGGACTCTTAGATTTCTCTCATGACAGGCAACATGCTGATTCTTACCGCATTGTTCTAAATTGCTTGGTTTGGAAGTTAACAGGGGGTTTGTCTGCCCCCCCCCCCCCCGTTGGGCGAAGGTGAAAAAGCTTCCGTAGGGCGAGGGTTAACGCCCGAGCACATTTAACCCCTTTTCGTTCAGAATATAGCAAAATGGTAAAAGAAACATTGTAGCAAAGGCTTGTAGCTATCTGTTCCAGAAGCAGATTTAAAATATGTACCAAAGATTACGATCCAGCTTTGTCTGAAAAACATCGATTTAACATGGGAACCCTATGGTGTAGTAAGTTTTTAACGCCCAAACGTCCGAGTGCTGTCAACCGTTACTGGTGGGGGTTGCCTTGACGCATCGTCGCAATCGGCGCAATCTCAAAACGTGCATGGTGTACGTTGAGGAGGCAGAATTGTTTCTGTTTTATGCCACATTTATTAAAAAAATATTCTAGAGTCCCTACTTTTTTAGCTCTTACAGTAATGATTTGAAGAAAAGTGTCATCAGGATGGATGAGGTGAGACTGTACAGCTTGCCACCAACATTTTGATGTTTTCAATTGGATTCAGATTAGGATATTTGGGAGCCAACTATGAAATTGAGGGGCTGCTCAGTCCTCGCTCCTCAGTTCATTATCAGTCCTGGTTAATCTCTATCTCCATCTCTATCTCTATATTATTAATTATAACATGTCCGTCCGTCCACCGTACGAGTGTCATCCCTAACAACTCCTAATAACTCGGTGCCGGTTTCGGTCAGGTGCGCGAAAATTGGCACGCAGGTCCGGTGGTACAGTCCCATCATCGTATTACAATTTGGCATGGATTCGACAGCGGGCTCGGCCGCAGCACGCGCCAAAGGGGTCCGGGCAGGGGCGTCGACGCCTAACAGACCATTCAGACTAGTCGCACCACTTTTTTGGATGTCCCAATGTGCCGCCACCGTCTAGGTGCCGCCCTCGACGAGGCGCCGTCACATACCAAGTGCCGCCACTGACCGGATGCCACCCAAGTCAGGTGCCGTCCCTCAAAAGATGCCGCCCCTTCAGCCAGGTGCCGCCCGCTCAGAAAGATGCCGCCCTTCAGTTAGGTGTTGCCCCTCGAAAATATGCCGCCCCCTCAACCGGGTGTCACCCCTTCAGCCAGGTGCCGCCCCTTCAGCCAGGTGCCGCCCCTTCAGCAGGTGCCGCTCCGCAAAAGATGCTGCCCCTCCAGCCGGGTGCCGCCACTTCAGCCAGGTGCCGCCCCTTCAGAAGGGTGCCGCCCCTTCATCCAGGTGCCGCCCCTTCAGAAAGATGCCGCCCTTCAGCCAGGTGTTGCCCCTTACAAAGATGCCGACCCCTCAACCGGGTGCCGCCCCTTTATCCAGGTGCCGCCCCCTCAGAAAGATCCGCCCTTCAGCCAGGTGTTGCCCCTCAAAAAGATGCCGACCCCTCAACCGGGTGCCGCCCCTTCAGTCAGGTGCTACCCCTTCAGCCAGGTGCCTCCCCTTCAGCAGGTGCCGCCCCTCAGAAGATGCTGCCCCTTCAGCCGGGTGCCGCCACTTCAGCCAGGTGCCGCCCCTTCAGAAAGGTGCCGCCCCTTCAGCTAGGTGCCGCCCCTTCAGCTAGGTGCCGCCACTCAGCTAGGTGCCTCCCCTTCAGCAAGGTGCCGCCCTTTCAGCCAGGTGCTGCCCCTTCAGCCAGGTGCCGCCCCTTCAGTCAGGTGCCGCCCCTCAGCCAGGTGCCACCCCTCAGATAGACGCCGCCCCTTCAGCCTGGTGTGGCGCCTTCAGCCAGGTGCTACCCCTCAGCCAAGTGCCGCAACGAATATTTGCCGTCCCTATATCCTGATAAGGTGATGCCGTATCATGGCGGCCATGGCCCATCGATATGTCTTTTTGGTGCAAACTCAGGCTTAAGTAGTTCTTAAAGGGAATGTTTCACCTTTCTGAAAGTTGTCAAATATACGCCGGTTGTAGTTGAAAATATTAAGTAAGTGCCGCTGAAAACGATGGTGATATTTTTTCTCTCGAAAAGTCACTTAACTCTATACAAATTAAGGTTTTCGATTTGGGATGATGACGTCATTATTGAGCTGTAGACCGCCGCTGATTGGCTGACAAGGTGGGATTCGGTGAAAAAAGTGTCTGTCAGCCAATCAGCGGCGGCACTAGCCTAGACCCCATTTTGCAAATGTGAATTAAAATTGCTTAAAAACGGCTAAGTTTTGGGGAAAATTACCTTCGTATTTTCGCCATTTCAATAACGGCCAAATATAATGGCTATCTAAGTTCAAAGCCAATACAAAGCATGGGTGGAGCTTTTCAGAAAAAGTTGGTGGGACAAGATGTCATATAGACTGGTTGTTCGCAATGGTTCAGGTGAAAATGGCCATTTCAACGCCAGGAAACCTTCAAATATGACAAAAGTTGGTGGGACAAAACACAAAGTTGGTGGGGCAGTTCCCCCACCATTTGAATAGGAAACTCCACCCGTGATTTGCCCCCCCCCCTACGGGTCACAGGGGGCCCGCCGAGATTGGCCCAGATACCATTTGCATTAGCTAAATGGCTTTCAAAAAGTCACAGAGGAGCCCTCAAACTAGGCAAGGGTCACTCTGGTGCATGTCAAGGGCCCTCAGAGACACTGAATGGCTTTCGAAGCCTGCCCAGGGGGACTCTTGGGCATGTCCAGGGGCCCATTGAGCCCACCGAGGGGCCCAAAAACTGTCCAGGGGCCTCTCGAACATGTCCATGGGCCCATTGAGCCCACTCAAGGGCGCAAAAACATGCCCAGGGACCTTTCGAGCATGCCCTGGGGCCCATTGAGCCCACTCAGGGGCCCCAAAAACCTGCCCAGAGGCCTCTAGAGAATGTCCATTTGTCCAGGGGCCAATTGAGTATGTTCAGGGGCCTCTCGAGCCTGGCCAGGGGGCCATTATAGTCTGTTTTGGGGCCTCTCGAACCTGCCCAGGGGCCATTAGAGCCTGCCCAGAGGCCTCTCGAGCTTGCCCAGGCGCCCATTGAATCTGTTCAGGGGCCTTTCGAACTTGCCCAGGGGCCTCTCGAGCTTACCCAGGGGCCCATTGAGTCTGTTCAAGGACCTCTCGAACCTGCCTAGGGGCCATTAGTCTGTGCAGGGGCCTCTCGAGCTTTCCCAATGGTCCATTGATCCTGTTCAGGGGCCTCTCGAACCTGCCCAGGGGCTATTAGAGTCTGCTTAGGGGCCTCTCGGCTTGCCAAGGGGCCATTGAGTCTGTTCAGGGCCCTCTCAAGCTTATCCAGAAGGCTATTGAGTCTGTGAACGGGGCCCTCGAGCCTGCCCAGGGGTTGCTAGCCGTCGCCTGGAGCGCCTGCTATAGCTGGAGCGCCTGCTATCCGTGGTCGGCGCGGTCATAATGAGCGGTAATGTGCTGTACTCTGACCCACCTGGTGCAATGTTTTCTTGGGTTTCAAAATGGTTATTTGATAAGTCTGATGCGTTTTTGAATTCGGGGGGGGGGGGAAATGGTAGTGCAAAACAATTTAACAATTTTCCTCTCAGGAGAGTGTGTGCTGCAATATTTGTCAACCAGGGGCGTCGCCGACGGGAGGGTCGGGGGACCTGCCCAGGGGGAGGTCTGGGCAAACTCCCCCCACTTTTAGAAGGCGGGGGAGGGTCGACCCCCTTCCACACACACACACACTTTTTAAGGGAAAAAATAAAAATGTATCGCAAAATTTCCTTTGCAGTGCAGTAAAAATCCAACTATCTAGTGTCAAAAACTGGAAAATTTCGCGACGCTTCGCGGCATGACACAAATTTCGCAATTGTTTATACAAATTTGGAAAATGGGAAAAATAATTTCATTAAGTGTCTAGCTGAGGCTCTCCTTGGCGGTAATTGCTGGCCCCAGGGCCCATACCCTTCATAAAATATTACTTCTAAGGTTCAAGCAGGCTAGTTTAGTTATGTCAGGCTAGTTTAGTTATGTTTAGCTAGTTTGCCGAGTTCCGAAAAAGGCGACGCGAACGCAAAGACGAGGATATCGGCACCCGGAAGCTGCTCCAGCGGTGCACAATTCGCTGGACCGAAGAGCTAATAGTGGAAACAGGCCAGGACCATCTCCCCAAGCCATCTCACCTCACGGTCTGGTTCCAATATTAACATTTCGTTTTCCAGGACCTAAAATTTAAATTTTCAAGCCGCTTCGCGGCGTCACATCGGTAGTCATCGTCATAACGAAGCCATAGTAATCGTCATCGGTTCGTCGTAACGCTGAATTGAATGAATATCATTTTTAACTTATTATCTTCAACAAGGCTGGGATATTTCTGGGATTTATCAGGCAAAACCGTAAAAATTTCGCGCCGCTAACAAGTACATGCCTACCTTTATAACATGAAAATCCACATACAAAATGCCGTCTCACCCCTCAGCCAGACCAGAGCAGCGTACCGCCGTCTCACCCCGCAGCCGGGCCGGGGCAGCGTATGTCCGACTCGCCCCTCAGCCAGACCAGGGCAGCGTATGCCCGTCTCCTCCCTCAGCCGGACCGGGACTGAGGGAGGGCATGGCCGTCTCACCCCTCAGCCGGACCGAGGCAGCGAACGGCCGTCTCGCCCATCAGCCGGACCGGGGCAGCGTACGGCCGTCTCACCCCTCAGCAGGACCGGGGCAGCATGTGGCCGTCTCGCCCCCTATCCTGAAGAACCTTATGCCGAAACAGCTAAGCTGTTGGACATATTACGGTGCGTCCCCGTGTCATCGGCTGAGGCTGAACGGATCTTCAGCAAACTTCGCAAATTGAAGACGTGGCTGCGGAACAGCATGGGTGAGAGGCGTCTCTCAGATCCCCTTGTCTGCCACATCCATCAGTCGCTGCTGGACCAGGTCGACGTGGAGAGGGTGGTGAAGGCGTTCGTGGCAGAGGACGATACTTGGAGGAGAGTGTTCGGTGATGGCTAAAAAGCACTAGGGTGAAATGTTCCGAAGAGCGGGAGTCCTGGAACGGTGTTACTCAAGGAGCAGCGTTCGTTCAGGTATTCGGAGAGGATTCACTCACAAGTCAGACGGCGGTAGTTCGGCGTGGCAGTGATGTTTAAGTGACAATATAAGATTGGCATGCATTTTAAGCACGAATCTCTAGGAAAAACTGTACCGAGATCCAATCCAACAGGCAAATAATTAGTTATAAATAGATACAACGGCGAACGGCTGCTCTAAAACCGTAATAATGTTTGCAGAACAGCCCGTCACAGACCACTCATGAGCCCAGTTGGCAGAGCGCTCCGCTGAAAACCTAAAAAATGTATCTGGCAACTGACATGGTGTAGTTGACTCCCTTCAGCGCTTGATTTAACATATTGCCAGGATGACCTTCATTCAGCGGCAGCGACGACAATGCACCTAATTTAATGGACGAATGCCCCAAAAGATTGATTATACCTACTTTGGAGTTGGAGCTGGACGGACTATTTAAACTTACGGTCACGCAAACCCTACGTACCGAAATGTTAACGAAGAAAAGATAAGATACGATCGGCTGTTTACGATCAGGTAGGGTATCGAAATTCCGCTTGACAAAAACCTGGAGAGATACCAATTTGAACGTGTATGCACCCTTTGCCAGGTGCCGCCCCTTGCCAGGTGCCGCCCCCATGCTAGGTGCCGCCCCCCCCCCCCCCCCCCGAGCAAAAAGTCGCACCAGTTTTTGTCGCGTGTCGACGCCCCTGGGTCCGGGGCAGGCCTAGACCGTCTGCGGATGACCAGCACGTGCTCTCCGCTCAGATTGTTCGCTCACAAAACTGAGCGTTTCAAACAAATTTCAAGTGCAGAGCTGTGACGTCAGAGCAAAAATATCTAGAGCATCTGCCCGGCGGGAGTGCAGTGAGATCAGCGCTGTTCGGACGCACGCCAGCGGCCGCTAGTAGCGCTAGTATCGCTTTCGTTCTCCATGGCAACCAGGCATCAGCCAATGAAAAGCCAGAAAGGGATACGTCACGATAGGAACCGTGGAGCTTGCCGAGAGGCTATCTCTGCTAGTGGAAAATCGCAGAAGCGCCGAAAGCGCTAGCGGATGTGTTTCAATAGTGCCGCATGAGACAAATCAAACTGAAATGAAAACAAACACAGATGTGATATGCCCCTGAAGCAGAGTCTGGAAGTGCTTCTGTGAGTTCTGTCTGTTTCCTGCTGCGTCTGTTTCCATGACGTAATTGTGACGTCAGCTAGCGAAAAGCGCTAGTAGCGTGTGCCGAGCAGCGCTATGATTCTGCATGCTTATCGCCGTTGATTTTTGCCAGCTCAGTGACAATTAACGGCGAATCTGTTTCGTAAACAAAATAATACTTTTGTTTTGTACATGTAAAGTTGTATGCAGTAATGTGACTGATGTTTAGTACTGTTTGTGTCTTAATTTTGTCCAGCGCTGCTGTTCAAGTCCCTTTCATGAGATGCTAAGCCAATTTAAGTGTAACAAAGTTTTGTATTAAAGAAACCATACATTAACAAGAAATAACGTTATCACTGTTGACATGGGGTGACCCGTCAGTGGTGAGTGGTGTTGCCCTCTGAAGTAATTATTATATATCGTCAGTGTTGCATAGGGAGGTGTTCGTTGGCGACGTAAGGAGGTGAGTTGTAATGTGAATGGTGTTGTGTTATTAGCCGTTTTCACGAATAATTTTACGTTTGGGGCGATTGGGGTGTTTGGGGCGTTTGGGTCGATTGGGTCTATAGCTCGTGAGAACGCGGCTTTTCCCGGTGATTTTTGGTATCAATCGCAACTTTATGAATTAATGCATTTTTCTGGAAATTCAAATTTCATGATAACACCATAGTTTACTTAAAATTAACAATTTAATCTTAAACTAGCTCTGGTGATGCCAGATGGCTGTGGCGGTTTGGGGCGTTTGGTGCGACTCCATATTGCTCTAATCACGGAAGTACGGTGCTGCCGAGTGTTTTTGCTACGTTCTCAAAAAAGCAAATTCATTGACTTGTTTATTGTAACATTATATATCCAAACACGCACAAAATACTCATTCTTACAGCCTCACAGACACGCTACAACTTGCATATTTTCGGCACTCTTGACGCTTTGCGCGCTGGACACATTGTCACACTCAGTTGTAACGCTGCGGGGCAGGGGCGGGGTAGCGGGCAGGGGCAGGGGCAGGAGCTGTCCTGTGCCGTGCTGTGGCGGGGGCGGGACTGTAGCGGGCAGGGGCAGCGGCAGGGACAGGAGCTGGCCTGTACTGTGCTGGGGCGGGGGCGGGGCTGTAGCGGGCAGGGGCAGCGGCAGGGACAGCAGCTGGCCTGTACTGTGCTGGGGCAGGGGCGGGGCTGTAGCGGGCAGGGGCAGCGGCAGGGACAGCAGCTGGCCTGTACTGTGCTGGGGCGGGGGCGGGGCTGTAGCGGGCAGGGGCAGCGGTAGGGACAGCAGCTGGCCTGTACTGTGCTGGGGCGGGGGCGGGGCTGTAGCGGGCCGGGGACGCCGCCGGGGCCGGAGCCTGTCGGTAGCTCTGCTCTCCCTGGTACACCTGTGGCACCACCGGCACTGGATACTCAGTCGGCACCGGCGTCGGCAGCACGTCGCTCACCGGCTGGTAGCCGTTCTCGTCGGCGGTGAAGGCCAGCCGCACGGCGTTGCCATAGCCGTCCGTGTAGCTCCAGCCACCCTGCTGGACGTAGCCGCCGCTCGGCTGGCCGTACTGGCCGTCCGACTGGCCGTAGCCGGCTTTGGGCTGGCCCGTCTCGTCGCGCTCGATGCCATTCTCGGTCTGGAAGCTGAAGTGGTACGTGCCGTCTCCCGGGTGGACGTCCTCCTGACTGAGGATCTTGATGACGGGCTGGGCGGAGGAGGCCGGCTGCTGGTAGGAGGCCGGCTGCACCAGACCGTCGGCACTCACCACCACCGCCAGACAGCACACCAACAACTGGAAACAAAATAGGCAATGGTAATATTTTTTCCTTTCTTTCCTTTCTGACCCTGATAGGAAAATATTACAAGTCACAACTAGCAACGGATTGGCTCGGGATTTTGAATGGCCAAGTGAATGGAATTCAATGAAACAGATCGATCAAACTGTTTAAGCATCTTAGTGTGCCAATTCCAGGGTCGGCGCCACGGGGAGGGGGGGGGGGGCTGGGGCCGGGACGCCAGGATCGCTCCGTCCGGAGTCCGGCCCCACCAGATTCGCAGGATTTTAACATGTAGCCCTTTGGGGCTGGCACCCTCTCACCCCTAGCTGCCCCCTTAAACCCCTGGCTGCCCCCCCCCCCCCTCCCCACTCAAAATTGTGTGGCGACGCCGCTAGTCTCTTCTTGTACGAAATTAATAAACGCCAGAAAATAAGCACGTCATTCTAAGCATTATCCATATGAATATTTAGGTAAACCCCACTCACCAGCTTCATATCTGCACGGTACGCTGAGTTGCCTGTGTACACCACAGCTACCACGGGAGAGAGACTGATGCCTGACGCTGGGTCGGCCGGGCTTTATACAGCCCCGGTGCTGGCCGGCTGAGGGAGGGGCGGGGCCGACACACTGGGTCTCTGACTGTGACGTCACAAACTCAGACACCGTCTGTGTCGTAACGGTCAGTGGGTACTGCCACGGGGGTAACCCAGCCACCCATCGGGCTGTGGTAAGACAGCTGTACGTACAGCAGATCATTTGACATCCAATTTCATTGACCGCATCAATTGAATTTGACCGAAGGTCGCTATTGGTTTGAAGTTGGGAGGACAGGTCGTCATAAACTGAACGAAATATGTATTGGGCTTCCTATATTGGTTACGTGATTAACCCGCGCCGTGTCGGTGCTCGGCCCCACCTTCGCCATGCCGGGGGGGTGGCGTTTCGACGCCCCCTCTGCCTCGGCTCCTATAGAACGTAGGCAAAAACCGAAAACACCGTTCGAAAGCTCATCAAAATGCATTTTGAAACTATTGCAGACATTATTTTTTCTCAGGTCAATATTGAGGTCACCAGAGGTCATCAAGAGTCAAATTTGCCAGTTTTATGACTTCGCTCCAGAAAATCCCAGATATCATAGGAACTATGATAGATAGGACCAAACGGAATCAATCAATGGAAAGCTATTGATAAATGCAATCGGTGAGGTGTCCTCAGAATTGAGCTAAGGTCAATAGTTGAGGCTCCAGAGCTGATCAATTGTCAAAAAGGCTATTTTTAGCAAAACAGTTTTCACAAATATCTTTTTACCTTATAAAGATACGGAAATAATTGTGACGCCATCATGTTTGTATTTTCAAGGCGCTTCGAATCATTTTTATGATGACCAGGTTAGGTCAACATAAATATGTGACTTCAGGTCAAGGTCAAGTGGTGACCCAATTAGGTCATGTTGCACATTGGGAGACATTCCTCGACGAGACAAACACATTGGTCCCAGTTTCACGTCTCTATCTTTATTTTGTCAAGAGTTATTGACACAAAAAAAGGCTGGTGACCTCGGATGACCTCAGCTGACCCTGTAGGAGTTACTGAACCAAAATTCCACCTGGGTCTTCAAGAATGAACTGTAATAACATGATCCAGAACTAATTGGGCTGATATCATGCGAAGCCTCAGAATAGGAAACATTTGAATATTTCCCCATTGACTTGTAATGGGTAGGTCTCGAGATTGACCCGAACTTAGGTCATCCATATCGAAAATCCGAGATAAAAGAATTGTAGGTACCATTGACCTTAACCCTCGCCCTACGGGAGCTTTTTTCACCTTCGTCATACAGGGGTCCTAAAAAACACTTAACTTCCAAACTAAGCAACATAGAGCAACGCGGTAAGAACCAACTTGTTGCCTGTCATGTTTCGAATATAACGCTATGCAATTTTTAGGTTCCAGGTCAACGAGTGACTTTCCAAGTAAAATGAATGACCTCGATCGACCACATTCAAAACAGCGATATTGCTCTGTCAAAAAACCTCAAAATGAGAAATTGATAAATGTAAATAAAAAGGCATGTTCCTAGACCACTTTGTCTCAAAAATACAGAAAAGGTAATTATTTTTTCGTATCTGGTCAAAAAAGTCCAATTAAAAAAAAAATGACGTCATGAATTTCTTACACTTAGGGAGCCATCAATCAGTCAAAAATAGAGATATGTCTTTGAAATTTGGTTTTAGTATTGTCCATACTCTGTTCTCTTACATGTATTCCGTTCCTTTAACATCTTTGAACATTTTGATTTTGTGGTGATTTTTCCCCAAAAAAATCCGTTTTTGTTCATTTTGGGGGTTAAAACCCCAAAGTTTCAAAAATCAAAGATTGCTATTTTAAAGAAATTAACATTTTATATCATTGCTTAAATGCGTTTGTAATTTTCTTTCAAACTCTGTTTTGTACGATTTTTCAAACATTTTCGTTTTTCAACTAACATGACGTCATCAAAACATCATATTTTCTCAAATTTTTCAACCAATTTCAATTACATTTTTACAGAAAACGTATAATTGTTGTATACTTAACTACTGAAAATGTCAGCAATATGGGCCGCATGTCTAAAAAGTTATGCAAGAAAAACCTCAGGGGGGTTTAGGACCCGCCCCGTAGGGCGAGGGTTAAGAAATCCTGTAAGTACGAAATCGATCGGCCAAAAACTGTGGCTGTGAGACGACCGCACACTTTTTTTTGGAGGTGGGGTCACATGACCTGGGCTGGTGACCTGACCTGAGATGACCCAAGGTCATTTTTTTAACATGTTGGCAATTGATGCGTAAACAGCTGTGCCAAAAACGGCGGCGCTGCGCGCTGCCGTTTTCACTATTTTTGAAAAACCTTAGGGTGGCGTCTAAACGCCTCCACCTTCCCCGGCACGGCGCGGGTTAACAATGCACCCGAATGATAGTGAATCACAACAGGATTTGTTCTCTTCTGTGTGATGTGTTGACTTTAGGTTACTTCCTTCATGTGCTTAATGTGAAAAGGTTTTGGATTGCTGAATTTAATAGGCTATGCTGAAGCGTGTATTTTTTAGTAGGTGCGAAATTGCAGTGCACTACTAAAAACCAGCGCTGGAAACGATCCCCATGGACCAGGGTGTGGCAGGAAACAATTGTAATAACATAATCGAACCTGACCTAACCTTTACAGCAATTACGGACGCAGGGACCTACGTTTAGAACGCTGCGCTGCGGCCCTACGGGGGGGGGGGCTACCCCTCACGGACCCCCAGACCATCTCGTAGACAAAACGAGATGATAATATGGAACATATTTCGACGTTCTTTCGATACAATATATCTACTTCACTAAAATTGCTGGCTAAAAATAGCGCACTGCAGTTTCGCACATACTAAAAAAAAATGCGCGCATGCTGTGGGCATTTTACTAATTTTGGTGTTTAAAGGGAATAGGTCACCTTGAAAGTTGTCTTGAAATTCAACCATACGGTGCATCTTGAGCTCAAAACTACGACTTTGCATTTCACGATAAATCGTACGATAGCAGCTGGAGTTCTGGCTCCCCCGCTCCGCCTGACGCCAAGTACAGTCTCTGACAAGGGGCTGCCCCGCCGCCCAGGCGGCTGAGCGGATATTAACGAGGCGTTGTGATCAGATACTACGTTCCAGAGAGTGTACCTGCCTCCGGCGGCGAGCCTGCATATCCCGATCGTGGCCCGGAACAGCGGACATGAAACCGGGCCCACTAGTCCTGTGTCGAAATTACTTAACGTAGGGAGTTAATTCTTTCACCACAACCAATGTTTAGATCTGCTCTACAAATCTGCTATCTCAGACCAAACCCCCATGTTGAAGGTGAACTATTCCTTTTAATTCATTGATACAAATCCGCCTAATCGTGTCCCACACTCACAAATAATCAACACCCGCGCAGGGTGTCGACACCCCTAGTCCGTGTGATGCCCACACAACCTAAACTACGTCGCCTGGAAGTTGGTTTGTTTAGCACTCAGGGAGGTGTACCGGAACAACCGTGATCGGCGCTGCATGGGGTGTATAAGTTTAACGGAACAACCTTGATAACCGCTGCATGGGGTGTCGAGGTGTCGCAATACTCATGTGGGGGGGTGTCGATTGACGCCTAAGCCGGGTCAATTGCAGGAGTTTGTTCACCACTGGGAGAGGTGTAACGGTTGCCACTGCTTGGGGTGTCGTGATGCAGACGCATGGCGGGCGGCAGCCGACGCCGGGCGCCGGCTCAGAGACGTGTCGCAACTCGCAAGACTCATGCCATTCTGAGCACTCTGACCTGACTCTGACCACTCGCGCCAACGTTCCCAATCTGAGCAACAAAAATTAGTACATTTCCGTGCAAAACCATTGTATTAACAAAACCGTGATATATTGTAAACAGATTCATGTATCAACATCAACATCACAAATCATCATCATCATGCATACTCATAAAGAATCATAGTTACTATGGATCAACAGTCAGCTACGTATTTTCATATGTTTATAGAAGCTTGGTCGTTGCAGCTCCGACCGGATAAGCAATACAATTGTTTGTGACGGTTGGGCATGAAACATATAGATGCTATCATACCTAATGTTTATCGATCACAAATTCACAACTAACTACATTTCTAAGATCAAAAGTTCGCACGATAGAACGCACTCCCAACTCATAAATAGGTACTTATAACTCCGATCACGACAGCACGATTGACAGCCTTTCGCATCTCAATGGCAACTTGAACACTGACAACGGTCGACGCACGCACTCTGCCTAACCTGCCGCGGCCAAGGCCACGGCGCAACTGAGCCGGGTGCCGGCGCGGCCGGCCGGCGGCGATTTGTGCTCGCAGCTAACGCCGCGTCGCCGTCTGCGTGCGTCTGCGTCACGACACCCCAAGTAGCGGCGACCGCCACACCTCTCCCAGTGGTGAACGAACTTCTGCAATACGCCCAGCTGAGTCGTCAATCTACCCCCCCCCCCCCCGCATGAGTATTGCGACAAATTGACACCTAATGCAGCATTGATGTTACGCCTCTCCCAGTGGTGAATGAACTCCTGCAATACGCCCGGCTGAGGAGTCAATCGACACCCCCGCATGAGTATTGCGACACCTCGACGCCTCATGCAGCGGTGACGTTACGCCTTTCCAAGTGGTGAACGAACTCCCGCTATACGCCCTGCTGAGGCGTCAATCGACACCCTCCGCATGAGTATTGCAACACCTCGACACCCCATGCAGCGGTGACGAGCACACAATGCGATGGTGGTCGGCACTGACACACCACGCCGGTGTCTGCCATGAGTGTAAATAGCGAAGTCTCAACAATTACACCCCATGCATGAGTAAATGTCCAAATTAACCCATGTGGTAGGAGTTAACAACCGAGTCTATTAGTGCGATTTTGTGAGTGCATTTACCTTGGATGCTTTTTCACTAGATATTGTACATGTTTTAAAAAAACGAACAACGAAAATGTCTGTAGTTTGTATTTGTCTCACCACTTATTATTATGGAAAGTTAATGGCTTAAGGGATTATAACATCACAATTAAAGGAGAAATTGTATGTTAGTATTATTGTGTGTACCTGTACTGTATAGGTACAGTTGAGTGATAGGGTTACACAAATATATTTTAAGTGCAAAGAGGATAAAGCAAAATGTGACGCCTTCTCAAAAACTTCCACGGGAAATTGGCAAATCCAGTGCATCCTAAAATATCACGACTGATCACATATTTTTATGTTTTACTCCTTCACATTTTTGACAATATTTATGAAATGTTAACCTTGTCCATGATATAAATGACAAAAGCTGGTATTCTGCATATTTATACGATTAAAATACTAATAACTTTTAAGATCGTTGAACCTGCACCTACTTGCGGAATGTATGGGTCATTTTTTCTATGAAATACCCTAGTTAATTGTGCTCAGCGTTGTTTAAGAACATCATTATGTGTACAGTCGCCACCATTGATCCTATCCTCAAATATTTCTCAAAAAGTTGAAAAATTACCAAATGAAAATTATTCCGATATATTTCGAACACAACTCTTCGTCTGTCGTTGGCGTAGGTATATTTTTTAGTAAGTGCGATACTGCAGTGTGCTATTTTTAACCAGCGTGCGTTACCAAAAAACAGCTATTCGACGATCCCCATGGACCAGAGTCCGGCAGGAAACAATATTGTAATAACATAATTGAACCTGACCTAACCTTTACAGGAATTACGGTCGTACGGACCCACGTTTAGAACGCTCCGCTTGCATTCGCTCGCTGCGCTGCAGAACCTACCGAGGGGGAGAGCTTTCGCCCCCCCTCCCCACACCCCCGGACCCCCCAGACCATCTCGTAGACAACAGGAACCTATGAACACGTATTCACGTAAGAAAAAAATGACTACAAAGTGAATTGCTGTCGCCGGGATTCGAACCTGTACATGAAAAGTAAGCATCTTGCCTCTGAGCTACGGCGGCGTATAGCCGTGAAGGCTTTTCTTTCGATAAAATAACTCTTCTTCGCAAAAAATCGCTGGTTACAAATAGTGCACTGTAGTATCGGACTTACTAAAAAAATTACGTCTGTCGTTAACCCTAAACCTAGTCGCACAATGCATAAATCGTCTCAATTGCCTTATCTATGCCAACAAATCAAATTATGCATTCCGTGACTATTTCATATCCCACCGTTCAGTTCCAATAACCATCTCACGAATAGCATCCAATCACAACATACAATTGATACAACATACATACATTCCAAAAACATCTTATAAGTACCGCGTAGCTATCCATAATACCGTGTAGAAGAATTTGCCATGATGTAGTATTGTCATTAATTTTAGGCCTCGCATCTCGAATGCAAATAGATTCAGCGATTATCCTATCCGCTTTGGTAACCGGACAAAAAGTAAAAAGTCAAAAAGTCAAAGGACAAAAAGTCAAATGTTAAAAAGTCATATGTGAAAAAGTAAAATGACAAAAAGTCAAATAGGCTAAAAGTCAAATGCAAAAAGTAAAAACGGCAAAAAGTCAAATGCACCAAAAGTAAAATGGCAAAAAGTAAAAAAGCAAAAACTCAAACAGGCAAACAGTCAAATCGGATAAAAGTCACATGCAAAAAGTCAAACAGGCAAAAAGTCAAAATGGATAAAAGTCAAAAAGGCAGAAAGTAAAATGCAAAAAGTCAAAAAGACAAAAAGTCAAGTCAAAAAGGCAAAAAGTCAAATGCAAAAAGTCAAAAACGCAAAAAGTAAAAAACACAAAAGGTCAAAAACACAAAAGGTCAAATGCAAAATGTCAAAAACGCAAAAAGTCAAATGCAAAAAGTCAAAAGGGCAAAAAGTCGCATGCAAAAAGTCTACTTTTTGTACTTTTACTACTTTTTGTCGGGCATCAAGTCTAATGCAAAAAGTCAAAAGGACAAAAATAGAGTAAGTTGCTTCGCTTCGCTCCATACAGGAGACGGGTCTTGGGCGTCAAACTGCAAAAAGTAAAATGCAAAACGTCACAAAATCAGAGGTAATAAAGCTAAAATGTCAAAGAAGGCTAAACCAGGGGCGGATCCAGGAGATAAAAAATCGGTGGGGGGACACATCAGACGTCAAGGGATCCTCGAGCTGAAAAGGGCCCGAGCGTTTTTGCAGGTCTGAAAGGGCCTCCAGTCGGTCTGCGAGTGTATTTTCAGGTATGAGAAAGCCCTTGACAAGCCTAAGAGGGCCTTCGTCAGGCCTGAAAGAGTCCCATACCGGTCTAAGAAGGCCCTTGACTGGCCTGAGAGGGCCCTATGCAGGGGCTGGCCTATAATGTTTGAGTGGGGGTCGGCTAAAATGACGAGATAAAAAAAATGTAACCACATTCATCAACTCTTGAGTTGTGCACCTTCGGTGGGTTAAGGAGAAAGCGATGGTGGTGGAATGGGTTCTTTACGTGATTTTGGGGATAACTTAAGGCCCATGGCAGGCCTGAGAGGGCCCTATCCAGTGGCGTCAACGATAATTTTTGAGTGGAGGGTCGGCTAAAATAACAAGAAAAAATGTAACCACATTCATCAACTCTTGAGTGGTACACCTTCGGTGGGTTAAAGGGAGTGTGCCTACTCACATCGCTTATTTGAGGTTATTGACACTGTTCTATAGAACATAATTTTCTGAATTGACCCATGACTTCGTTTCTCCAGATTCGCCCTAGTTGCTGAGATATTCCAAAGACTCCAGGAACTTGCTGGGAGCAAAAAGTTATCGGGTAGACTACAGAGGGCATCCGCTACCAGAAGCACTGCAACTATCGATTAAACTGCTAGCATATTGTTTGGTGCCGGCCAATGGCAATTCAACAAAACAGCTCATGCACGCTGAGGGCAGCAGCCGAACAGAAACTGGACGGCCATCATGTTTTTCGATAATGGCCGTTTCGATGATGGCCGATGATTTTTTTTGTAAAGAAGATATAAATTTAGAGCTACGAAACTTGCAAATAATAAAGTTCACGGTGGCAAGAAAGAGCTGTGCAAAACTTGTCTTTCTATCTTGCATGATGTGACCGTAATTGCATTGTCTTATGTGTGCCGTTTTACATAACATCACCATAGTGACGATCGTTTTATAGATATCGAAGAAAAAAACAAGAAAAACAAACAATATAAGTGAAAATTCAACTAAATGGGCTCCAGATGTGAATTTCATCATATACAACAATCAATCCCATAGCTACTTACCGTGTGAAAACTATTTTTGACATTCCAAAACAGTAGGCACACTCCCTTTAAGGGGAAAGCGATGGTGGTGGAATGGGTTCTTTAACCCGCGAGTTACTGGGGTATATTTCATAACGCGACTTACTGGGGGGGCTATTTTTAGCCCCCCCTCTGATCTCCGGAACTACTGGACCGAATGTGAAAATTCAAACGGCATTCGATAGCCCTGGGAAATTTATCGCGGGAAACATAATATTGTTGACCTCGGAGTCACCGATGACGTCACAGGTCAGGTCAAGTACAAAATGTTTGACCGTGTCAAAAGGTCTCTATGGATGGAATTGTCGCGCAAAATTGCGATATTAAACGCATAAGCCGTTGATAAATCGGTATGATTCGTGTGTCTGACACTTCTTAGTACCTTTCTAAGCTGTTTATGACCTTGGGTCAGGTCAAGGTCATCCAAGGTCACGAGGTCAAACTGCAGATTACGGTCATTAGGCGTTGTAACACATGTTTATGTTTTTTTTCTTCGTTTCAACGCGAAAAATGACCTTAGAACATTGTTTTTTCCATATAAATAGAAGTAAAAAGCAAAAATAGAAATTCGTTTTTTGTCATAGTAATGCTGTGATAAGTGGGCGATTTTTGTCATTTAAAGGTCATAACTCGGTCATTTTTAAAGATATAGACTTTAAATTTGGTACACCTATTCACGGCATACGTCTCGATCACATATATTCCGGTTTTGGGGTAATTCTGATTTTCTCTTGAAAATTTTGAAGAAAAAAAAAATGACTTTGGATTTCTCAAAATTTTGAATTAAAAAAAAACTCAAAAATCCGAGATAGCAGTTTGATATCCCGGTCTATTGTCAGTAATTTGATGTAACACAATTTAGTTTATCTCAAATATCGTACCTTTGATAGTGTTTTCCGCAAACCATTATTTTGCAACAAAAACCGAAGAACATGACGTCACTCTGACGTCATTTCCGGTTGACCTATAATAGCCTTATATTTTTTAATTTGCCAACATGTGTAGAATTGATGTGAGAGAAGTTACTGCTTGTTTGGTGACGATACGGTTGTTTGTTTAGGAGTTATTGGAAAATAACGGGAGGGGGGGGGGGGCAAAAAATAGCCCCCCCCCAGTAACTCGCGGGTTAAGTGATTTTGGGGAAAACTTATGCGGTACCGAGCCATTCTGCCTTGTGCCGTAACGTTAACTTGTGCCGTGACCTGAGGTCAAACCATGACCTGCAGGGCTTAGATTGCTCTTTGTGCACCATATATTGTCTTTTGTGAATATTAAGCTATTGGGCTGATTTTCCTAAGTTGTCTGGGAAAAAGTTGTGCGGCACCGCGCCATTGTCTAAAATGCCTCATTGCAAAATGTGGACGTGACCTGAAGTCAAACGGTGACATTTTCGGATACAATGTTTTGTTGTGCACCATCTATGTGCTAATGCAAAAATTGTGGCACTGTGATGACTCGTCGACTTCAATTATTGTATGAGTTATGCGGTAACGCGATGTTTGGCTAAAACCGTATTTTCACGTATTTGTGTGGCCTAAGGTCACACAGTAGCAGAGCAAAGTCATCTGGTGTGTTGTGCATAAACTATGGTCACTTGCGGATGGTGTTCTGCTCAATTGCATATATAAGGTGCGTTTTCTGAGATGCATTCAGATAGCAATGGGCAAATAGCAATCAATGGATTAGTGTGTTTTCGGGATACGGAAACGGGATACGGAAACGGGATACGGAAACGGGATACGGAAACGGGATACGGAAACGGGATACGGAAACGGGATACGGAAACGGGATACCTGAACGGGAACGGGATACGGGATACGGGATACGGGATACGGGATACGGGATACGGGATACGGGATACGGGATACGGGATACGGGATACGGGATACGGGATACGGGATACGGGATACGGGGTACGGGATACGGGATACGGGAACGGGATACGGGAACGGGATACGGGAACGGGATACGGGAACGGGATACGGGAACGGGAACGGGATGCGGGAACGGGATGCGGGAACGGGATACGGGAGCGGGATACGGGAACGGGATACGGGATACGGGATACGGGAACGGGATACGGGAACGGGATACGGGAACGGGATACGGGAACGGGATACGGGAACGGGATACGGGAACGGGATACGGGAACGGGATACGGGAACGGGATACGGGAACGGGATACGGGATACGGGAACGGGATACGGGAAAGTGATACGGGAACGTGATACGGAAACGGGAAACGGGATACGGGATACGGGATACGGGATACGGGATACGGGATACGGGATACGGGATACGGGATACGAGATACGGGGTACGGGATACGGGATACGGGATACGGGATACGGGATACGGGATACGGGATACGGGAAAGAGACACCATAGCAATTACCATGCCCAAAGATGCTTTGTCTTCTTTGTTGTCGAATGCTTTTGCTACGTTCTAAAAACAAAGTAATTGATTTGTTTATTGTAACATTTTATATCCAAAAACGCACTAAATACTCATTTTCACAGCCTCACAAACACACATCAGCTGTCACATTTACGGCACTCTTGACACTTTGCGCTATAGATACATTACCACTCTCTGTTGTAACGCTGTGGGGCAGGGACAGGGGCAGGGGCAGGGGAATGGGCAGGGGAATGGGTAGGGGAATGTGCAGGGGAGTGGGCAGGGGAATGGGCAGGGGTAGGGGCAGGGGCAGAAGCTGGCCTGTACTGTGCAGGAGCGGGGGAGGGACTGTAGCGGGCAGGGGCAGGAGTGGGGGCAGGAGAAGGATTGTAGCGGGGAGGGGCAGCAGTGGGGAGCGGCGCCGGGCTGTAGCGGGAAGGGGCACGGGAAGGGTTGTAGCGAGCAGGGGCAGGGGAAGGATTGTAGCGAGCAGGGGCAGCAGTGGGGACCGGCGCGGGACTGTAGTGGGAATGAGCAGGGGAAGGGTTGAAGCGGGCAGGGGCAGGAGTGGAAGCAGGGGAAGGATTGTAGCGAACAGGGGCAGCAGTGGGGAGCGGCGCGGGACTGTAGCGGGCATGGACAGGGGAAGGGTTGTAGCGGACAGGGGCAGAGGTGGGGGCAGGAGCAGGGCTGTAACGGGCAGGGGCAGGAGTGGGGGCGGGGCTGTAGCGGGCAGGGGCAGGAGAAGGATTGTAGCGGGCAGGGGCAGGAGTGGGGGCGGGACTGTAGCGGGCAGGGGCGGGGGAGGGATTGTAGCGAGCAGGGGCAGCAGCGGGGAGCGGCGCGTGACTGTAGCGGACAGGGGCGGGGGAAGGATTGTAGCGGGCAGGAGCAGGTGTGGTGGCAGGAGCTGGGCTGTAGCGAGCTGGGGCAGGAGCTGGCCTGTACTGTGCTGGGGCGGGGGCGGGGTTGTAGCGTGCCGGGGCAGCGGCAGGGACAGGAGCTGGCCTGTACTGTGCTGGGGCGGGGGCGGGGTTGTAGCGTGCCGGGGCCAGAGCCTGTTGGTAGCTCTGCTCTCCCTGGTACACCTGCGGCACCACTGGCACCGGGTACTCGATCGGCACCGGCGTCGGCAGCACGTCGCTCACCGGCTGGTAGCCGTTCTCGTCGGCGGTGAAGGCCAGCTGCACGGCGTTTCCGTAGCCGTCCGTGTAGCTCCAGCCACCCTGCTGGACGTAGCCGCCGCTCGGCTGGCCGTACTGGCCGTCCGACTGGCCGTAGCCGGCCTTGGGCTGGCCCGTCTCGTCGCGCTCGATGCCGTTCTCGGTCTGGAAGCTGAAGCGGTACGTGCCGTCTCCCGGGTGGACGTCCTCCTGACTTAGGATCTTGATGACGGGCTGGGCGGAGGAAGCCTGCTGCTGGTAGGAGGCCGGCTGCTGGTAGGAGGCCGGCTGCTGGTAGGATGCCGGCTGCTGGTAGGAGGCCGGCTGCTGGTAGGAGGCCGGCTGCTGGTAGGAGGCCGGCTGCTGGTAGGAGGCCGGCTGCTGGTAGGAGGCCGGCTGCACCGGACCGTCGGCACTTACCACCACCGCCAGACAGCACACCAACAACTGGAAATAATAACAGACAAATATAATAGTATTGTCTTGCCAGGTGAAGTGAACTTGTTAGGAAAATTACAAGATAGAACCAGCAACGGATTGATTTTCCATTTGCAATTGTAAGCGAATGGAATTGCATGAAGCAGGCGGATTAAACTGTTGCTACGTCAACTTTCGTCAGTATACATCATAGTGTGTCTCTTCATGTACAATAGCCATACATCCCTAAGGAGAGTATAGGTGTGTCTTTTGAGGCATTATCCATATGAATATTTAGGGAAACTCCACTCACCAGCTTCATATCTGCACGGTACGCTGAGTTCCCTGTGTACACCACAGCTACCACGGGAGAGAGACTGATGCCTGACGCTGGGTCGGCCGGACTTTATACAACCCCGGTATTGGCCGGCTGAGGGAGGGGCTGGGGCCGACACAGGGAGGGGCTGGGGCCGGGTCTCTGACTGTGACGTCACAAACACATAAACCGTCTGTGTTGTAACGGCCAGTGGGTACTGCCACGGGGGTAACCCAGCCACCCCTCGGGCTGTGGTAAGACAGCTGTACGTACAGCAGATCATTTGACATCCAATTTCATTGACCGCATCAATTGAATTTGGCCAATGGCCGCTATTGGTTTGAAGTTGGGAAGACAGGACTAAACTGAACGAAATATGTATTGGGCTTCGTATATTGGTTACGTGATTAACTCGCGCCGTGCCGGTACTCGGCCCCACCTTCGCCGTGTCGGGGGGGGGGGGAGACGTTTCGACGCCCCCTCTACCTCGGCTCCTATAAAACGTAGGCAAAAACCGAAAACACCGTTCGAAAGCATAAAAATACCTTTTTTGAAACTATTTCAGACGTTATTTTTCCAGGTCAATATTGAGGTCACCAGAGGTCATCAAGGGTAAAATTTGCCGGTTTACGACTTCGCTCCAGAAAATCCCAGATATCACAGGAACTATGATAGATAGGACCAAACGGAATCAATCAATGGAAAGCTATTGATAAATGCAATCAGTGAGGTGTCCTCAGAATTGAGCTAAGGTCAATAGTTGAGGCTCCAGAGCTCATCAATTGTCAAAAAGGCTATTTTTTAGCAAAACAGCTTTCACAAATATCTTTTTACCTAATAAAGATACGGAAATAATTGGGACGCCATCGTGTTTGCATTTTCAAGGCGCTTCAAATCATTTTCATGATGACCAGGTTAGGTCAACTTAAAAATGTTACTTCAGGTCAAGGTCAAGTGGTAACCCAATTAGGTCATGTTGCACATTGGGAGACGTGCCTCGCCGAGACAAACACATTAATGCCAGTTTCACGTCTCTATCTTGATTTTGTCGAGAATTATTGACACAAAAATGTGTTGGTGACTTCCGATGACCTCAGCTGACCCTGTAGGGGTCACTGAACCAAAATTATACATGGGTCTTCAAGAATGGCCTATGATAACATGATCCAGAAGTAATTGGGCAGATATCATGCAAATCCTCAGAATAGGAAACATTTGAATATTTCCCCATTGACTTATAATGGCGAATTTTCAAAATTGACCCGAACTTAGGTCATCCATATACAAAATCCGAAATAAAAGAATTGTAGGTACCATTGGCCTTAACCCTCGCCCTACGGGATTTTTTTCACCTTCGCCTTAAAGGTCCTAAAAAGACTCCCCCCCCAACTTCCAAACTAAGCAACATAGAGCAACGCGGTAAGAACCAACATGTTGCCTGTCATGTTTGGAATCTAACGGTTAGCAATTATTAGCTTTAAGGTCAACGAGTGACCTTCCAGGTCAAGTGAATGACCTCGATCGACCACGTCCAGAACAGCGATTTTGCTCTGTCAAAAAACCTCAAAATGAGAAATTGATAAATGTAAATAAAAGGCATGTTCCTAGACCAGTTTTGTCTCGAAAAAGAAAAAGTAATTATGTTTTCGTATCTGGTCAAAAAAGTCAAAAAAAATGTTATTAAAAAAATGACGTCATGAATTTCTTACACTTAGGGAGCCATCGCCCAGTCAAAAATAGAGATATTTCTTTGAAATTTGGTTTGAGTATTGTCCATACTCGGTTTTCTTACATATATTCCGTTTTTTTTACATCTTTGAACATTTTGATTTTGTGGTGATTATAAAAAACAGTTTTGCTCATTTTGGGGGGCAAAAACCCAAAATTTCGCAAATCCGAGATTGCCATTTTAAATAAAATGACATTTTATATATTTGCTTAATGCGTTTGTAATTTGATTTAAAACTCTGTTGTCTACGATTTTTCAAACATTTATCATTTTTCCACCAACATGACGTCATCAAAACATAATTATTTCCCAAATTCCTCAACTAATTTCAGTGCAATTTTTACAGCATACGTATAATTCTTTTATACTTAGCTACTGAAAATGTCAGCAACATGCGCCGCATGTCTAAACAGTTATGCAAGAAAAACATCAGGGGGGTCGTTTTAGGACCCGCCCCGTAGGGAGAGGGTTAAGAAATCCTGTAAGTACGAAATCGATCGGCCAAAAACTGTGGCTGTGAGACGATCGCACACTTTTTGGAGTTGGGGTCACATGACCTGGTCTGGTGACCTGACCTGAGATGACCCAAGATCATTTTTTTAAATCATGTGGGCAATTGATGCCTCAACAGCTGTGCCAAAAACGGCGGCGCTGCGCGCTGCCGTTTTTATTATCTTTGAAAAACCTTAGGGTGGCGTCTAAACGCCCCCCCCCCCTTTTCCCCGGCACGGCTCGGGTTAACAATGAACCCGAATGATAGTGAGTCACAACAGGATTTGTTCTCTTCTGTGTTATGTGTTGACTTTAGGTTACTTACTTCATGTGCTTAATGTGAAAAGGTTTTGGATTGCTGAATTGAATAGGCTATGCTGAAGCGTGTATTTTTTAGTAGGTGCGAAACTGCAGTGCGCTACCAAAAACCAGCGCTGCAAACGATCCCCATGGACCAGGATATGGCAGGAAACAATTGTAATAACATAATCGAACCTGACCTAACTTTTACAGCAATTACGGTCGCAGGGACCCACATTTAGAACCCTGCGATGCGGCCCTACGGGGGGGGGGGGGCTCCCCCTCACGGACCCCCCCAGACCATCTCGTAGACAAAACGAGATGAATATATGAAACATATTTCAAAGTTTTTCGATACAATATATCTACTTCACTAAAATTGCTGGCTAAAAAATAGCGCACTACAGTTACGCACATACTAAAAAAAAATGTGCGCATGCGTTTGACTAATTTTGGTGTTTAAAGGGAAAAGGTCGCCTTGAAAGTTGTCTTGAAATTCAACCATCTTGAGCTCAAAACTACGAGTATGACTTTGGTTTGGACAACTGATGGATATATGTGGAGAAAGAAGTAAGTTTCTCTTTGCATTTCACGATAAATCGTACGATAACAGCTGGAGTTATGGCTCCGCCCCGCTCCGCCTGACGCCAAGTACAGTCTCTGACAAGGGGCCGCCGCGCCGCCCGGGCGGCTGAGCGGATATTAACAAGGCGTTGTGATCAGATACTACGTTCCAGAGAGTGTACCTGCGTCCGGCGGCGAGCGTGCATATCCCGATCGTTGCCCGGAACGGCGGACATGAAACTGAGTAATCAGACAAGGAGATCCTACATCAGGATATCTGTTCAACATTGCCGTTGAGGTACTTGCGGGTCAAATCAACCACTCAAAAGAAATAAAAAGAATATCTCTGTCACCCCTTAAAGAAATACGAATATCACAGTATGCCGGCGATACCATTTGACTGCTGGATGGCTCAAGCTCTTCTATGATAGGTGCTCTTAATGAACTAAAAAAGTTTCCTAAATCTGCTGGGTTTAACATAAATAGAAAATAAGACATCCTGCATGCCGATGGGAACACTAAAACCGGAAGAGGTTAGTACCGATTGTAGTATTAAATTAGTTACTGAAGTTAAAACACTTGGCATATATCTTAGTCCAGACATAATTAAAGCTACGGATATCAATATAAAACATGTAGTGCCTAGTATTCAGAGAGAGATAGGACAGTGGAAGAGACGAAAACTTACTCCGATAGGAAAGATATGCATAATCAAGTCACTGCTCTTATCCAAACTCGTACATTTATTCATGGCATTACCGAATCCATCTTTGCAACTAATGAAACAAATCGAGACCATGTTGTTTCGCTTCGTTTGGAATGATACAAATGATAGGATAAAGCGCTCAAAACTAGTACAGAGCTATGAAAAGGAGGGATTGAGGATGATAGATATCCAAGCATTCATTGATGCATGAACATGGCTTAAACGTCTACTAATTTCAAAAGCAGATTGGACTCATGTGACGTTTGTGCAAATACCGAGCGTTGAATGCCTGTTAACATATGGGAAAGAAAAGTTGCTTAGCATTCGAAAAAAGATAAAGAACCCGTTCTATGTTGATGTAGTAAATTCACTGATAAGATTTAACACAGACTATAATCCAACTTATGAGGAGATACTGTCAGAGTCAATATGGTTTTCTAATCATACAAAGTTTTCCAGAACCATCATAAAACAATGGGATCCAAATGGACTTCGATTCATTAGCGATTTATTCAGCACCTCTACCGGCCGCTTACACTCTAAGGAGGAGCTTAAAGACATTTTCAAAATGAATATGACATTTCTATGTTATGAGTCATTAATCCGCAGTCTTCCTGCTGGTCTGCCACATCATACGGAGAAGACACAGA
>JAXIVJ010000327.1:100000-190000 GCA_036785665.1 Chirona hameri | reverse complement strand
CCCTACCTTCCCCATGCTTGTGGAGAAAGTTGCTCAGCAGCAGCTATACTCCTATATGTCTGAAAATAATATTTTCTCCTCTTCCCAGCACGGTTTCCGCTCCAGCCTATCCACAGAAACTGCGCTAGTTACCGTATCCGACCACATCCTTTCTGCTACCGACCGCCAGGAAATCACGCTTCTCTGTCTTCTCGACCTTTCCAAATGCTTTGACGTCATCGACCACTCAAAGCTTCTTTCCAAATTCAAGCCTATTGTATCGATCCGACCTGGTTCTCCTCTTACCTCCGTGGCCATACTCAATCTGTTTGTACAACTGGTGGGCGGGGGAACCGACTCCTTTCCAGTCCTCTCCCCAATCCTATGGGTGTTTTCCAAGGTTCCTCACTTGGCCCGCTCCTTTTCCAGATTTTCGCCAACAACCTCCCCCTCTTTGCCCCTGAGGCGCACGTAGTTCAGTACGCTGACGATACCCAAATTCTACTCTCTGGCAAAAAAGACTCCCTCCCTCAGCTTATTGCTACCATGGAACAGGTTTTTAACTCTTTGGATGCCTGGTTCCACTCCCACGGTTTGAAGGTCAACACCGGCAAAACTGAACTTATCGTATTTGGCTCCCGTCAGAATTGTCGTGGCTTATTCCCAATCTCCATTCGATTTCGCGAGGATACGATCCGTGAGGGCCCTACGGTGAGGAACCTTGGCGTGGTGTTCGACAAGAACCTCACCTGGGACTCTCACGTGTCTGCTCTCGTCAAAAAATGCAACGGTATCCTCATCGGCCTGTCCCACGTGCGTCATCAGATCCCGCCCGTCCTTCTGCCTATCCTGGTCAATGCCTTGGTCCTCTCGCACGTCCGATACTGTCTTGCTGTCTTTGGAAACGGGTCAGATAAAAATATACAGCGCCTCCAAAAGATCCTCAATTTTGCGCTGCGCGTTGTCTCTGGCCGACGCAAATTCGACCACATATCGGACGTGCGAGACGAACTGGGCTGGCCTACCGCCCGCCAGTTGTACGAACTTCACTCATTAAATTTTCTGCACAAAATTCGCTGCACCGGGGAGCCAGTGGCTCTTTCCTCTCAGCTTCAGGTCAACGCTGCTCTTCGCTCTCGAACCGCCCGGCAGGACGCAGATCTGGCTCTCCCGCGCGCGAGAACCGAAGCAGGCAGGCGGCGCCTTCTTTTTTGTACGGGGCAGTTATATAACTGCCTCCCGCTCGAGATTCGAGATTTATCCCTGGGGGTTTTAAGCGTGCAGTGTCCGAACTTTTAGTTGTGTGAAACGAGGAAAATGAGTGTGTGACTGCGTGGGTGTGTGTGCTTGTGTGTTTTATTTCCTATAAAGCCCGAGTGAATTTTTATATTCATCTGATCTTATTGTGTGTTGTATACCGAGTGTCTTTTAACATGTCTCTCTTCCTAACCCTGACCCGACACTCGGAATAGCCATTCTAAAATGGAGAGTTTTTTAATTGTTTAATACAATACAATACAATTGGGAGAGGCGTAACGTCACCGCTGCATGTGATGTCGAGGTGTCGCAATTCTCAACAGGAGTTTGTTCACCACTGGGAGAGGTGTGACGGTCGCCGCTGCTTGCGGTTTCGTGACGCAGACGCATGGCGGGCGGCGGCCGCCGCCGGGCGCCGGCTCAGAGACGTGTCGCGACTCTCAAGGGGGCCGGGTGGTTCAGTTGGTAGAGCGTCTGACTCAGAATCCAAGGGTTCCGGGTTCAAGTCTAGCTACTGGCGCAAGTCATTCGGTCCCCCCCCCCCGGAGGGGCAGTGGTTCTCCTCCCCACCCGCGGCGGCATATAGCTAAAGGCTGGACTACGGGGTGGGCGAGAACAACCACCCCCCCAAAAAAGAAGAAAAAAAAGCAACTCTCAAGACTCATGCCAATCTGAGCACTCTGACCTGACTCTGACCACTCGCGCCAACGTTCCCAATCTGAGCAACTAAAAATTAGTACATTTCCGTGCAAAACCATTGTACTAACAAAATCGTGAATTATTGATACGGGAACAGGATACGGGAACAGGATACGGGAACAGGATACGGCAATAGGATACGGCAACATGATACGGGATACGGGATACGGGATACGGGATACAGGATACGGGATACGGGATACGGGATACGGGATACGGGATACGGGATACGGGATACGGGATACGGGATACGGGATACGGGATACAGGACACGGGATACGGGATACGGGATACGGGAACAGGATACGGGAACAGGATACGGGAACAGGATACGGGAACAGGATACGGCAATAGGATATGGGATACGGGATACGGGATACGGGATACGGGATACGGGATACGGGATACGGGATACGGGATACGGGACACCAAAGCAATTACCATGCTCAAAGATGTTTTGTCTTCTTCGTTGTCGAATGCTTTTGCTACGTTCTAAAGACAAAATAATTGATTGGTTTATTCTAACATTATATATCCAAACACGCACTAAATACTCATTCTCACAGCCTCACAAACACATATCAGATGTCACATGTACGGCACTCTTGGCGCTTTGCGCGCTAGATACATTACCACTCTCTGTTGTTTCGCTGCGGGGCAGGGGCAGGGTAGCGGGCTGTGGCAGGGGCAGGGGCAGTGGCAGTGGCAGTGGCAGTGGCAGGGCCAGGGGCAGTGGCAGTGGCAGTGGCAGGGCCAGGGGCAGAAGATGGCCTGTACCGTGCAGGAGCGGAGGCGGGACTGTAGCGGGCAGGGACAGAAGTGGGGGGCAGGGGAAGTATTGTAGCGAAGAGGGGCAGCAGTGGGGAGCGGCGCGGGACTGTAACGGGCAGGGGCAGGGTAAGGATTGTAGCGAGCTGGGGCAGCAGTGGGGAGCGGCGCCGGGCTGTAGCGGGCAGGGGCAGGGGAAGGGTTGTAGCGGGCAGGGGCAGGGGAAGGATTGTAACGAGCAGGGGCAGCAGTGGGGAGCGGCGCGAGACTGTAGCGGGCAGGGGCAGGGGAAGGGTTGTAGCGGGCAGGGGCAGGGGAAGGATTGTAGCGAGCAGGGGCAGCAGTGGGGAGCGGCGTGGGACTGTAGCGGGCAGGGGCAGGGGAAGAGTTGTAGCGGGCAGGGGCAGCAGTGGGGAGCGGCGTGGGACTGTAGCGGGTAGGGGCAGGGGAAGGGTTGTAGCGGGCAGGGGCAGGGGAAGGATTGTAGCGAGCAGGGGCAGCAGTGGGGAGCGGCGCGGGACTGTAGCGGGCAGGGGCAGGGGAAAGGTTGTAGCGGGCAGGGGCAGGCGAAGGATTGTAGCGAGCAGGGGCAGCAGTGGGGAGCGGCGCGGGACTGTAGCGGGCAGGGGCGGGGGAAGGATTGTAGCGGGCAGGAGCAGGAGTGGGGGCGGGACTGTAGCGGACAGGGGCAGTGGAAGGGCTGTAGCGGGCAGGGGAAGGATTGTAGCGGGCAGGAGCAGGAGTGGGGGCAGGAGCTGGGTTGTAACGTGCCGGGGCCAGAGCCTGTTGGTAGCTCTGCTCTCCCTGGTACACCTGCGGCACCACTGGCACTGGGTACTCGATCGGCACCGGCGTCGGCAGCACGTCGCTCACCGGCTGGTAGCCGTTCTCGTCGGCGGTGAAGGTCAGCTGCACGGCGTTTCCGTAGCCGTCCGTGTAGCTCCAGCCACCCTGCTCCACGTAGCTGCCGCTCGGCTGGCCGTACTGGCCGTCCGACTGGCCGTAGCCGGCCTTGGGATGGCCCGTCTCGTCGCGCGCGATGCCGTTCTCTGTCTGGAAGCTGAAGCGGTACGTGCCGTCTCCCGGGTGGACGTCCTCCTGGCTGAGGATCTTGATGACGGGCTGGGCGGAGGAGGCCGGCTGCTGGTAGGAGGCCGGCTGCACCGGACCGTCGGCACTCACCGCCACCGCCAGACAGCACACCAAGAACTGGAAGCAAAATATAAAATTTAATATTTTTTTGCTCTATCCTGACGAAGTGACCCTGATCGGAAATATTAAAAGTCACAACCATTAACGGATGGGTTCGGGATTTTGAATGATCAAGTGAATGAAGTTGAATGAAACAGACTGATCAAACTGTTTTAGCATCTTAGTGTGTTACTTCCAGGGGCGTCGCCACCAGGGGGGGGGGGGGTCTGGGGGGCCGGGACCCCAGGATCGCTCCGGCCTGAGTCCGGTCCCACCATATTCGCAGGATTGTAACATTCAGCCCTTTGGGGCTGGCCCCCCTCTCACCCATAGCCTCCCCCCACCCCCACCCTAAACCCCTGGCTGCCCCCCCCCCCCCCACACACACACACACACTCAAAGTTTTATGGCGACGCCACTGGTCTCTTCATGTACGAAATTCATAAACATCAGAAAATAAGTACGTCATTTGAAGGATTATCTATATGAAGACGATTTAGTTAACCCGCGCACTGCAGGGGGTATGCGTCGAACACGAACTGCAGGGGTGGTTGATTTCCGCCTCCCGTAAAATCTCGAAAACTACGCTACGCAGCGACAAGCGAAAAAACGGCATTTGATAGCTTGATACAAGTTCTATCGAAAGAATTTCAGTATTTTGTTTAGGTCAGGTCAAAATTGAGGTCACCAGAGGTCACCAAAGTTTTTTCCACACATTTTTCAGTTTTTTTCTCCTGTCTTAGGACTTCGCTCCAGAAATTTTCATATATCTCGGAAACTATGCTAGTTAGAAACAAACGAAAAAAAGCAAACGCCATCCAGTGAAGTTTTCAACAACAAAAAATCAAATATTTAAGGCTCCAGAGGACAAAAAATAAAAAATAAATGTTTTTTTGCAAAATTGTTTTTCGCTATTAACTTTTTATTGAATAAAGATAACGAAAAACTGTTTACGCCATTGTATTTTTTTTTGTCCAGGCGTTTTGAATGATTTACATGGTGACTTTGTTAAATCAACTTAACACGCGCCCTGGAGGGGGGCGAAATCCGCCCACCCCTCCGGTTTTTCGAGGATAGCGTAAAAAGAGCGGCGCGCAGCGCCGCTGTTTTTGGTATACCTGTTTAGAAATGAACTTCCCGCATTATGTAAAATTCTTGGCCTCAGGTCATCTCAGGTCAGGTCACCAGACCAGGTCACGTGATGACCTCAACTCCAAAACGTTTGCAGTACTACCACAGCCAGAGTTTTACGCCGATCGGTCTAAATCTTGCAGGACTTCATAAGGTCATAGATACCAACAATTTGTTAATCTCGGTTTTTTGATATCGGTGACTTAAGGTCAGGTCACTTTTGTGACCGCCAACACGGTTTTATCAATAACTATCGATATAATGAAGATAGAGAAGAGAAAATGGTACCAATATGTTTGTCTCGTTTAGACACGTCTCCCAATATGCAACATGACCAACTTGGGTCACCACTTGACCTTGACCTAAGGTAAAATTTCTCAGTTGACCTAACCCGATCACCATGAATATGATTCGAAGCGCCTTGACAAGATACACGCGATGGCGTAAACATTATTGCTTTATCTTTATTAAGTAAAAGGTTATTTGGGGAAAACAGTTTCGAAAACAAAATCACCTTTTTGACATTCGATGACCTCTGGAGCCTAAACTATTGACCTGAGCTCAAATCTGAGGACATCTATGTCGATTGCATTTTTCAATGACTTTCGATTGCTTTTTTCCGTTTGCTGCTAACTATCATAGTTCCCAAGATATTTGGGGGTGTTCGAACCGAAGTCTTGAAAACTTGAAAATCTAACCCTTGATGACCTCTGGTGACCTCAATATTGACCTGAAAAAAAAATTAACGAAATACTTTCGAAAGAGCTTGTCTAGAGCTATCTAACGTCGTTTTCCGCTTGTCGCTACGTTGAGTGGTTTTCGAGATCATAGGGGGGGGGGGGGGCGAAATCCGCCCCCCCTCCAGGGCGTGTAATTATCAGAGGCCCTCCAGGGCGCGTGTTAAAAATTTGACGTCAGGTCAAGGTCAAGTGGTGACCCAAGTAGGGCATGTTGCATATGGGAAGACGTGTCTCGACGAGACAAACACATTGCTGTCTGTTTTACTTCTCTATCTTCATTATGTCGGGAGTTATTGACAACAAAATGGCAGTGACCTCGCATGACCTCAAATGACCCCAAAGGGGTCACTGAACTAAACATACACGTGGATCATCAAGAATATCCAATAATAACATGATCCAGAAGTAATTGGGCTAATATCATGCATATCCTTGAAATAGGAAGCATTTGTATATTTACCCATTTACTTATTATGGGGAGGTTACGAAATTGACCTGACCTTAGGTCACCGATATACAAAATCCGAGATCAGTGAATTGTAAGTACTTATGGCCTCATGACATCCTGTAAGTTTCAAACTGATCGGTGAAAAATTCTGGCTTGGAGACAACTGCATTTTTTTTGAAGGTTGACACTTGACCTGGTCTGGTGATCTGAATGAGTCGCCATTGGTGAGCCGACCCGAAGTATTTTGTTTTCAAAGTGTGCGCAATTGATGCCCAAACAGGTGTGCCAAAACCCGGCGGCGCCACTATCTGCAAAAAACGTGAGCGGGGGGGGGGGGCGGAAATCAACCCCCCCTGCAGTGCGCGGGTTAACCCGCGAGTTACTGGGGGGCTATTTTTTGTCCCCCCCCCCTCCCGTTATTTTGCAATAACTCCCAAACGAACACAGCTATCGTCACCAAACTTGCAGTACCTTCTCTCACATCAATTCTACACATGTTGGCAAAAGGAACAATATGAGGCTATGATGGGTCAACCGGTAATGACGTCAGAGTGACGTCATGTTCTTTCGTTTGTGTTGCAAAATAATGGTTTGCAGAAAACGCTGTTAAAGGTACGATATTTGAGATAAACTAAATTGTTTTAAATAAAATTACTGAAAATAGACTGTGCTATCAAACTGCCATCTCGGATTTTGAAGTTTTTTTTAATTCAAAATTTTGAGAAATCCAAAGACTTTTTTTGTTGTTTTTACAAAATTTCAAGAAAAAATCAGAATGATCCAAAAACCGGAATATATGTGATCGAGATGTATTCGGTGAATATGTGTACCAAATTTATAGTCGATATCTTTAAAAATGACCGAGTTATGACCTTTAAATGACAAAAATTGACCACTTCTCACAGCATTACTATGCATAAAAAACGCATTTCCATTTTTGCTTTTTACTTCTATTTATATGGAACAAACAATGTTCTAAGACCATTTTTCGCGTTCTAGACGAAAAACAAACCCATAAACATGTGTTACAACGCCTAATGACCGTAATCTGCAGTTTGACCTCGTGACCTCAGATGACCTTGACCTGACCCAAGATCATAAACAGCTTAGAAATGTACTTATAAGTGTCAGACTCACGAATCATACCGATTTATCGAAAGCGTATGCGTTTAATATCGCAATTTTGCGCGACAATTCCATCCATCGAGACCTTTTGACACGGTCAAACATTTTTTACTTGACCTGACCTGTGACATCATCAGGGACACCGAGGTCAACAATATTATGTTTCCCTTTATCAATTTCCCAGTGCTATTGAATTCCGTTTGAATTTTTACATTCGGTCCAGTAGTTCCGGAGATCAGAGGGGGGCAAAAAATAGCCCCCCCCCCCAGTAAGTCGCGTAATGAAATATACCCCAGTAACTCGCGGGTTAAGCCCCACTCACCAGCTTCATATCTGCACGGTACGCTGAATTGTCTGTGTACACCACAGCTACCACGGGAGAGAGACTGATGCCTGACGCTGGGTCGGCCGGGCTTTATACAGCCCCGGTGCTGGCCGGCTGAGGGAGGGGCGGGGCCGACACACTGGGTCTCTGACTGTGACGTCACAAACACATAAACCGTCTGTGTTGTAACGGCCAGTGGGTACTGCCACGGGGGTAACCCAGTCACCCATCGGGCTGTGGTAAGACAGCTGTACGTACAACAGATCATTTGACATCCGATTTCATTGACCGCATCACAGACCACTATTTATAGTGGTCTGTGACCGCATCAATTGAATTTGACCCACCGCTATTGGTTTGAAGTTGGGAGGGCAGGTCGTCATAAACTGAACGAAATATGGGTAGGGCTTCGCATATTGGTTATTGGTTACGTGTTTTACAATGATGAAGCCAAATGATAGTGATAGTCACAATAGGAATTTGTTTCCGTCGGATGTGTCGACTGTTATTGCATGTGCTTAACCCGCGAGTTACTGGGGTATATTTCATAACGCGACTTACTGGGGGGGGGGGGGGGGGGGGGGGGGGTATTTCCCCCCCCCCCACCTCGGATCTCCGGAACTACTAGACTGAATGTAAAAATTCAAACGGCATTCGATAGCCCTGGGAAATTTATCGAGGGAAACATAATACTGTTGACCTCGGGGTCGCCGATGACGTCACAGGTCAGGTCAAGTACAAAATGTTTGACCGTGTTAAAAGGTCTCGATGGATGAAATTGTCGCGCAAAATTGCGATATTAAACGCATAGGCTGTCGATAAATCGGTATGATTCTTGTGTCTAGACACTTCTAAGTACCTTTCTAAGCTGTTTATGACCTTGGGTCAGGGCAAAGTCATCCGAGGTCACGTGGTCAAACTGCAGATTACGATCATTAGGCGTTGTAACACATGTTTATGGGTTTGTTTTTCGTCTAGAACGCGATAAAGGACCTTATAACATTGTTTGTTCCTTATAAATATAAGTAAAAAGCAAAAATGGAAATGCATTTTTTATGCATAGTAATGCTGTGAGAGGTGGTCGATTTTTGGCATTTAAAGGTCATACCTCAGTCATTTTTGAAGATATCGACTTCAAATTTGGTACACCAATTCACCGCACACGTCTCGATTACATATATTCCGGTTTTGGGATAATTCTGATTTTTTCTTGCAAATTTTGTAAAAACAAAAACAAATGTATTTGGATTTCTAAAAAATTGAATTAAAAACACTCAAAAATCCGAGATAGCAGTTTGATAGCCTGGTCTATTTTTAGTACTTTGACGTAAGACAATTTAGTTTATCTTAAACATCGTACCTTTCACAGCGTTTTCCGCAAACATTATTTTGCAACAAAAACCGAAGAACATGACGTCACTCTGACATCATTCCCGGTAATCATAACCTCATATTTTTCCTTTTGTCAACATGTGTAGAATTGATGTGAGAGAAGGTATTGCAAGTTTAGTGACGATACCGGTGTTCGTTTAGGAGTTATTGCAAAATAACGGGGGGGGCAAAAAACAGCCCCCCCCCCCCAGTAAGTCGCGGGTTACACGCACCCTGGAAGGGAAGGGCGAAATCCCCCCCCCCCCCCCACCTCCGGTTTTTCGAGGATAGCGCAAAAATGGCGGCGCGCAGCGCCGCTGTTTTTTGCACACCTGTTTAGCAATCAAATTCCCGCATTATGTAAAAAATTTGACATCGGGTCATCTCAGGTAAGGTTACCAGACCAGGTCACGTGATGACTTCAACTCCCAAACGTTTGCAGTAGTATCACAGGTACAGTTTTAAGCTGATCGGTTTAGATTTTGCAGGATTTCATAAGGTCATAGATACCAACAATCTGTTAATCTTGGATTTATAATATGGGTGACCTAAGGTCAGGTAAATTTCGTGACCGCCAACACTGTTTTGTTAATAACTATCGACAAAATGAAGATAGATAAGAGAAAATTGTACCAATGTGTTTGTCTCGTCAAGAAATGTCTCCCAATATGCAGCATTACCAACTTGGGTCACCACTTGACCTTGACCTGAGGTCAAATTTCTCTGTTGACTTAACCCGGTCACCATGAATATTATTCGAAGCGTCTTGACGAGACAAACGCAATGGCGTAAACACTATTGCTTTATCTTAGTTAGATCGAAAGTTATTTGCCAACAACTATTTTGAGATTTTTTAAAAAATAGCCTTTTTGACATTTGATGACCTCTCGAGCCTAAACTATTGACCTGAGTTCAAATCTGAGGACACATATGTCGATTGCATTTTGCAAAGGCTTTCGATTGATTTTTTCAGTTTGCTGCTAACTATCATAGTTCCCGAGATATTTGCGAGGTGTTCGAAGCGAAGTTTTGAAAACTTGAAAATCCGACCCTTGATGACCTCTGGTGACCTCAATATTGACCTGATAAAAAAATGAGCAAAATACTTTCGAAAAAACTCGTCTCGAGCTATCTGACATTGTTTTTTTCTTGGCGCTACGTTGCGTGGTTTTCGAGATCATAGGGGGAGGCGAAAGCCCCCCCCCCCCCCTTCAGGGCGTGTCATTATCAGAGGACCTCCAGGGCGCATGTTAACACGCACCCTGGAGAGCCTCTGATAATTTCACGCCCTGGAGGGGGACGGATTTCTCCCCCCCCCCTAAGATCTCGAAAACCACGCAACGTGGCGACGAGCGAAAAAGGGCGTTAGATAGCTGGAGACAAACAAGGTCTATCGAAGGTATTTCGGTCTTTTTTAGGTCAGGTTAATATTGAGGTCACCAGAGGTCATCAAAGGTCAGATTTTTCGGTTTTAGGACTTTGCTCCAGAAACCCCCAAATATCTCGGGAACTATAGCTCGGGTCTTCTGCTAACAAGTCCTTAGATACAAGGTTCAAGCGTTCAGATTAGCGAATAGCGGAGGGGGAGCATGAACAATTAGCCATTGGGTGCTCTATTGGAATAGTGTGCAATGGAATTTGTTGTAAATGTTTTGTTTGCCTGGAATAGGGTTGATAGTTAATTCAGCCTTTTTGGCTCGCTGGTATTGCAATATCCTAATTATCCAACGACCAACATCCGTGCTAAAAGAATACGTTTGATACGGAGGAACATCGAGGGGATCGACCCATCAAAGGGCATCGGGTCATCGTGGCCGGGGGCCTAGGGGGATATAGCCCCTCCAGGAGGTTAACCGAAGTCGGCCTGAAGGGGTCCTTGGTTGACCTGACGAGCCCTCGATCAGCCTGAGCGGGCCTCGTTTGGCCTGGAGAGGAGGTTAGTCGGCCTGAGGATGCACTCCACCGACTTGAATGAGTCCTTCGTCCGCCGGAGGGGGTCCCAGTCGGCCTGGGGAGCCATTGTTCTGCCTGAGGGTTCCTGGCCTGAGGTGGCCTCAGTGAGCCTGATCGACCTGAGGGGGCCCTCGGTCGACTAGGGGGGACCTGGTTGACTACTCTGACATTGGCTTGGGGGGAGTAGGGGGGGGGGGGGGGTCGCCCCCCTGACGAACTTTCGCTAAAGCTCAAAAATTAATAGCGCTATGGACATGAAACTGCATGCACCTTCTACATCCATTTGACGTCTTCTGTGCAAAAAATAAGGTAGTTTCGTTGATTTTGTTTAGATATAGCGAATTTAGTGACGTCACTACACACGAGTTTGACCCCAAAATCAGCTAAACTTTAGCAGCCCCTTACAAATGCCATATTTTGAGCAAAATGCAATCGAAAAACGTAACAAGATAGTAAATAGTAAGGGATACCAACTAGCTATCTCTGATTTTTGACAAATTTGTTTTTTTAGCCCCCAAACAAACATTTTTTTAAATGCCCGCAAAAAAATCAAACATGAAAAACAGAAGATATGTCGAAGAACCGATGTGGAGAAAACCCAAACCAAATTTAAAATCAACATCTTTATTTTTGACTGACTTAAGGCTCTCTATGTATGATGTATCCCTATGTATGATATCATTGATATGTATCCTATGTATGTATGTATGCTCCCTATGTATGATGTTATGGCTCCCTATGTATGTATGATGATGTATGTATGTATTGATCCATGGCTCCTTGCGTCCCCCCCCCCCCCCCTGGATCCGCCCCTGGAGGGGAAGCTTATTTTAGCGAGTGTTCGTGGACTCTTTTTTTGGCTAATCTTCTTCGCTATCGCCCAGCAGGCTAGTAGCTACCCCCTTCTATGATATATTTCCAAAAACCTACTTAGCATAGATTATATAGAGTTATTCAACCACTGAAATGTTACCAAGCATGCTGCTGTAACACTCATTAATACTAGTGCGGATCCATCTTTGTGATCGGTTTTGGGTCCGGGGAAAACCGTAGCCATACATATATGCATACATGCATGTGTATGCATACATACCGAGGGGGCATACCCCTCTATCATTGCACGTGCAGGTGCACATGCAGGTATTGACCACAATTCGTTTGAAAACACCGACCATCGTCATTGTAAGTAGGGATGCACCAGCCCACCGAATTACAGCACGCTGTAAGGCTTCGTTTCGCCGCAATGGTGGAGGGGGCACCTGGAGGGCACCCCGTGCACGTGCAAGCCTTCGCCCCGATTCGGTAAAAAAAACGGTTGAAATTGCCATAGTACGTGCTGATGCATCGGCGTATCAAATTGGAGCCCTCTAGAAGGCGTAGTTCACCAGCAATGACAGAGGGGCACCAAGAGGTACACCCGTTGCACGTGCCAGGGACACCTCTGGGGGCCACTGTAATCCCTCAAAATGGAGGCGCTGTGTGTCAGCGCACAATCGAGGTCCATTATCGCTTCAACTCTGGGCGTCTGGCGGGCGTAAGCGGTCATTCCTAAAAGAGGGATGTAAACGGCTTGCACGTGCACTGCAAGCGCATCCTGCACCCCAGCACCCCGACTCGTAGGGCACCGGAAAACACTCGCCGATCTCTATCGGTTACCCAAATTTGGTGTCGCTACATCAGAATTTCCCGAAATCCGAGGACCCCGCGTGCGTACAGGTGGCCCCTGGGGCTTTCGTTTGCCCACTCAGGGTCGGCAACCCAACCGGATTTTCCGCACACATGTGGACTACCCGCCCACCGAATTTGGTCGCCCTGCGTCCACTGGTATGGGCGGCATGTCTGGGCAAATGGATTTTGCAGTGGCTCATGTGGCGATATGTGCCCAGGCACGTAGCCAAGGGAGGGGGGAGCGGCGGGGGCGGCGGGGGCGCCTTTCGAAAGGAAAAAAACAACATATGGTTGATAAGTTCCCGGGGGAAACGATAGCTTGCAAAGTACAGGCGAAGGCAACATGTGTCTCGTCTTCCTTACTGCCGAGTACTTTTGCGATGCTTTGAAATCAACATATTCATTGTCTTGTTTATTACAACATTTCAGTCACGCACTAAATACTCATTCTCACAGCCTCACAATCACACCACAGTTGTCACATGTACATCACTCTTGGCGGTTTGCAATACATTATCATACTCAGTTGTAACGCTGCGGGGCAGGGGCAGGAGCCATGGCCTGAATCCGAGCTGTTATTGTTATTGGTACCTAAGTGTGTGCTAATTATGTGAATGAAAGTGGTCATTTGTGCGATATCGACTTCAAATTTGTTTTGCATATTCATCGCACATATCGCTATCGTATATGTTTTTTAGATTTTCTGTTCTTTATTGATAAAATATATACAAAATAACGAAATTTCAAAACTCGTAATTTCAGAGAAAAACTTATTAAAATCAGAACATTCGTATGCATGTATATATGTATGTGACATGTCCGTTTCATTTGATGATCCACTGATCGGCAACGGCGAGAGCTGTGGTGACGATTTTTTCACCCAAAATCAGACCTGTGCAACCATTGCATATGATACAGTTTGGAGCACGTGCGACGTCTGTTACACTCTGAGGGGCGCATCTCTTTGCGTCTTGGAGGCTGCGGCCGCTGCTGTCAGAGCTGCTCCACGAGCTCTCAGCTCACTTAGTTCGCTTGCAATTCTGAGTATTTCAAGTGAGGAGCTCCAATATTGGTGATTCGAGAGAAAAAAACGTTTGGCATCAGTAAGGCACACGGATCAGCAAAGTTTAAGTTTTAATTTATGGGAGATGACATGATTATGAAAGCCGGATACGAGTTATACCTGTGTAAAAATACAGGGAGCCTGGACCTGGTTGCAGGAAAAGATACGTCAATTTAAATGGACCAGGATACGGGAACGTGATACGGAAAAAGATATGGGAACAGGATACGGGGACAGGATACGGGAACAGGATACGGGAACAGGATACGGAAACAGGATACGGGAACAGGATACGGGAACAGGATACGGGAACAGGAAACGGGAACAGGATACGGGAACAGCATACGGGAACAGAATACGAGAACAGGATACGGGAACAGGATACGGGAACAGGATACGGGAACAGGATACGGGCACAGGATACGGGAACAGGATACGGGAACAGGATACGGCAACAGGATACGGCAACAGGATACGGGAACAGGATACGGGAGCAGGATACGGGAACAGGATACGGGAACAAGATACGGGAACAGGATACGGGAACAGGATACGGGAACAAGATACGGGAACAGGATACGGGAACATGATACAGGATACGAGATACGGGATACGGGATACGGGATACGGGATACGGGATACGGGATACGGGATACGGGATACGGGATACGGGATACGGGATACAGGATACGGGATACGGGATACGAGATACGGGATACGGGATACGGGTTACGGGAGACGGGAGACGGGAGACGGGAGACGGGATACGGGATACGGGATACGGGATAAGGGATAAGGGATAAGGGATAAGGGATAAGGGATAAGGGATAAGGGATAAGGGATACGGGATATGGGATACGGGATACGGGATGCGAGATACGGGATACTGGATACGGGATACGAGTTATGAGACACGAGATACGAGATACGAGATACGAGATACGAGATACGAGATACGAGATACGATATACGGAATACGGGATGCGGAATACGGGATACGCGATATGCGATACAGGATACGGGATACGGAATACGGGATACGGGATACGGGATACGGGATACGGGATACGGGATACGGAATACGGGATACGGGATACGGGATACGGGATACGGGATACGGGATACGGGATACGGGATACGGGATACGGGATACGGGATACGGGATACGGGATACGGGATACGGGATACGGGATACGGGATACAGGATACGGGATACGGGATACGGGAACGGATCATGAGACAGTGATATAGGAAGCATTACGGGATTCAAAATACGGGAGAGGGGAACGGGACACGAGAACAGGACACCAAAGCAATTACCATGCCCTAATGTTTGGTCTTCTTTGCTACCGAATGTTTTTTCCACGTTCTCAAAAAAGCAAAGTAATTAATTTGTTTATTGTAACATTGTATGTCGAAACACGCACTAAATACTCATTCTCACAGTCTCACAAACACATCAGCTGTCACACTTACGGCACTCGGGACACTCTGGACGCGCTATGATTTACCACTCTCTGTTGTAACGCTGTGGGACAGGGGCAGGGGCAGGGTAATAGGCAGGGGAATGGGCAGGGGAATGGGCAGGGGAATGGGCAGGGGAATGGGCAGGGGAATGGGCAGGGGAATGGGCAGGGGAATGGGCAGGGGAATGGACAGGGGAATGGGCAGGAGAATGGGCAGGGGAATTGACAGGGAAATGGGCAGGAGGGGAATGGGCAGGGGAATGGACATGGGAATGGGCAGGGGAATTGGCAGGGGAATGGGCAGGGGAATGGGCAGGGGAATGGGCAGGGGAATGGGCAGGGGAATGGGCAGGGGAATGGGCAGGGGAATGGGCAGGGGAATGGGCAGGGGAATGGACAGGGGAATGGGCAGGAGAATGGGCAGGGGAATTGACAGGGAAATGGGCAGGAGGGGAATGGGCAGGGGAATGGGCAGGGGAATGGGCAGGGGAATGTGCAGGGGAATGGGCAGGGGAATGGGCAGGGGAATGGGCAGGGGAATGGGCAGGGGAATGAGCAGGGGCAGGGGCACGGGCAGGGACAGGGGCATGGGCAGGGACAGGGGCAGGGGCAGGAGCTGGCCTGTACCGTGCTGGGGCGGGGGCGGGGCTGTAGCGAGAAGGTGCAGCAGTGGAGAGCGGCGCGGGACTGTAGCGGGCAGGGGCAGGGGAAGGATTGTGGCGTGCAGGGGCAGGAGTGGGGGCAGGGGAAGGATTGTAGCGAACAGGAGCAGCCGTGGGGAGCGGCGCCAGACTGTAGCGGGCAGGGGCAGGGGAAAGATTGTAGCGTGCAGGAGCAGGAGTGGGGGCAGGAACTGGGTTGTAGCGTGCAGGAGCAGGAGTAGGGGCGGGACTGTAGCGGACAGGGGCAGGTGAAGGATTGTAGCGTGCAGGAGTAGGGACAGGGGCGGGGCTGTAGCGTGCAGGGGCAGCGGCAGGGACAGGAGCTGGCCTGTACTGTGCTGGGGCGGGGGCGGGGTTGTAGCGTGCCGGGGCCGGAGCCTGTCGGTAGCTCTGCTCTCCCTGGTACACCTGTGGCACCACCGGCACCGGGTACTCAGTCGGCACCGGCGTCGGCAGCACGTCGCTCACCGGCTGGTAGCCGTTCTCGTCGGCGGTGAAGGTCAGCTGCACGGCGTTGCCATAGTCGTCCGTGTAGCTCCAGCCACCCTGCCGGACGTAGCCGCCGCTCGGCTGGCCGTACTGGCCTTCCGACTGGCCGTAGTCGGCCTTGGGCTGGCCCGTCTCGTCGCGCTCGATGCCGTTCTCGGTCTGGAAGCTGAAGCGGTACGTGCCGTCTCCCGGGTGGACGTCCTCCTGACTGAGGATCTTGATGACGGGCTGGGCGGAGGAAGCCTGCTGCTGGTAGGAGGCCGGCTGCTGATAGGAGGCCGGCTGCTGGTAGGAGGCCGGCTGCTGGTAGGAGGTCGGCTGCACCGAACCGTCGGCACTCACCGCCACCGCCAGACAGCACACCAACAACTGGAAATAACAACAAAATATTTCAATAGTTTTGTCTGCTCTAGTGAAGTGAAGTGAACTTGTTAGTAAAATTACAAGATACAACCAGCAACGGAATGATTTTACATTTGCAATGGCAGGCGAATGGAAGCAGGCCGATTAAGCTGTTACTACGTCAACTTTCATCATTATACATACTTGTGTGTCTCTTCATGTACAACAGCCATACATGCCCCAAAGAGAGTAGGTACGTCATTCGAAGTACTATTCACACGAAGATGATTTAGGTAAACCCCACTCACCAGCTTCATATCTGCACGGTACGCTGAGTTGCCTGTGTACACCACAGCTACCACGGGAGAGAGACTGATGCCTGACGCTGGGTCGGGCGGGCTTTATACAGCCCCGGTGCTGGCCGGCTGAGGGAAGGGCGGGGCCGACACCTGGGTCTCTGAGTGTAATCTTCATGAGCGAAAGTCAGGTTATAAGGAAAGGTAAGGTCAAAGTCAGGTCACAAAGTTTAATATTGTCAAAAGGTGCACACTGCACTTAACCCGCGACTTACTTGGGGGGGGGGGGGTAATTCCCCCCCCCCTTCCTGTGATTTTGAAATAAATCATAAACAAACACCGGTATCCACCGGTGTTTGTAAAACACCGGAAAAATATAAGGTTATGATAGGTCAACCGGGAATAGCGTCAGAGTGACGTCATTTTCTTCGGTTTTTGTTGCAAAATAATGGTTTGCGGAAAACACTGTCAAAGGTACAATCTTTGAGATAAACTCAATTGTCTTAACCCGCGCGGCGCTGGGGGGGTAAATTTTACCCCCCCTCCCGGATTTTCTCCATAACTTATAAACTATGACAGATATTGAAATGAAACTTTCGGTACCTTATGGTACATCAATTCTACATCTTGTGTTACAATTTTTGTTTTTATTCGTGAAAATTTTGAGGAGATAATGACGTTTTAGTGACGTCATGTCATGTAATTTTTGGTGAAAAAACGTGAAATGTTTGAAAAATCGTAGAAAATAGCGTGTTGATGAAAATCGCAAATAAAAGGCGTGAGAAGAAAGCAAATAACATTGTCTTTAACATGGCTGTCTCAGATGTTCAAAATTTTGGTTTTTTGACCCCCAAAAATGCAAAACACTGATTTTTGGGGAAGAATTTCCACCAAAGTTTTTTGTGTGAAGATTTTCAAAAAACCGGAAGATATATTAGAGAACCGAGTATGAACGATGTTCAAACCAAATTTCAAAGCAATTTCTTTATTTTTGACTGACTTATGGCTCTCTAAGAATAAGTAACTCATGACGTCATTTTCTTTTATTGCGTTTTTTTGCTTTTACTGACCAGATACAGACAAATAAATGCCACCACTGTATTTCGAAGACAAAACTAGTCTAGAAACATGCAATGTTTATTTAGATTAATCAATTTCAAATTTTGACCTTCTGTGACCTGACCTTGACCTGAGGGCGATTATATGGTGTCAAGCTGTGAAAATGGCTGCTTCTATCGAATTATAAGTGTAAAATAACCCATACAACATGTGTCGCATGGTTTTCGTAGACCTGTGACCTTTTGTGACCTGACCTTGACCTTGACCTTTGCTTAAAATTTCACTTTTACTTATGCAGGAGATGCATTATACATTTGGGAGCACTTTGTGAGATAATAGTTGTAATACAAGGCTTTGGATGGAAAGTATAGCCCAAAAACCCAAATACTTATATTTTGACACTTGACCTGACCGTGACCTGACATGTGACCTTATGTTAATATTTTCGGGCATGCGTTAGATTCTTCTCACTGAGAGCTTTTGAACCCCGCCTTGCGCATCTCGCTGCGGTTATTGGTTCGGAAGATACGAGGGGGGGTAAAATTTACCCCCCAGCGCCGCACGTTCGGATGGAGACCCCATAACCCGCAGCGCCGCGCGGGTTAAATCAAATTACTGACAATAGACCGTGCTATCAAACCGCTGTCTCGGATTTTTTAGGGTTTTTTATTCAAAATTTTGAGAAATCCAAATACATTTTGTTTAGTTTTTACAATATTTTACAGAAAAAAAAATCAGAAATATCCAAAAACAGGAATATATGTGATCGAGACGTGTGCGGTGAATATGTGTACCAAATTTGAAATCGATATTTTCAAAAATGACTGACTTATGATCTTTAAATGATAAATATCGACCACCTCTGACAGCATTACTATGCATAAAAATGCCTTTCCGTTTTTGCTTTTTACTTCTATTTATATGGAACAAGCAATGTTCTAAGGTCATTTGTCTCGTTATAGACGAAAAACAAACCCATACACATGTGTTACAACGCCTAATGACCGTAATCTGCAGTTTGACCTCGTGACCTCGGATGACCTTGACCTGACCCAATGTCATAAATAGCTTAGAAAGGTACTTAGAAGTGTCAGACACACGAATCATACCGATTTATCGACAACTTATCCCGCGCACTGCAGGGGCTTTGCGCTGAACACGAACTGCAGGGGGGTTGATTTCTGCCACCCCCCCCCCCCCTTGAGATCTCGAAAACTACGCAACGTAGCGAGAAGCGGAAGAAAGCATTTGATAGGTTCATACATGTTCTATCGAAAGTATTTCAGTGTTTTTTTAAGTCAGGTCAAAATTGAGGTCACCAGAGGTCATCAAAGGTCAAATTTTCCAGTTTTTCCTGTTTTAGGACATCGCTCCAGAAATTCCCATATATTTCAGAAACGATTATAGTTAGAAACAAACGGAAAAAGCAAACGCCAGCCAGTGAAATGTTTAATCGCTTAGGTGTCCTCAGATTTGATCTCAGGTCAATATTTGAGGCTCCAGAGGTCAAAAGGAAAAAAGAATGTCGTTTTTTTGCTAAATCGTTTTTTGCTATTAACTTTTTACTTAATAAAGATAACGGAAAACTATTTACGCCATTGTGTTTATCTTGTCAAGGCGCTTTGATATATATATATGATATATATGGTGACCTTGTTCAGTCAACTTAACAATTTGGCCTAAGGTCAAGGTCAAGTGGTGACCCAAGTAAGGCATGTTGCATATGGGAAGACGTGTCTCGACGAGAAAAACACATTGATGTCTGTTTTACTTCTCTATCTTCATTATGTCGAGAGTTATTGACACAAAAGTGATGGTGTCCTCGAATGACCTCAAATGACCCAATAGGGGTCACTGAACAAAACTTACACTTGGATCATCAAGAATATCTTATAATAACATGATCCAGAAGTAATTGGACTAGTACCATGCATATCCTTGAAATAGGAAGCATTTGTATATTTCCCCATTGACCTATTATGGGGAGGTTACTAAATTGACCTGACCTTAGGTCACCAATATCAAAATTCCGAGTTAAAATAATTGTAAGTACTGATGCCCTCATGATATCCTGTAATTTTCAACCTGATCGGTTAAGAACTCTGGCTTTTGCACAACTGCAAACATTTTTGGTGGTGGGGTCACGACCTGGTCTGGTGACCTGACCTGAGATGACCCGAGCATATTTTTTTTCTCAAAGTGTGCGCAATTGATGTCCTAACAGGTGTATCAAAACCCGGTGGCGCTGCGCGCCGCCGTTTTTTCCCTATCTTTGAAAAACCTGAGGGGGGGGGGCGGAAATCAACCCCCCTTGCAGTGCGCGGGTTTTGCGTTTAATATGGCAATTTTGCGCGACAATTCCATTCATCGAGACCTTTTGACACTGTCAAACATTTTGTACTTGACCTGACCTGTGACGTAATTGGTGACCCCGAGGTCAACAATATTATGTTTCCCTCGATAAATTTCACAGGGATATCGAATGCCGTTTGACCTTTTACATTCGGTCCAGTAGTTCCGGAGATCCGAGGGGTGGAAGAAAAAAAAACAGTAAGTCGCGTTATGAAATATACCCCAGTAACTCGCGGGTTAACCCTCGCCCTACGAGGCTGCTTGGGAGGTGAAGCACGCACGTGGTAGTGCGGCTGCTTACTCTCCACGTGCAGCGGCGGCTGCAGGTCAACAATATTATATGTCATTATATGTCCGGCAGCCCCGGCAGGGAACGCGGCCGGCGTGCGGGCCGCGGTCGGTCGCGGGCCTGCCGGCAGTGCAGTCAGATCGTTAGTACGAAGGTCACGGCGGTTCCGACGACACTCACTCCCATACTCGTCACGAACAATGTAGGACCGAGGACTATGTTCAACCAACACCACGCTTTTACGCCACGGGCGACGATCTGCGCCACCTGTTGGCCTGAAAAAGACACGGTCGCCATGGTGCAGAGCGGAAAGATCATGAGCACGCTTGTCATACGATGTCTTCTGCCTCCCCTGCTCTCGCTGGAGACGCCTGTGGAGCTCGTCAGTACACCACTCGGGCTGAAGACACTCAGGTCGAGCGGGTAGAAGGGAACGCGTCCGCCGACCCAAGAGGAGCTGGGCTGGGCTGGCGTCGACTCCCTGCCGCGGAGTATTCCTGATCTCGAGGAGCGCCAGGTACGCGTCTTCGCCGGTCTCGGCCGTCTTCTGCAGCATCCTCTTCGCAGCTTTTACAGCGCTCTCCGCCATTCCGTTGCTCTGGCTGTATCCTGGGGACGACGTGACACACTCTACTCCCCACGATCTGCAGAACTGATGGAACGGCTCAGATGAGAACGGTGTTCCATTATCTGACATGATCTGTTCCGGGACACCGTAACTAGCGAAATGTGCCTTTAACTTTTGAACGACATTCGTTGTTGTGTACGACGTTAGAAGATCAATTTCGAAGAAGTTGCTCCAGTAATCAACCGTGATGAGGTAAGTACGACCGGAAGTTGTAAACAGATCGACACCGACCTTTTGCCATGGACGAGTACCTTTATCGTGTTGCATCAGCAGCTCACGCTGAGGCTGATTGGCATGCCTCAGACAGACGTCGCAGGAGGCTGCCAGCTGTTTGACCTCTGATGCCAGGCCTGGCCAGTAGATGAGTTCTTGAGCACGGTGCATCATACTGTCAAAACCAAGGTGGCCAGCGTGTAGGGACGCTTTTACAGACTTTCTCATGGCGCTGGGAATGACAATCCTCTCAGCCTTCAGAATTATGCCATCCTCCACAGACAGGGTGTCACGGACATGGTAGAGGCTGCTCATCTCACCAACTGACGCTGCCAGAACAGACCTATCAGGCCATCCCTCTCTGACGGCTCTCAATACAGGCACTAGGTCTGGGTCTGCAGCCGTCGCCTGCCGGATCTCCTGCAGTTTGCTGTCTGAGATTGGCAGGTGTAGTAGCGCGTTCACTGTAACAAAACGCGAGTCATCTGCAGGCTGACGTGGATCAGGAGCTCTGGAAAGAGTGTCTGCCAACAGGAGCTGCGGACCTGGGGTGTACACAACACTGTAGTCGTACCTTAGCAGCCGAAGTAGCATCGCTTGCAAGCGTTTTGGAGCGTTACACAGTGGCTTGCGTACAATAACTTCAAGCGGCTTGTGGTCACTTACAACAGTCACGGGTCGGCCAAATGTGAACTGATCAAATCTCTCTAGCCCATAGACCATTGCTAGACACTCCTTTTCCACCTGAGCGTACCTTTTCTCAGCATCTGAGAGAGAGAGAGCGAGATGCATAGGCGACAGGTTTGCCCTCCTGCATCAGATCAGCGCCCAGAGCATGCTGCGAAGCATCTACCTGTACAGAGAGAGGCAGACTGGGCTGGTAATGAGCAAGCACTGGATCATCACATACAGCTCTTTTTACCTTCTCAAAGGCCTCCTGATGCGTGGAACTCCATGTCCACTGCGTGTTCTTCTGAGTTAGCTCCCGCAGTGGCGCCTGCACCTCAGACAGCTGCGGAAGAAACTTTGCGAGGTACTGAGTCATGCCACAGAACCTGCGGAGCTCGTGCACATCCTGTGGAGCCGGCATGTTCATCACAGCAGACTTTTCTCGGGGTCAACACACACACTTTTAGCAGAGATGACGTGTCCTAGGAAGATGAAACTGTCTGCATAGAATTCACACTTTTTGAGGTTCAGACGGATACCTTGATCTGCACAACGCTGCAGGAGAGCAGACAGGTTTATGTCGTGCTCAGATCGGTTACGGCCAGTCACAACAATGTCATCAGCCACACAGATGAGACCTGGAAGACCATCCAGAGCTTGGTGGAGGCTGCGCTGAAACTGCCGACTTGAGACTGAGAGACCAAACGGAAGTATCCGCCACACATACCGCCCGAAAGGCGTGCTCATAGCAGTCAAACGAGAAGACTCTTCATCCAGTGGGAGATGCTAGAATGCATCAGCTACATCCAGTTTAGAGAACACTTGAGCACCAGACAGGGAAGGAAGAACATCCTCAAATGTGGGTAACATGTAGCGCTCTCTAACCAGAGCCTGGTTCAGAGCCTGAGGATCTATGCAAATCCTTAACTCGTCTGTTTTCTTCATGGCCACTGCCATCTGGCTCACTCAGTGGGTCGGCTCTCGGCTCGGTTCCAGTACACCGAGAAGGCACAGACGATCCAGTTCAGCCTTGACCTTGTCCTGCACTGCCAACGGAATCTTTCTGGCGGGCACAGCTCGAGGTTTCACCGAGTCATCAACATACAAATGGACAACATTTTTCAGCTTACCAGGCACTTCTCTATCAAACACTTCACTGTGCTCAGTAACAGAAGCTGGCACAGACTTCACCGACTGTACAATGTTTTGCGAGTTGACAGTGATCAGGTGCAATGATTGAATGGACTGAACACCTAGCAGCGGTGACAGACTATCATCGACTATCACAAAATCCACACTCTGCACTTCACCTGTGGCTGGGTTGGTGACTTTACAGGTAGACCTCCCGACTGGCTGGTGGATCGACCCATTCCACATCTTCAGAGTAGTTGTTGTGGGCTGGATCTCTGCTTCAGACACGAACCGCTGTGGCAGAAGATTCACAGCAGCCCCAGAGTCCAACTGAAATCTGACTGGCTGTTGCTCCACGTTCAGTGTGGCTGTCAACAACATCTGATCATTGGCAGTCACAGCACCAATCAAAACAGGACTCTCTGCATCAGGCCCATGCTCATCCATGTGTACATTCTCTTCAGACACACAGTGTACTCTCCTGCCTTTTTCAGTACATTTGGCACTTCTAGAGAAATGATTTCTTTGACCACATGCCATACACACCTTGCCATATGCTGGGCACAGTTCTCTTCTAAGCACATGTCGAGAGCAGCAAAACAAACAGACACGTTGAGTAGTTGTGGCAAAAGCTGGCCTTGGATGAACAGGCTGAGTTGCTTTACCTGGACGAACAGAGTTTACCTGAGGCGTAGCTCCCTCCATCTTAACAACCTGCCACGAGACTCTTCAGCAGCACGGATGATGTCAAGACATTTGTCCAGGCTCAGGTCTGCTTCCCTTAAAAGCCTCTCCTTGATGCGCTGGTCTTTGATTGAGAAAACAATCTTGTCACGGATGAGGTTCTCTTCGTCTTGGAAGTTGCATCCTCTGGCCCTGGTTCGGAGTTCAGATACAGCAAGGTCAATAGTGCCAAAAGACATCACATCCACAGACCAAAACCTGTGTCGCTCAAATACTTCATTTTTCTTTGGCATAGAGAACTCTCTGAACTTTGATAAGATGACTTGTGGATCATCTTCATCCTCATCTGCAGCAAACACAAAATTGTTGGCAAGCTCCACAGCTAACTCTCCTGCTAAGTTCAGGAGTATGGCTTTACGTTGGGCCTTTGGCTTGTTCAGTAACCCAGCAGCAGTTACATATATTTCATAGTTTTTCTCCCAGCGGCGAAATGTGTCAGCCAAATTGCCCTTAGAGTGAATATCAAGAGGCGGCGGTGGACGAAAATCAGAGCTAATGTTTCCGACACTTCTGACACCATGTGTCAGAAGTGTCGTGTAAAGTGTAAAGCCTGACAGCCCCCCCCCCCTGAGGTTTTTCTTGAATAACTTTTTCCACATGCGGTGCATCTTGCTGAAATTTTTGGTAGCTGAGTTTACAACAATTATACGTAGGCTGTGATTTTTTTTTTTTTGGTGGAGTAGTTTGGGAGATATCATGTTTTGATGACGTCATGTTGGTAAAAAAAAACTAAATATTTTAAAAATGGTAGAAAACAGTTTTAAAACAAATTGCAAACGCACTTCACCAAAGATACAAACTGGCATTCTCTTTAAAATGGCGATCTCGGATTGTAAAATTTTGGGTTTTTCAACCCTAAAATAAAATAAAAAACAGTACAAAAAAAAATCCCTCAAAATCAAAATCTTCAAAGATATTAGAAAAACCGGAATATATGTGAGAGAACTGAGTATGGACAATACCCATACCAAATTTCAAAGCAATATCTTCATTTTTGACTGAGTGATGGCTCTCTCCTGGTTGCCATGGAGAACGAAAGCGATACTAGCGCTACTAGCGGTAAGAATATAGAGTGATGTGTAAGAAACTTTGACTGATGTGTAAGAAAAGTGTAAGAAACTGATGACTTCATTTTTAAAATAACGTTTTATGACTTTTGTTGACAAGATACGAACAAATAATTTGACCTTTTTTGGTATTACTGAGCCAAACCTGGTCTAGGAACATGCCTTTTTATTTACATGTATCAATTTCTAATTTTGAGGTTTTCTGAAGAGCAAAATCGCTGTTCTGGACGTGGTAGATCCGAGGTCATTCACTTGACCTGGAAGGTCCCCCGTTTACCGGAAACCTAAAAATCGCGGACTGATAGATTTATCTCATGACAGGCAACATGCTGGTTCTTACCGCATTGTTCTAAATTGCTTGGTTTGGAAGTTAACAGGAAGCCTGTCAGCCCCCCCCCCCCCGTAGGGCGAAGGTGAAAAAGCTACCTTAGGGCGAGGGTTAACGCCCGACCACATTTAACCCCTTTTCGTTCAGAATATAGCAAAATGGTAAAAGAAACATTGTAGCAAAGGCTTGTAGCTATCTGTTCCAGAAGCAGATTTAAAATATATACCATAGATTACGATCCAGCTTTGTCTGAAAATCATCGATTTAACATGGGAACCCTATGGTGTAGTAAGTTTTTAACGCCCAAACGTCCGAGTGCTGTCAACCGTTACTGGTAGGGGTTGCCTTGACGCATCGTCGCAATCGGCGCAATCTCAAAACGTGCATGATGTACGTTGAGGAGGCAGAATGGTTTCTGTTTTATGCCACATTTATTAAAAAAATACTATACAGTCCCTACTTTTTTAGCTCTTACAGTAATGATTTGAAGAAAAGTGTCATCAGGATGGATGAGGTGAGACTATACAGCTTGCCACCAACATTTTAATGTTTTCAATTGGATTCAGATTAGGATATTTGGGAGCCAACTATGAAATTGAGGGGCTGCTCAGTCCTCACTCCTCAGTTCATTATCAGTCCTGGTTAATCTCTATCTCTATCTCTATCTCTATATTATTAATTATAACATGTCCGTCCGTCCACCGTACGAGTGTCATCCCTAACAACTCCTAATAACTCGGTGCCGGTTTCGGTCAGGTGCGCGAAAATTGGCACGCAGGTCCGGTGGTACAGTCCCATCATCGTATTACAATTTGGCATGGATTCGACAGCGGGCTCGGCCGCAGCACGCGCCAAAGGGGTCCGGGGCAGGCCTAGACCGTCTGCGGATGACCAGCACGTGCTCTCCGCTCAGATTGTTCGCTCACAAAACTGAGCGCTTCAAACAAATTTCAAGTGCAGAGCTGTGACGTCAGAGCAAAAATATCTAGAGCATCTGCCCGGCGGGAGTGCAATGAGATGAGCGCTGTTCGGACGCACGCCAGCGGCCGCTAGTAGCGCTAGTATCGCTTTCGTTCTCCATGGCAACCAGGCATCAGCCAAGGAAAAGCCAGAAAGGGATACGTCACGATAGGAACCGTGGAGCCTGCCGAGAGGCTATCTCTGCTAGTGGAAAATCGCAGAAGCGCCGAAAGCGCTAGCGGATGTGTTTCAATAGTGCCGCATGAGACAAATCAAACTGAAATGAAAACAAACATGTGATATGCCCCTGAAGCAGAGTCTGGAAGTGCTTCTGTGAGTTCTGTCTGTTTCCTGCTGCGTCTGTTTCCGTGACGTAATTGTGACGTCGGCTAGCGAAAAGCGCTAGTAGCGTGTGCCGAGCAGCGCTATGATTCTGCATGCATATCGCCGATGATTTTTGCCAGCTCAATGACAATTAACGGCGAATCTGTTCCGTAAACAAAATAATACTTTTGCTTAGTACATGTAAAGTTGTATGCAGTAATGTGACTGATGTTTAGTACTGTTTGTGTCTTAATTTTGTCCAGCGCTGCTGTTCAAGTCTCTTTCATGAGATGCTAAGCCGATTTAAGTGTAACAAAGTTTTGTATTAAGGAAACCATACATTAACAAGAAATAACGTTATCGCTGTTGACATTGGGTGACCCGTCAGTGGTGAGCGGTGTTGCCCTCTGAAATAATTATTATATATCGTCAGTGTTGCATAGGGAGGTGTTCGTTGACGACGTAAGGAGGTGAGTTGTAATGTGAATGGTGTTGTGTTATTGTTAACCCTATTCCCTGTGGGCGGCCAGAACTACGTTAACCTGCGGGGGCAGATTCTGCCCCCCCCCCCAGAAATCTCGAGAACCGCTAGGTCGATTTCGATGGGGAAAACGCCATTCGATTCGTGATGACAAGATCTCTCTTTTTGGACCCTGATATTTTTGTTTTGTTAAACAATACGGGGCCAGGTGGCAAAAAGTCTGCAAATTTTGGGTGTTTTTTGAATGGTCATTGCGGCCATGTCGCTCGACCGATTGTCATGCTCCAAACGTTTTTGAGCTTCAAATGTACTGGTCTTTAATGTATATATAAAAATAGGCGTATTCAGGGAATGTGAAATGGGGGGGGATTTTCTGGGAAACAATATGTACTGTTCTTGATTGTTTGGGACGACATGAACGTCGCATGTGGGCATTATATGCTGTAATTTGTTAAATTTGATATATTGCGCATAGGCGGATCCAGAAATAAAACAGGGGGAGGGGGGGGGGGGGGGCACCATTCGCGTAACGCTTTCATCATCTTACTAATTTGAAGTTGGATCTAATGTGAGGGTAGATATCGCCTCCCATTTTTTTTTATCCTGAGTACGACTCTGCCCAAAAAATATGTACAATCCCAGTATATATGATGCATATTGCATTTAAATTGTTTCTGACACATGTATTGCACTGCAAACCACGAAGGAAGTATACGCCGCAAAGCCGCATTCGTAACACCCTCCCCAAAACTGGAGCATGGAACCGCCTCTGCTGGACCGATTTTTTCAACATTGGGACAACACGAGCCATTTAATTTTGGGAAAAGTCACAAAGTTTCAGGCCGAATGGTTTAGAAGCAGCAAGTGAAAAATCACGGGGGGGGGGGGCAAAATCTGCCCCCCGCTGGGAATAGGGTTAACCGAACTGGGCTGTGATGCCGCTTCGAGATAGTCTGGGCAGTACGGGACGCGAGCGCCGCCACCCAGTGTCGGCGAGCATAACCGCATAACCACGAGCGGCGTGCCAGCCAGGGAAAGGCCGAAGCAAATGAACAATGTTGCGGAACGTGGGAACGAGTGGGGTACGGTAATGGGAACGGGGAAGTGGAACGTACCACGGGAATAGGCACAGGAACGGACACTATGACTAGCATGGGCACGGAAACGGGAACATGAACGGAACCGGAACTGGGTGTAGGAAGTAGGCACATAAGCGGGAACGGGCAGGAAAACGGGCATGCATGGTGTGTCAGATTGGGAAATAGCCGGTCGGGAATAGTTCGTCGGCCTACCAATAGATGGCTCTGACTGTCGTTATCGTTATCTCCGGAACCAATGTTCGCAGCGAGACGCGCAAGGCGGCATTCGAAAGCTCTTAATGAGGCGCATCTAAAGCGTACTCAAAGTTGTCAAATTGAGGTCATATATCAGGTCAAGGTCGGGTCAAAAGTTATAAATCGAGGCATTTGAGTTTATGAGCCATACTTTCCATCAAAAGCCTTTGATTGCGAACATGATCACCCAAAGTACTCCCAAAGGTATAATACACAACCCGCATAAGCATAAGCTAAAGTGAGATTGTTTGCAAAGGTCAAGGTCAAGGGCAGGTCATAAAAGGTCGCTATGCGAAGAAGATCCACGAAAGTCATGCGACACATGTTGCATGGGCTATTTTGCACGTATAATTCTATATTGATAGTCATTTACCATCTAACCTCATTTAAGTGAAGTTAGTGTCAAGCTCAGGGCAAGCTCAGGTCACATAAGTTCAAAATTTCAAATTGATCAACCTAAATACAAAAAAGCCATGTTTCTAGACCAGTTTTGTCTCAGAAATGCAGCGCTGAAATTTATGTGTCTGTATCTGGTCACTAAAAGCAAACAAACTCAGTTTCAAAATATGACGTCATGAGTTACTCATACTTTGGAGCCATAAGTCAGTCAAAAATAAAGATATTGCTTTAAAATTGGGTTTGGGTATTGTCCATATGTGGTTATCTAACATATATTCTGTTTTTTTAATGTTGGAAAATTTTGTTTTTGAGGGTATTTTTCCTTTTTTAAGGGGGGGGGGAGGGGTCAACCCCCCCCCCCCCCCAATATCATGGTGTGTCAAAAGCGGAAATAGCCGGCGCCCCGCGCCGCCTCCCGAGCGTCGGCCGCCATAGGGAAATGGGCCTTTTTTGCATTGTTTTCGCTCTGATGACGCACTGAAACTAAAAACGCCTTAACTAGCTATGACACGCAATAGGAAGATGTATTAACTACGCTATAGAAACATTTCTGTACCTCTGTGACCAAAACTCGATCCGCCATTTTCATGTTTGTGAGTGATTGCACGGACAAATTAACATTGAACGCGGGTTTTTCTATGGATTTTTCCGACCTCGCAGCATTTTACCTTAATTTATTTCGTCAGGGTGGATTATTTCTCTTAACTAGCTATAAGGCGTTAAAGACAATTATTCAGTGCATATGATCATTCAAAAATAAATCACATCAGACTTAAACCCTATCCGCCATTTACAGTTGCATATCACGAATTAAATTAAAAAAATCTAGTGGAGCAAGTTGACTGGTTCCTATCTTAGCGAATGTGCACGTCTACTTCGTGACATTTTAAATTAAATCGTGCTAAATTTTATGCTATGCTGAGTATGGCACCTTTTTTGTAACTATTATTTTAATTTTTTTAAATAATTGATAAAAATGATGTTATGTGAAAAGTGAATGAGTAAATATTTCGGAGTTGAATACCGGAAAAGTTGACAGGGTTTTAATTTCGAGAATCTATGTTAAAGCCTAGCCACGCTATTGCACCTTGGTGCTCAAAAGTGGCTTGAATGGGTGGAACAAACACAAACATCAAAAGATAGCAAATCAAAATGGCTACAAAATGGTTACCTCGGATTATATCATGGTGTGTCAGATTGGGAAATAGCCGGTCGGGAATAGTTCGTCGGCCTACCAATAGATGGCTCTGACTGTCGTTATCGTTATCTCCGGAACCAATGTTCGCAGCGAGACGCGCAAGGCGGCATTCGAAAGCTCTTAATGAGGCGCATCTAAAGCGTACTCAAAGTTGTCAAATTGAGGTCATATATCAGGTCAAGGTCGGGTCAAAAGTTATAAATCGAGGCATTTGAGTTTATGAGCCATACTTTCCATCAAAAGCCTTTGATTGCGTACATGATCACCCAAAGTACTCCCAAAGGTATAATACACAACCCGCATAAGCATAAGCTAAAGTGAGATTGTTTGCAAAGGTCAAGGTCAAGGGCAGGTCATAAAAGGTCGCTATGCGAAGAAGATCCACGAAAGTCATGCGACACATGTTGCATGGGCTATTTTGCACGTATAATTCTATATTGATAGTCATTTACCATCTAACCTCATTTAAGTGAAGTTAGTGTCAAGCTCAGGGCAAGCTCAGGTCACATAAGTTCAAAATTTCAAATTGATCAACCTAAATACAAAAAAGCCATGTTTCTAGACCAGTTTTGTCTCAGAAATGCAGCGCTGAAATTTATGTGTCTGTATCTGGTCACTAAAAGCAAACAAACTCAGTTTCAAAATATGACGTCATGAGTTACTCATACTTTGGAGCCATAAGTCAGTCAAAAATAAAGATATTGCTTTAAAATTGGGTTTGGGTATTGTCCATATGTGGTTATCTAACATATATTCTGTTTTTTTAATGTTGGAAAATTTAGTTTTTGAGGGTATTTTTCCTTTTTTAAGGGGGGGGGGGGGAGGGGTCAACCCCCCCAATATATAATCCGAGGTAACCATTTTGTAGCCATTTTGATTTGCTATCTTTTGATGTTTGTGTTTGTTCCACCCATTCAAGCCACTTTTTAGCACCAAGGTGCAATAGCGTGGCTAGGCTTTAACATAGATTCTCGAAATTAAAACCCTGTCAACTTTTCCGGTATTCAACTCCGAAATATTTACTCATTCACTTTTCACATAACATCATTTTTATCAATTATTTAAAAAAATTAAAATAATAGTTACAAAAAAGGTGCCATACTCAGCATAGCATAAAATTTAGCACGATTTAATTTAAAATGTCACGAAGTAGACGTGCACATTCGCTAAGATAGGAACCAGTCAACTTGCTCCACTAGATTTTTTTAATTTAATTCGTGATATGCAACTGTAAATGGCGGATAGGGTTTAAGTCTGATGTGATTTATTTTTGAATGATCATATGCACTGAATAATTGTCTTTAACGCCTTATAGCTAGTTAAGAGAAATAATCCACCCTGACGAAATAAATTAAGGTAAAATGCTGCGAGGTCGGAAAAATCCATAGAAAAACCCGCGTTCAATGTTAATTTGTCCGTGCAATCACTCACAAACATGAAAATGGCGGATCGAGTTTTGGTCACAGAGGTACAGAAATGTTTCTATAGCGTAGTTAATACATCTTCCTATTGCGTGTCATAGCTAGTTAAGGCGTTTTTAGTTTCAGTGCGTCATCAGAGCGAAAACAATGCAAAAAAGTGCCCATTTCCCTATGGCGGCCGACGCTCGGGAGGCGGCGCGGGGCGCCGGCTATTTCCGCTTTTGACACACCATGGTGTGTAGGAACATGCACGGGAACAGGCACGGGAACCAGCACGGGACTGGACACGGACACAGGAACAGGTTACGGTAACGGACCAGGGGAACGGGTAGCAGGGGAACGGGTAGGTAGAATAGGGGAACGGAAAGTGTCTGTCAACTACGGATGACATACTTCTGGCAATTAAACGGCTAAACTGTGCAGCGACTGTGAACGGCATGGGACTTGGGAGAACAAGGAGAACGGAACAAGGAACTGAACGAGAAAGGTGTTGCTTAGTACATGTAAAGTTGTATGCAGTAATGTGCCAGCCGTTTAGTGTTTATGTCTTAAGTTTGCCTTGCAGTTCTGTCCAAATCGCTTTCGTAACATATAAATTGGACCAGGAAATTGGCCGCGAACGAATCTGCTGGCTGTACAAATACATAGAAGTAATGTCAATACCTAAATAGGACTGGTTTATGGGCAGCGAACACATTTGCTGGCCGTATCAATTAGCCGCCTTCTCAATGGCATGCTACATAAATTAGCTGGCTATATAAATTAGCCTGCTATATAAATTTGCTGGCTATATAAATCAATGGCCATATAAATTGCAGGCCTTCTAGTCCCCAACTTTAAATATGATATTTGATAGTCAGTGACATTAGCAATGGAAAATAGAAATTGAAATAATATATTTTGTTCTCACCTCACATTTGGCGAGGTATTTTGTTATTTTGTTATTTAATTTTGTGTTATATTAATATTGTTATTTTGTGTGTCTGACCACTACAGCAACAGATTAAGTTATATTCAAGGAACTGTTGCTTTTGGAAGTATGATTAAAACAAACTCAGCTAGACCACAGCTGTAGCCTCAGCCGTGGCCATGTTCTGGAGATTTTTCAGCCCATGGGCTGAAAAATCGGCTAATGGGGCGGGCTGCAGCCCGCCCCATTAGCCGCAGGGCACAGCCGTCCGTGGTGCTAGCCTCCCCGTGTATAACTCTAACCGTATACTATATGTAAGAAATACAAGTTCAAGCGGTTGTCACGTATAAACAATGATGGAAACGGCGAGACTCCTCTCCAGTGCTCTCTTCATGCCTGGATGATGGAAACCAGGAGTCAGTCAAAAGTGCAAATATTTGTTTCCCGTTTAGTTTCCTGTGTAGTTCATACGTTGTTCCCTAATATATCCTATTTTTACTCTGCATTTACAATTCTGAGCTTGTGGGCATTTAATGTCTTGAATTTTTGCCGTGGTCAAAAACCAAACTGTTAAAAAATAGAGATAGAGATAGTCATTTTTGCAGTCCATGTGATGTTCTATCATTTGAATTTTTAGTGTATTTTATTTCAAGTTTGGACTTCATTGTTGGTTCTATAAAAAATGGACGATTTTCTCAACAAGCACGTTACTAAATGGTAGTGGCGTTACTCAATTGACTGCACCTAAACCATTCACGAATTGCTTAATTTTTGCACAAATGATGTGACAATAATTTGAAAGGAGCACGAAGTTTCGCATTGACATCTATATTGTTTGTTTGTTTTTGGTAATTGCGAACGTTCGCCAGTGGAAGTATTTGCCCTATCACAGTCATTGACGTGGTAACCTGGAATGCTGAATGGCAATGCGGCTACAATGCGAAGCATTTGAAGTCCGTGATCCCTTACTTCTTTACATTTATGGAACCTTTTTGCCTTTCGAAAGGACAAAATATATGTGGTTGATAAATTCCCGGCGGGAAACGATAGCTTTCAAAGAACAGGCGAAGGCAAAATGTGTCTCGTCTTCCTTACTACCGAATACTTTTACCATGCTGTCAAACCAACATATTCATTGTCTCGTTTATTACAACATTTCAGTCACGCACTAAATATTAATTCTCACAGCCTCACAAACACAGCACAGCTGTCACATATACGGCACTCTTGGCGCTTTGCGCGCTGTATACATTACCACTGTCAGTTGTAACGCTGCGGGGCAGGGGCAGGGGCAGGGGCAGGGGCAGGGGCAGGGGCAGGGGCAGGGGCAGGGGCAGGGGCAGGGGCAGGGGCAGGGCCAGGGGCAGGGCCAGGGGCAGGGCCAGGGGCAGGGCCAGGGGCAGGGCCAGGGGCAGGGGCAGGGGCAGGGGCAGGGGCAGGGGCAGGGGCAGGGGCAGGGGCAGGGTAGCTGGCAGGGGCAGGGCCAGGCCTGTAGCGAGCTGTTATTGTTATGGGTAAGTGTATGGTAATTAGGCGAATGAAGGTGGTCATTTGTACGTTATCGACTTCAATTTGTATTTGCATACTCGTCGTACACATCGCTATCGTATATGTTTTCCCGTGTGACACATTCTTTGTGGTGTCCGAAAGTTTGTGACAGACAGAAAGGTTTTTGCACCTCTGTGTGGAAACTTATGTACTTGATGGAAAACCATAATTTCCAAAGCCATGCCCAAAGATGTTTTGTCTTCCATGCTGCCGAATGTTTTTGCTACGTTCTCAAAAAAGCAAATTCATTGATTTGTTTATTGTAACATTTGATATCCAAACTCGACTCAAAATACTCATTCTTACAACCTCACAGACACGCTACAACTTTCATATTTTCGGCACTCTTGACGCTTTGCGCGCTGGACACATTGTCACAATCAGTTGTAACGCTGCGGGGCAGGGGCGGGGTAGCGGGCAGGGGCAGGGGCAGGAGCTGTCCTGTACCGTGCTGGGGCGGGGGCGGGGCTGTAGCGGGCAGGGGCAGCGGCAGGGACAGGAGCTGGCCTGTACTGTGCTGGGGCGGGGGCGGGGCTGTAGCGGGCAGGGGCAGCGGAAGGGACAGCAGCTGGCCTGTACTGTGCTGGGGCGGGGGCGGGACTGTAGCGGGCAGGGGCAGCGGCAGGGACAGCAGCTGGCCTGTACTGTGCTGGGGCGGGGGCGGGACTGTAGCGGGCAGGGGCAGCGACAGGGGCAGGAGCTGGCCTGTACTGTGCTGGGGCGGGGGCGGGGCTGTAGCGGGCCGGGGACGCCGCGGGGGCCGGAGCCTGTCGGTAGCTCTGCTCTTCCTGGTACACCTGCGGCACCACCGGCACCGGGTACTCAGTCGGCACCGGCGTCGGCAGCACGTCGCTCACCGGCTGGTAGCCGTTCTCGTCGGCGGTGAAGGCCAGCCGCACGGCGTTGCCATAGCCGTCCGTGTAGCTCCAGCCACCCTGCTGGACGTAGCCGCCACTCGGCTGGCCGTACTGGCCGTCCGACTGGCCGTAGCCGGCTTTGGGCTGGCCCGTCTCGTCGCGCTCGATGCCGTTCTCGGTCTGGAAGCTGAAGCGGTACGTGCCGTCTCCCGGGTGGACGTCCTCCTGACTGAGGATCTTGATGACGGGCTGGGCGGAGGAAGCCTGCTGCTGGTAGGAGGCCGGCTGCTGGTAGGAGGCCGGCTGCTGGTAGGAGGCCGGCTGCTGATAGGAGGCCGGCTGCTGATAGGAGGCCGGCTGTACCGGACCATCGGCACTCACCACCACCGCCAGACAGCACACCAACAACTGGAAACAAAATAGGCAATGGTAATATTTTTTCCTTTCTTTCCTGATGAAATGACCCTGATAGGAAAATATTACAAGTCACAACCAGCAACGGATTGGCTCGGGATTTTGAATGGCCAAGTGAATGGAATGCAATAAAACAGATCGATCAAACTGTTTAAGGATCTTAGTGTGTCAATCCCAGCGTCGGCGCCACGCCCCCCCCCCCCCCGTGGCGCCGAGCTTCTTTCAGCAGAGCTTCTTTCCAAAAACATGTCTGGGGGGCCGAGACCCCAGGATCGCTCCGGCCTGAGTCCGGCCCCACCAGATTCGCAGGATTTTAACATATAGCCCTTTGGGGCTGGCACCCTCTCACCCCTAGCTGCCCCCTTAAACTCCTGGCTGCCCCCCCCCCCTCCCCACTCAAAATTGTTTGGCGACGCCGCTAGTCTCTTCTTGTACGAAATTCATAAACGACAAAAAATAAGCACGTTATTATAAGCATTATCCATATGAATATTTAGGTAAACCCCACTCACCAGCTTCATATCTGCACGGTACGCTGAGTTCCCTGTGTACACCACAGCTACCACGGGAGAGAGACTGATGCCTGACGCTGGGTCGGCCGGGCTTTATACAGCCCCGGTGCTGGCCGGCTGAGGGAGGGGCGGGGCCGACACACTGGGTCTCTGACTGTGACGTCACAAACACAGAAACCGTCTGTGTTGTAACGGCGAGTGGGCACTGACACGGGGAAACCCAGCCACCCCTCGGGCTGTGAGTGTCCGCGTTATTCTCCAATGAATGACGCTCTTGGAATGGCTTGGCCATGCATTATTGTTGTGTTAACTACAAAATGAAACTTGGGAGTGCTTTAAAAAATACTTTTTTGATACTTCGGTTTTCGTGTTTCATGGTATCTTCTAATGTTGGTCCTTTTACTCGTCACTCCTTGTATTCGTTTGGATCATTTTAGCATGGGGTTGACTTCTGAACTGCACTTTGCAAGTAAATAACATTACAAATGTTTGTCTGAGTAGTTTTTGTTCGCTCTAATTTATGTTTGCTCAACTATTGTTAACCCGCGAGTCACTGGGATGGGGCTTTATATAGCCCCCTTGGGAATATTAGGAATATCTCAATAACTGATGCAGATATCGACGCCAAACTTTCAGTACCTTTCCGGGCATCATTTGCACACCTTTTGACAGCAAAAATGGGAAAAAAATCGTCAGTAATTTTTCGAGATATAGTGAATTTAGTGACGTCACTAAACACGATTTTGACACCGAAATCGGCTAAACTTTGCCAGGCCGTACAAATGCCGCATTTAAAGTAAAATGCAATCGAAGAACGCTAAAAGGTAGAAAATGGCAAGGGCTACCAATCGGCCATCTCGAAATTTCGCAAATTTTGTTTTTTGACCCCAAAAATTATAAATAAACTTGTTTTGAAGAAATGCTCACAAAATCAAATTTTTCAAAGATATTGAAAAAAACGGAATATATGTCAGATAACGACATATGGGCAACTACCATACCAATTTTCAAAATTATATAATCTTTTTTGACTGTCATGGCATATAAAGTATGGTAAATCATGACGTCATATTTTGAAATTGCGTTTTTTGGCTGGTATTGACCGGATACAGACAAATAAATGCCAGCACTGTTTTTGTTCGACAAAACGATATATAAACATGCTTTTTCATTTCGATTTATCAATTTCAAATTTAGACCTTTAGTGACCTGAACTTGACCTGATCTTGACACTAACTTCACGTAAATGAAGTCAGGTGGTAAAATGACTACCACTATCGAATTCTACGCGTAAAAGCATCCATGATACATGTGCTGCATGGCTTTCATAGATATTTTGTGTGCAGTGACCTTTTGTGACCTGACCCTGACCTTGATCTTTTCCAACAACCTCACTTTAGCTCATGTGGCATATGTATCATACCTTTGACAGCACTTTGGTTGATTATAGGCGCAATCGAAGGCCATGGATGGCAAGTATTGTCCATAAACTCAAATACCTCGATTTTGACGTCTGACTTGACCGTGACCTGACATGTGACCTTAATTTTACATTTTTAAGTTTGCGTTAGGTTTATCTCATTGAGCGATTTCGAATGCCGCCTTGCGCGTCTCGCTGCGATCATTGGTTCTGAAGATACCAGGGGCGCTACCCCCCAGTGAGTCGTGTTACAGAATATACCCCAGTGACTGCCGGGTTATAAACGACAATCCCTACCTATTCCACAGAATGTGCGGGATACTGGGAAATACAGAGCAATATTTGTGGTGATTTGTTAGCAATTAAAGATGTCATAATTGGAATAATATGTCATATTTTATAATCATAATTTTCAATGAGACAGTTTTTCATAACTTGCAAATCATTTAATGGATATATCAATAAGTTGAATAATTTTGTAAAATACAATTTCCGTATTTCTAGTACTTTTGTAGGTAGCTATTATCTGCCAGGCAGATTTACCCCCTCAACATAAAAATCATGCCGATGCCTATAGCGTAGCTACTGCTTTTGAGTTCATAGTTTGAAGTGAATAGTAATAATCGTTATTTTTATTTTATTTAGTCCAAACCTTTTGAATGGATGGATTGCCGTGGTTAAAGATCCATAATAAGCAGAGCTTCTTTCTCATCAGCAGATAGGGTTGTGTTAGGTGGCAAACGTATACAGTAGCCGCTTTCACGAAGGATTGTTGCGCTGAAAAGTTTCTAAAAAGTTTCTGAAAAGTTTCTAAAAAGTTTCTGAAAAGTTACTGAAAAGTTTCTGAAAAGTTTCTGAAAAGTATCTGAAAAGTTTCTGAAAAGTTTCTGAAAAGTTTCTGTGAAGTTTTGGTGTTATTTTTATAATAATAAAATTTTAGTATATTATACATTCCAAGCAATAAATTACTGATTTAGGCGATATTATCACTAGTCAATAGTTATAGAAACATGTATTGAGCTCTTAACAAGTTTATGATACAAAATTGGCCGTTTTTAAAGAACATATGCGTCCACAGTCCATTCGTTCAGTTTAGCATACCGTCATACTAGTAACTAAATATGGCAGCGTCATGGATCACAGGTCTGTCTGTGCATGCGCGGTGATGTGCCAGCATAGATTCGCCGCCGCTTCCGACCCGCGTGAAATCAGATGAGCGCTGTTCGGACGCACGCCAGCGGCCGCTAGTAGCGCTAGTACCGCTTTCGTTTTCCATGGCAACCAGGCATCAGCCAATGAAAAGCCAGAAAGGGATACGTCACGATAGGAACCTTGGAGCCTGCCGAGAGGCTATCTCTGCTAGTGGAAAATCGCAGAACCGCCGAAAGCGCTAGCGGATGTGTTTCAATAGTGCCGCATGAGACAAATCAAAATTAAATGAAAACAAACACAGATGTGATATGCCCCTGAAGCAGAGTCTGGAAGTGCTTCTGTGAGTTCTGTCTGTTTCCTGCTGCGTCTGCTTCCGTGACGTAATTGTGACGTCAGCTAGCGAAAAGCGCTAGTAGCGTGTGCCGAGCAGCGCTACGATTCTGCATGCTTATCGCCGTTGATTTTTGCCAGCTCAGTGACAATTAACGGCGAATCTGTTTCGTAAACAAAATAATACTTTTGTTTTGTACATGTAAAGTTGTATGCAGTAATGTGACTGATGTTTAGTACTGTTTGTGTCTTAATTTTGTCCAGCGCTGCTGTTCAAGTCTCTTTCATGAGATGCTAAGCCAATTTAAGTGTAACAAAGTTTTGTATTAAGGAAACCATACATTAACAAGAAATAACGTTATCACTGTTGACATTGGGTGACCCGTCAGTGGTGAGTGGTGTTGCCCTCTGAAATAATTATTATATATCGTCAGTGTTGCATAGGGAGGTGTTCGTTGACGACGTAAGGAGGTGAGTTGTAATGTGAATGGTGTTGTGTTATTAGCCGTTTTCACGACTAATTTTACGTTTGGGGCGATTGGGGCGTTTGGGCGTTGGGGGCGATTGGGGCGTTTGGGGCGTTTGGGGCGTTTGGGGCGTTTGGGGCGTTTGGGGCGATTGGGTCTATAGCTCGTAAGAACGCGGCTTTTCCCGGTGATTTTAGGTATCAATCGCAACTTTATGAATTAATGATTTTTTCTGGAAATTCCAATTTCATGATAACACCATAGTTTACTTAAAATTAACAATTTAATCTTAAACTAGCTCTGGTGATGCCAGATGGCTGTGGCAGTTTGGGGCGTTTGGTGCGACTCCATCTTGCTCTAATCACGGAAGTGCGGTGCTGCCGAGTGTTTTTGCTACGTTCTCAAAAAAGCAAATTCATTGACTTGTTTATTGTAACATTATATATCCAAACACGCACAAAATACTCATTCTTACAGCCTCACAGACACGCTACAACTTTCATATTTTCGGCACTCTTGACGCTTTGCGCGCTGGACACATTGTCACACTCAGTTGTAACGCTGCGGGGCAGGGGCGGGGTAGCGGGCAGGGGCAGGGGCAGGAGCTGTCCTGTACCGTGCTGGGGCGGGGGCGGGGCTGTAGCGGGCAGGGGCAGGGGCAGGGACAGGAGCTGGCCTGTACTGTGCTGGGGCAGGGGCGGGACTGTAGCGGGCAGGGGCAGCGGCAGGGACAGCAGCTGGCCTGTACTGTGCTGGGGCGGGGGCGGGACTGTAGCGGGCAGGGGCAGCGGCAGGGACAGCAGCTGGCCTGTACTGTGCTGGGGCGGGGGCGGGGCTGTAGCGGGCAGGGGCAGCGGCAGGGACAGCAGCTGGCCTGTACTGTGCTGGGGCGGGGGCGGGACTGTAGCGGGCAGGGGCAGCGGCAGGGGCAGGAGCTGGCCTGTACTGTGCTGGGGTGGGGGCGGGGCTGTAGCGGGCCGGGGACGCCGCCGGGGCCGGAGCCTGTCGGTAGCTCTGCTCTCCCTGGTACACCTGTGGCACCACCGGCACTGGATACTCAGTCGGCACCGGCGTCGGCAGCACGTCGCTCACCGGCTGGTAGCCGTTTTCGTCGGCGGTGAAGGTCAGCCGCACGGCGTTGCCATAGCCGTCCGTGTAGCTCCAGCCACCCTGCTGGACGTAGCCGCCGCTCGGCTGGCCGTACTGGCCGTCCGACTGGCCGTTGCCGGCTTTGGGCTGGCCCGTCTCGTCGCGCTCGATGCCGTTCTCGGTCTGGAAGCTGAAGCGGTACGTGCCGTCTCCCGGGTGGACGTCCTCCTGACTGAGGATCTTGATGACGGGCTGGGCGGAGGAGGCCGGCTGCTGGTAGGAGGCCGGTTGCTGGTAGGAGGCCGGCTGCTGGTAGGAGGCCGGCTGCTGATAGGAGGCCGGCTGCTGATAGGAGGCCGGCTGTACCGGACCGTCGGCACTCACCACCACCGCCAGACAGCACACCAACAACTGGAAACAAAATAGGCAATGGTAATATTTTCTTTCTTTCTTTCCTGATGAAATGACTCTGATAGGAAAATATTACAAGTCACAACTAGCAACGGATTGGCTCGGGATTTTGAATGGCCAAGTGAATGGGATTCAATGAAACAGATCGATCAAACTGTATAAGGATATTAGTGTGTCAATTCCAGGGTCGTCGCCACGGGGGGGGGGGGGTCTGGGGCCGGGACGCCAGGATCGCTCCGTCCGGAGTCCGGCCCTACCAGATTCGCAGGATTTTAACATGTAGCCCTTTGGGGCTGGCACCCTCTCACCCCTAGCTGCCCCCTTAAATCCCTGGCTGCCCCCCCCCACTCAAAATTGTGTGGCGACGCCACTAGTCTCTTCTTGTACGAAATTCATAAACGCCTGAAAATAAGCACATCATTCTAGGCATTATCCATATGAATATTTAGGTAAGCCCCACTCACCAGCTTCATATCTGCACGGTATGCTGAGTTGCCTGTGTACACCACAGCTACCACGGGAGAGAGACTGATGCCTGACGCTGGGTCGGCCGGGCTTTATACAGCCCCGGTGCTGGCCGGCTGAGGGAGGGGCGGGGCCGACACACTGGGTCTTTGACTGTGACGTCACAAACTCAGACACCGTCTGTGTTGTAACGGCCAGTGGGTACTGCCACGGGGGCAACTCAGCCACCCCCCAGGCTGTGGTAAGACAGCTGTACCTACAACATATACCGCATCAGTTGAATTTGACCAAAGGCTCCGCTATTGGTTTGACGTTGGGAGCACAGGTCGTCATAAACTGAATGAAATATGTATTGGGCTTCGTATATTGGTTACGTGATTAACCCGCGCCGTGCCGGTGCTCGGCCCCACCTTCGCCATGCCGGGGGGGGGGGGACGTTTCGACGCCCCCTCTGCCTCGGCTCCTATAGAACGTAGGCAAAAACCGAAAACACCGTTCGAAAGCTCATCAAAATGCATTTTGAAACTATTGCAGACATTATTTTTTATCAGGTCAATTTTGAGGTCACCAGAGGTCATCAAGAGTCAAATTTGCCAGTTTTATGACTTCGCTCCAGAAAATCCCAGATATCATAGGAACTATGATAGATAGGACCAAACGGAATCAATCAATGGAAAGCTATTGATAAATGCAATCGGTTAGGTGTCCTCAGAATTTAGCTAAGGTCAATAGTTGAGGCTCCAGAGCTGATCAATTGTCAAAAAGGCTATTTTTTAGCAAAACAGTTTTCACAAATATCTTTTTACCTTATAAAGATACGGAAATAATTGTGACGCCATCGTGTTTGTATTTTCAAGGCGCTTCGAATCATTTTTATGATGACCAGGTTAGGTCAACTTAAATATGTGACTTCAGGTCAAGGTCAAGTGGTGACCCAATTAGGTCATGTTGCACATTGGGAGACATTCCTCGACGAGACAAACACATTGGTGCCAGTTTCACGTCTCTATCTTGATTTTGTCAAGAGTTATTGACACACAAAAAAGGTTGGTGACCTCGGATGACCTCAGCTGACCCTGTAGGAGTCACTGAACCAAAATTCCACCTGGGTCTTCAAGAATGGACTATAATAACATGATCCAGAATTAATTGGGCTGATATCATGCGAAGCCTCAGAATAGGAAACATTTGAATATTTCCCCGTTGACTGATAATGGGGAGGTCTCGAAATTGACCCGAACTTAGGCCATCCATATCGAAAATCCGAGATAAAAGAATTGTAGGTACCATTGCCCTTAACCCTCGCCCTACGGGAGCTTTTTTCACCTTCGTCATACGGGGGTCCTAACAAAAACACTTAACTTCCAAACTAAGCAACATAGAGCAACGTGGTAAGAACCAACATGTTGCCTGTCATGTTCCGAATATAACGCTATGCAATTTTTAGGTTCCAGGTCAACGAGTGACTTTCCAGGTAAAGTGAATGACCTCGATCGACCACGTCCAGAACAGCGATATTGCTCTGTCAAAAAACATCAAAATGACAAATTGATAAATGTAAATAAAAAGGCATGTTCCTAGACCACTTTGTCTCAAAAATACATAAAAGGTAATTTTTTTCTCGTATCTGGTCCAAAAAGTCCAAAAAATTATTTAAAAAATGACGTCATGAATTTCTTACACTTAGGGAGCCATCAATAAGTCACAAATAGAGATATTTCTTTGAAATTTGGTTTTAGTATTGTCCATACTCTGTTCTCTTACATGTATTCCGTTTCTTTAACATTTTTTGAACATTTTGATTTTGTGGTGATTTTTCCCCCAAAAAATCCGTTTTTGTTCATTTTGGGGGTCAAAACCCCAAAGTTTCACAAATCCAAGACTGCTATTTTAAAGAAATTAACATTTTATATCTTTGCTTCAATGCGTTTGTAATTTTCTTTAAAACTCTGTTTTGTACGATTTTTCAAACATTTATCGTTTTTCAACCAACATGACGTCATCAAAACATCATTATTTCCCAAATTTCTCGACCAATTTCAATGAAATTTTTACAGCATACGTATAATTGTTCTATACTTAACTTGCGAAAATTTCAGCAAGATGCGCCCGATGTCTAAAACGTTATGCAAGACAAACCTCATGGGGTTCGTTTTAGGACCCCCCCCCCCCTCCCCCCGTAGGGCAAGGGTTAAGAAATCCTGTAAGTACGAAATCGATCGGCAAAAAACTGTGGCTGTGAGACGACCGCACACTTTTTTGGAGGTGGGGTCACATGACCTGGTCTGGTGACCTGACCTGAGATGACCCAAGGTAATTTTTTTTTAACATGTGGGCAATTGATGCGTAAACAGCTGTGCTAAAAACGGCGGCGCTGCGCGCTGCCGTTTTCACTATTTTTGAAAAACCTTAGCGTGGCGTCTAAACGCCTCCACCTTCCCCGGCACGGCGCGGGTTAACAATGAACCCGAATGATAGTGAGTCACAACAGGATTTGTTCTCTTCTGTGTAATGTGTTGACTTTAGGTTACTTACTTCATGTGCTTAATGTAAAAAGGTTTTGGATTGCTGAATTGAATAGGCTATGCTGAAGCGTGTATTTTTTAGTAGGTGCGAAACTGCAGTGCACTACTGAAAACCAGCACTGCAAACGATCCCCATGAACCAGGGTGTGGCAGGAAACAATTGTAATAACATAATCGAACCCGACCTAACCTTTACAGCAATTACGGGCGCAGGGACCCACGTTTAGAACGCTGTGCTGCAGCCCTACGGGAGGGGGGAGGGGGCTCCCCCTCACGGACCCCCCAGACCATCTCGTAGACAAAACGAGATGATTATATGAAACATATTTCGACGTTCTTTCGATACAATATATCTACTTCACTAAAATTGCTGGCTAAAAATAGCGCACCAAAGTTTCGCACATACTAAAAAAATGCGCGCATGCTGTGGGCGTTTGGCTAATTTTGGTATTTAAAGGGAACTGGTCACCTTGAAAGTTGTCTTGAAATTCAACCATATCTTGAGCTCAAAACTACGAGTATGACTTTGGTTTAGACAACTGATGGATATATGTGGAGAAATAAGTAAGTTTCTCTTTGCATTTCACGATAAATCGTACGATAGCAGCTGGAGTTCTGGCTCCGCCCCGCTCCGCCTGACGCCAAGTACAGTCTCTGACAAGGGGCTGCCGCGCCGCCCAGAAGGCTGAGCGGATATTAACGAGGCGTTGTGATTAGATACTACGTTCCAGAGAGGGTACCTGCCTCCGGCGGCGAGCGTACATATCCCGATCGTGGCCCGGAACCGTGGACATGAAACCGGTCCCACTAGTCCTGTGTCGAAATTACTTAACGTAGGGAGGTAATTCTTTCACCACAACCAATGTTTAGATCTGCTCTACAAATCTGCTACCTCAGACCAAACCCCCATGTTGAAGGTGAACTATTCCTTTTAATTCATTGATACAAATCCGCCTAATCGTTTCCCACACTCACAAATAATCAACACCCGCGCAGGGTGTCGACACCCCTAGTCCGTGTGATGCCCACACAACCTAAACTACGTCGCCTGGAAGTTGGTTTGTTTAGCACTCAGGGAGGTGTACTGGAACAACCGTGATCGGCGCTGCATGGGGTGTATAGGTTTAACGGAACACCCTTGATAACCGCTGCATGGGGTGTCGAGGTGTCGCAATACTCATATGGGGGTGTCGATTGACGCCTCAGCCGGGTCAATTGCAGGAGCTTGTTCACCACTGGGAGAGGTGTAACGGTTGCCGCTGCTTGGGGTGTCGTGACGCAGACGCATGGCGGGCGGCAACCGCCGCCGGGCGCCGGCTCAGAGAAGTGTCGCAACTCGCAAGACTCATGCCAATCTGAGCACTCTGACCTGACTCTGACCACTCGCGCCAACGTTCCCAATCTGAGCAACTAAAAATTAGTACATTTCCGTGCAAACCCATTGTATTAACAAAACCGTGAATTATTGTAAACAGATTCATGTATGAACATCAACATCACAAATCCTCATCATCATGCCTACTCATAAATAATCATAGTTACTATGGATCAACAGTCAGCTACGTATATTCATATGTTTATAGAAGCTTGGTCGTTGCAGCTCCGACCGGATAAGCAATAAAATTGGTTGTGACGGTTGGGCATGAAACATATAGATGCTACAATACCTAATGTTTATCGATCACAAATTCACAACTAACTACACTTCTAATATCAAAAGTTCGCACGACAGAACGCACTCCCAACTCATAAATAGGTACTTATAACTCCGATCACGACAGCACGATTGACAGCCTTTCGCATCTCAATGGCAACTTGAACACTGACAACGGTCGACGCACGCACTCTGCCTAACCTGCCGCGGCCGCGGCCACGGCGCAACTGAGCCGGGTGCCGGCGCGGCCGGCCGGCGGCGATTTGTGCTCGCAGCTAACGCCGCGTCGCCGTCTGCGTGCGTCTGCGTCACGACACCCCAAGTAGCGGCGACCGCCACACCTCTCCCAGTGGTGAACGAACTTCTGCAATACGCCCAGCTGAGTCGTCAATCTACCCCCCCCCCCCCCCCGCATGAGTATTGCGACAAATTGACACCTAATGCAGCATTGATGTTACGCCTCTCCCAGTGGTGAATGAACTCCTGCAATACGCCCGGCTGAGGCGTCAATCGACACCCCCGCATGAGTATTGCGACACCTCGACGCCTCATGCAGCGGTGACGTTACGCCTCTCCAAGTGGTGAACGAACTCCCGCAATACGCCCAGCTGAGGCGTCAATCGACACCCTCCGCATGAGTATTGCAACACCTCGACACCCCATGCAGCGGTGACGAACACACAATGCGATGGTGGTCGGCACTGACACACCACGCCGGTGTCTACCATGAGTGTAAATAGCGAAGCCTCAACAATTACACCCCATGCATGAGTAAATGTCCAAATTAACCCATGTGGTAGAAGTTAACAACCCAGTCTAGTAGTGCGATTTTGTGAGTGCATTTACCTTGGATGGTTTTTCACAAGATATTGTACATGTTTAAAATAGCGAACAACGAAAATGTCTGTAGTTTGTATTTGTCTCACCACATATTATTATGGGAAGTTAATGGCTCAAGGGATTATAACATCACAATTTAAGAAGAAATTTTATGTTAGTATTATTGTGTGTACCTGTACTGTATAGGTACAGTTGAGTGATAGGGTTACAGACAAAACCTATTCTAAGTGCAAAGAGGATAAAACAAAATGTGACGCCTTCTCAAAAACTTCCACGGGAAATTGGAAAATCCAGTGCATCCTAAAAGATCACGACTGATCACATATTTTTATGTTTTACTCCTTCACATTTTTGACAATATTTATGAAATGTTAACCTCGTCCATGATATAAATGACAAAAGCTGGAATTCTGAATATTTATACGATTAAAATACCAATAACTTTTAAGATCGTGAAACCTGCACCTACTTGCGGAATGTATGGGTCATGTTTTCTATGAAATACCTTAGTTAATTGTGCTCAGCGTTGTTTAAGAACATGATTATGTGTACAGTCGCCACCATTGATCCTATCCTCAAATATTTCTCAAAAAGTTGAAAAATTACCAAATGAAAATTATTCCGATATATTTCGAACACAACTCTTCGTCTGTCGTTGGCGTAGTTATATTTTTTAGTAAGTGCGATACTGCAGTGTGCTATTTTTAACCAGCGTGCGTTACCAAAAAACAGTGATTCGACGATCCCCATGGACCAGAGTGCGGCAGGAAACAATATTGTAATAACATAATTGAACCTGACCTAACCTTTACAGGAATTACGGTCGTACGGACCTACGTTTCGAACGCTTCGCTCGCATTCCCTCGCTGCCCTGCGGAACCTACCGAGGGGGAGAGCTTTTGCCCCCCCCCCCCACCCCCGGACCCCCCAGACCATCTCGTAGACAACAGGAACCTATGAACACGTATTCACGTAGAAAAAAAATGACTACAAAGTGAATTGCCGTCGCCGGGATTCGAACCTGTACATGAAAAGTAAGCATCTTGCCTCTGAGCTACGGCGGCTTATAGCCATGAAGGCTTTTCTTTCGATAAAATAACTCTACTTCGCTAATAATCGCTGGTTACAAATAGTGCACTGTAGTATCGCACTTACTAAAAAAAATACGTCTGTCGTTAACCCTAAACCTAGTCACACAATGCATAAATCGTCTCAATTGCCTTATCTATGCCAACAAATCAAATTATTCATTCCGTGACTATTTCATATCCCACCGTTCATTTCCAATAACCATCTCACGAATAGCATCCAATCACAACATACAATTGATACAACATACATACATTCCAAAAACATCTTATAAGTACCGCGTAGCTATCCATAATACCGTGTAGAAGAATTTGCCATGATGTAGTATTGTCATTAATTTTAGGCCTCGCGTCTCGAATGCAAATAGATTCAGCGATTCTCCTATCCGCTTCGGTAACCGGACACAAAGTAAAAAGTCAAAAAGTCAAAGGACAAAAAGTAAAATGTGAAAAAAGTCATATGTGAAAAGGTCAAATGACAAAAAGTCAAATAGGCTAAAAGTCAAATGCAAAAAGTCAAAAAGCAAAAACTCAAACAGGCAAACAGTCAAATGGGATAAAAGTCACATGCAAAAAGTCAAAACAGCAAAAAGTCAAAAAGGCAAAAAGGCAAATGCAAAAAGTCAAAAGAATACAAGTAAAATGCAAAAAGTCAAAAAGACAAAAAGTCAAGTCAAAAAGGCAAAAAGTAAAGTGCAAAAAGTCAAAAACGCAAAAAGTCAAAAACACAAAAGGTCAAATGCAAAATGTCAAAAACGCAAAAAGTCAAAAGGGCAAAAAGTCGCATGCAAAAAGTCAAAAAGGCATCAAGTCTAATGCAAAAAGTCAAAAGGACAAAAATAGAGTAAGTTGCTTCGCTTCGCTCCATACAGGAGACGGGTCTTGAGCGTCAAACTGTAAAAAGTAAAATGCAAAACGTCACAAAATCAGAGGGAATAAAGCTAAAATGTCAAAGACGGCTAAACCAGGGACGGATCCAGGAGATAAAAAATCGGGGGGGGGGGACACATCAGACGTCAAGGGATCCTCGAGCTGAAAAGGGCCCCGAGCGTTTTTGCAGGTCTGAAAGGGCCTCCAGTCGGTCTGAGAGTGTATTTTCAGGTATGAGAAAGCCCTTGACAAGCCTAAGAGGGCCCTGGCCAGGCCTGAAAGAGTCCCATACCGGTCTAAGAAGGCCCTTGACAGGCCTGAGAGGGCCCTATGCAGGGGCTGGCCTATAATGTTTGAGTGGGGGTCGGCTAAAATGACGAGAGAAAAAAAAATGTAACCACATTCATCAACTCTTGAGTTGTGCACCTTCGGTGGGTTAAGGAGAAAGCGATGGTGGTGGAATGGGTTCTTTAAGTGATTTTGGGGATAACTTAAGGCCCATGACAGGCCTGAGAGGGCCCTATGCAGTGGCGTCACCGATTATTATTTTTATTTTATTTTTATAAATAAATTTAGTCGGAATGTTTTTGAATGGATGGATTTCCGAGGTCAGGCCCGCGCTAAGCATAGCTTGTTGCGCAGGCCCTGACCCCACCACCCGATCAAGCAATTCCTGGCGTCCGGCAGAATTTAGAAGCGAAAGTCTTACGTGCCCGACATACCTGGACACGGTCCGCCCCGCTCTATGACGTCATCTGACCTTGAGTGCGACCGCTGCCACCGGCCACAGGCCATCCCAGTCAGGAGCAAATAGCGAGCGCCGAAGCGACTCGAACCCGGGCTGCCACTGCCGGGTGAGGTCAGAAGTTCAGCGCTCTCCCAACTGAGCTACATGGGCGGACAATTTTTGAGTGGAGGGTCGGCTAAAATGACAAGAAAAAAATGTAACCACATTCATCAACTCTTGAGTGGTGCACCTTCGTGTGGTTAAAGGGAGTGTGCCTACTCACATCGCTTATTTGAGGTTATTGACACTGGTCTATAGAACATAATTTTCTGAATTGACCCATGACTTCGTTTCTCCAGATTCGCCCTAGTTGCTGAGATATTCCAAAGACTCCAGGAACTTGCTGGGAGCAAAAAGTTATCGGGTAGACTCCAGAGGGCATCCGCTACTAGAAGCACTGCAACTATCGATTAAACTGCTAGCATATTGTTTCGTGCCGGCCAATGGCAATTCAACAAAATAGCTCATGCACGCTGACAGCAGCAGCCGAACAGAAACTGGACGGCCATCATGTTTTTCGATGATGGCCGTTTCGATGATGGCCGATGACCATTTCTTGTAAAGAAGATATCAATTTAGAGCTACGAAACTTGCACGTAATAAAGTTCACGGTGGCAAGAACGAGCTGTGCAAAACTTGTCTTTCTATCTTGCATGATGTGACCGTAATTGCAGTGTCTTATGTGTGCCGTTTTACATAACATCACCATAGTGGCGATCGTTTTATAGATATCGAAACAAAAAATAAGCAAAAAAACAATATAAGTGAAAATTCAACTAAAGGGGCTCCAGATGTGAATTTCATCATATACAACAATCAAACCCCTAGCTACTTACCGTATGAAATATTTTTGACATTCCAAAACAGTAGGCACACTCCCTTTAAGGGGAAAGCGATGGTGGTGGAATGGGTTCTTTAAGTGATTTTGGGGAAAACTTATGCGGGACCGACCCATTCTGCCTTGTGCCGTAACGTTAACTTATGCCATGACCTGAGGTCAAACGATGACCTGCAGGGCTTAGATTGCTCTTTGGTGCACCATCTATGGTCTTTTGGGAATATTAAGCTATTCGGCTGATTTTCCTAACTTGTCTGGGAAAAAAGTTATGCGGTACCGCGCCATTGTCTAAAATGCCTCATTGCAAAATGTGGACGTGACCTGAGGTCAAACGGTGACATTTTCGGATATTTTTTTTTGTTGTGCACCATCTATGTGCTAATGCAAAATTTGTGGCACTGTGATGACTCGTCGACTTCAATTATTGTATGAGTTATGCGGTACCGCGATGTTTAGCCAAAACCGTATTTTCACGTATTTGTGTGGCCTAAGGTCACACAGTAGCAGAGCAAAGTCATCTGTTGTGTTGTGCATACACTATGGTCACTTGCGGATGGGTTTCTGCTCAATTGCATATATAAGTGCGTTGTTTTAGATGCAATCAGATAGCAATGGGCAAATAGCAATCAATGGATTAGTGTGTTTTCTGGATACAGAAACGGGATACGGAAACGGGATACGGAAACGGGATACAGAAACGGAATACGGAAACGGGATACGGAAACGGGATACGGAAACGGGATACGGAAACGGGATACGGAAACGGGATACGGAAACGGGATACGGAAACGGGATACGGAAACGGGATACGGAAACGGGATACGGAAACGGGATACGGAAACGGGATACGGAAACGGGATACGGAAACGGGATACGGAAACGGGATACGGAAACGGGATAGGAAACAGGATACAGAAACGGGATACAGAAACGGGATACGGAAACGGGATACGGAAACGGGATACGGAAACGGGATACGGAAACGGGATACGGAAACGGGAAACGGAAACGGGATACGGAAACGGGATACGGAAACGGGATACGGAAACGGGATACGGAAACGGGATACGGAAACGGGATACGGAAACGGGATACGGAAACGGGATACGGAAACGGGATACGGAAACGGGATACGGAAACGGGATACGGAAACGGGATACGGAAACGGGATACGGAAACGGGATACGGAAACGGGATACGGAAACGGGATACGGAAACGGGATACGGAAACGGGATACGGAAACGGGATACGGAAACGGGATACGGAAACGGGATAGGGAAACGGGATACGGAAACGGGATACGGAAACGGGATGCGGAAACGGGATACGGAAACGGGATAAGGAAACGGTATACGGAAACGGGATACGGAAATGGGATACGGAAATGGGATACGGAAATGGGATACGGAAACGTGATAAGGAAACGGGATACGGAAACGGGATACGGAAACGGGATACGGAAACGGGATACGGAAACGGGATACGGAAACGGGATACGGAAACGGGATACGGAAACGGGATACGGAAACGGGATACGGAAACGGGATACCGGGAACGGGATACCGGGAACGGGATACCGGGAACGGGATACCGGAAACGGGATACCGGGAACGGGATACCGGGAACGGGATACCGGGAACGGGATACCGGGAACGGGATACCGGATACGGGATACGGGATACGGGATACGGGAACGGAATACGGGAGCGGGATACGGGAACGTGATACGGGAACGGGGAACGGGATACGGGAACGGGATACGGGAACGGGATGCGGGAACGGGATGCGGGAACGGGATACGGGAACGGGATACGGGAACGGGATACGGGAAAGGGATACGGGAACGGGATACGGGATACGGGATACGGGATACGGGATACGAGATACGGGATACGGGATACGGGATACGGGATACTGGATACGGGATAATGGATACGGGATACGGGATACGGGATACGGGATACGGGATACGGGATACGGGATGCGGGATGCGGGATGCGGGATGCGGGATGCGGGATGCGGGATGCGGGATGCGGGATGTGGGATGCGGGAAGCGGGAAGCGGGAAGCGGGATACGGGATACGGGATACAGGGAGCAATACGGGATTGCGAATGGCGCAATGCAGGCCATCTAGTCATCTTATTAAAATCATAACGTTCGTATGTATGTGACGTCCGTTCCCTTTGGCGGCCGCTTCTCGGCAACGGCGAGAGCCGCGACGGCCATTTTATCACACCAGCTCGGGCCGGCGCATACATTTTGTGTATTCAATTTTCGGCCATGTGCGACGACCGCTGCGATCGTGAGGGGTGCGTCTCTGCCGCTTTGGGGCTTTTGGGCATAGGTGTCCTCAGTTTTGAGCTCGGGTCAATAGTTTTGGCTCCAGAGGTCAACGAATATCACAAAGGTTATTTTGTTTTGCAAAACTGTTTTTCGCAAATAACTTTTTACCTAATAAAGATAAAGCAATAGTGTTTACGCCATTGCGCTTGTCTCGTCTAGGCACTTTGAATCATGTTCATGATGACTGGGTTAGGTCAACTGAGAAATTTGACCTCAGGTCAAGGTCAAGTGGTGACCCAAGTTGGTTATGTTGCATATTGGGAGACGTGTCTCGACGAGACAAACACATTGATACCATATTCTCTTCTCTATATTCATTATGTCGATAGTTATTGACAAAACGGTGTTGGCGGTCACGAAATTGACCTGATCTTAGGTCACCGATATTAGAAATCCGAGATAAACAAATTGTTGGTATCTATGACCTTATGATGTCCTGCAAGATTGAAACTGATCAGCGCAAAACTGTGGCTGTGGTACTACTGCAAACGTTTTGGAGTTGAGGTCATGACGTGATCTGATCTGGTGACCTGACCTGAGATGACCCGAGGCCAAGCATTTTACATAATGCGGGAAGTTCATTTATAAACAGGTGTGCAAAACACTGCGGCGCTGTGCGCCGCCGTTTTTGCGCAACCCTAAAACAACCGGAGGGGTGGGCGGATTTCGCCCCTCCCCCCTCCCGGGAGCGTTTTCCCCGTGCAACTTATGCGCGGTTCCCCGTGCAGCTTAAGCGCAGTTAACGTAAGGATATTAAGACCGATTCACGTGTGGATTAAGTGCGGTTCCCTTATGGATTAACCCGCGCACTGCAGGGGGGGGGGTGATTTCCGCCCCTCCCCCCTCAGGATTTTTCAAAGATATCGAATAAACGACGGAGCGCGGCGCCGCCGAGTTTTGGCACACCTGTTAGGACATCAATTGCGCACACTTTGAAGAAGAACAAATATCCTCGGGTCGTCTCAGGTCAGGTCACCAGACCAGACCAGGAATTTTGATATCGGTGACTTAACCCGCGAGGTACGGGGGGTGGCTATTTTTTGCCCCCCCCCCCTCTCGTTATTTTGCAATAACTCCTAAACGAACACCGGTATCGTCACGAAACTTGCAGTACCTTCTCTCACATCAATTCTACACATGTTGGCAAACGAAAAAATATGAGGCTATGATAGGTCAACCGGGAATGACGTCAGAGTGACGTCATGTTCTTCGGGTTTTGTTGCAAAATAATGGTTTGCGGAAAACGCTGTCAAAGGTACGATATTTGAGATAAACTAAATTGTTTTAAATTAAATTACTGAAAATAGACCGCGGTATCAAACTGCTATCTCGGATTTGTGAGTTTTTTTTTAATTCATAATTTTGAGAAATCCAAATACATTTTGTTTTGTTTTTACCAAATTTCAAGAAAAAATCTGAATTATCCAAAAACCGGAATACATGTGATCGAGACGTATGCGGTGAATATGTGTACCAAATTTAAAGTCGATATATTTAAAAATGGCCGAGTTATGACCTTTAAATGATACAAATCGACCACTTCTCTCAGCATTACTATGCATAAAAAACGCATTTCCATTTTTGCTTTTTACTTCTATTTATATAGAACAAACAATGTTCTAAGGTCATTTTTCGCGTTCTAGACGAAAAACAAACCCATAAACATGTGTTACAACGCCTAATGACCGTAATCTGCAGTTTGACCTCGTGACCTCGGATGACCTTGACCTGACCCAAGGTCATAAACAGCTTAGAAAGGTACTTAGAAGTGTCAGACACACGAATTATACCGATGTATCGACAGTTTATGCGTTTAATATCGCAATTTTGCGCGACAATTCCATCCATCGAGGCTTTTGACACGGTCAAACATTTTGTACTTGACCTGACCTGTGACGTCATCGGTGACCCGGAGGTCAACAATACTATGTTTCCCTCGATAAATTTCCCAGGGCTATCGAATGCCGCTTGAATTTTTACATTCGGTCCAGTAGTTCCGGAGATCAGAGGGGGGGGGGGGGGAAATAGCCCCCCCCCCGTCAGTCGCGTTATGAAATATACCCCAGTAACTCGCGGGTTAAGGTCAGGTCAATTTCGTAACCTCCCCCATAATAAGTCAATGGGGAAATATACAAATGCTTCCTGTTTCAAGGATATGCATGATATTAGTCCAAATACTTCTGGATCATGTTATTATAGGATATTCTTGATGATCCAAGTGTAATTTTTGTTCAGTGACCCCTATTGGGTCATTTGAGGTCATGCGAGGTCACCATCACTTTTTTTTGTCAATAACTCCCGACTTAATGAAGATAGAGAAGTAAAACAGACATCAATATGTTTGTCTCGTTGAGATACGTCTTCCCATATGCAACATGCTCTACTTGGGTCACCACTTGACCTTGACCTGAGGTAAAATTGTTAAGTTGACTTAACAAGGTCACCAAGTATATCATGCAAAGCACACTAACAAGATAAACACAATGGCGTAAACAGTTTTCCGTTATCCTATTTAAGTACAAAGTTAATAGCAAAAAAAATGATTTAGCAAAAAAAGAAGCATTTTTTTCCTTTTTGACCTCTGGAGCAGACTGGTTATTGATTCAGATTTTTTGGAACGATTCAATCAGGATTCATTTTGTAATCTGAATGATTCAATCACCGTTCTATTCACGGGACAAAATTGCGAATTGATTCTTTCCGATTCAAAGAATCAAAACAAATATTTTAATCGATTCACGTTTGATTCAACATTTAAATATATGTGGTGAATTTATGTCAAATCAATACAAATTGAAACATAAATATATATGATTATGAAAACATTGTTACAGCAAGACTATTTCCGTATACATGAATGTAACCACTGGGACTGCACGTATTTGCACAATTTACCAGTGTACTTGAATCGTTAAGAATCGTTAAATCTTTGATTCACTCAGCCTAGATTTGATGCGGGGTTTGATTCAATCACGATTCATGAATCAAAAGATCTGGTGGTGAATCAATTATTGTTCGATTCAAGGAATTTTGATTGAACGATTCCAATCGATTCAATCAGTGTTGAATCAATAACCAGTCTGCTCTGGAGCCTCAAATATTGACCTGAGATCAAATCTGAGGACACCTTAGCGATTGCAAATTTAACTGGCTGGCGTTTGCCTTTCTTCGTTTATTTCTAACTAGCATGGTTTTTGAGATATATGGGAATTTCTGGAGCGATGTCCTAAAACAGGCAAAAACTGAAAAATTTGACCTTTGATGACCTCTGGTGACCTCAATTTTGACCTGACCTAAAATAACACTGAAATACTTTCGATAGAACATGTATGAAGCTATCAAATGCCTTTTTCCGCTTCTCGCAACGTAGCATAGTTTTCGAGATGTCAGAGGGGGCGCAAATCACCCCGCCCCCCCCCCCCTGCAGTTCGTGTTCGGCGCAAAGCCCCTACAGTGCGCGAGTTAAGACGGCTCTCTACTGTAGCCGTCAACAAGAAAGTCAACCAGGTACGATGTATGCTGGGAAAAATCAACTGTCAACCCTTCACTGACATGTTGAACATTATACTGACGTGAAAATGAATGCGCATCGCGCATTCTGGGTCATCTAAAGGAGTAGGAATAGGAGTAGGAGTAGGAGTATCCGTATGGAGTAAGAGTAGGAGTAGGAGCACCAGTATGGAGTAGGAGTAGGAGTAGCAGAATGGAGTAGGAGTAGGAGTAGGAGTAGGAGTAGGAGTAGGAGTAGGAGTAGGAGTAGGAGTAGGAGTAGGCGTAGGAGTAGGCGTAGGAGTAGGAGTAGGAGTAGGAGTAGGAGTAGGAGTAGGAGTAGGAGTAGGAGTAGGAGTAGGAGTAGGAGTAGGAGTAGGAGTAGGAGTAGGAGTAGGAGTAGGAGTAGGAGTAGGAGTAGGAGTAGGAGTAGGAGTAGGAGTAGGAGTAGGAGTAGGAGTAGGAGTAGGAGTAGGAGTAGGAGTAGGAGTAGGAGTAGGAGTAGGAGTAGGAGTAGGAGTAGGAGTAGGAGTAGGAGTAGGAGTAGGAGTAGGAGTAGGAGTAGGAGTAGGAGTAGGAGTAGGAGTAGGAGTAGGAGTAGGAGTAGGAGTAGGAATAGGAGTAGGAGTAGGAGTAGGAGTAGGAGTAGGAGTAGGAGTAGAGTAGAAGTAGGAGTAGGAGTAGGAGTAGGAGTAGGAGTAGGAGTAGGAGTAGGAGTAGGAGTAGGAGTAGGAATAGGAGTAGGAGTAGGAGTAGGAGTAGGAGTAGGAGTAGGAGTAGGAGTAAGAGTAGGAGTAGGATCAGGAGTAGAAGCAGGAGGAGCAGGATCAGGAGCAGGAGCAGGAGCAGGCGTAGGCGTAGGCGTAGGCGTAGGAGTAGGAGTAGGAGTAGGAGTAGGAGTAGGAGTAGGAGTAGGAGTAGGAGTAGGAGTAGGAGTAGGAGTAGGAGTAGGAGTAGGAGTAGGAGTAGGAGTAGGAGTAGGAGTAGGAGTAGGAGTAGGAGTAGGAGTAGGAGTAGGAGTAGGAGTAGGAGTAGGAGTAGGAGTAGGAGTAGGAGTAGGAGTAGGAGTAGAGTAGAAGTAGGAGTAGGAGTAGGAGTAGGAGTAGGAGTAGGAGTAGGAGTAGGAGTAGGAGTAGGAGTAGGAATATGAGTAGGAGTAGGAGTAGGAGTAGGAGTAGGAGTAGGAGTAGGAGTAGAAGCAGGAGGAGCAGGATCAGGAGCAGGAGCAGGAGCAGGCGTAGGCGTAGGCGTAGGCGTAGGAGTAGGAGTAGGAGTAGGAGTAGGAGTAGGAGTAGGAGTAGGAGTAGGAGTAGGAGTAGGAGTAGGAGTAGGAGTAGGAGTAGGAGTAGGAGTAGGAGTAGGAGTAGGAGTAGGAGTAGGAGTAGGAGTAGGAGTAGGAGTAGGAGTAGGAGTAGGAGTAGGAGTAGGAGTAGGAGTAGGAGTAGGAGTAGGAGTAGGAGTAGGAGTAGGAGTAGGAGTAGGAGTAGGAGTAGGAGTAGGAGTAGGAGTAGGAGTAGGAGTAGGGGTAGGGGTAGGGGTAGGAGTAGGAGTAAGAGTAAGAGTAAGAGTAAGAGTAAGAGTAAGAGTAAGAGTAAGAGTAAGAGTAAGAGTAAGAGTAAGAGTAAGAGTAAGAGTAAGAGTAAGAGTAAGAGTAAGAGTAAGAGTAAGAGTAAGAGTAAGAGTAAGAGTAAAAGTAAGAGTAAGAGTAAGAGTAAGAGTAAGAGTAAGAGTAAGAGTAAGAGTAAGAGTAAGAGTAAGAGTAAGAGTAGGAGTAGGAGTAGGAGTAGGAGTAGGAGTAGGAGTAGGAGTAGGAGTAGGAGTAAGAGTAAGAGTAAGAGTAGGAGTAGGAGTAGGAGTAGGAGTAGGAGTAGGAGTAGGAGTAGGAGTAGGAGTAGGAGTAGGAGTAGGAGTAGGAGTAGGAGTAGGAGTAGGAGTAGGAGTAGGAGTAGGAGTAGGAGTAGGAGTAGGAGTAGGAGGAGAGATAGAGGTAAAGGTGGAGGGAGACAAGGTGGAGGTAGATTTACAGGGATTCGAGGTAGATGTAGACATATATGGGATTGCGCTTCGCGCAATGCAGGCGATCTAGTGCCGAATTAAAATAAAAACGTTCGTATGTAAGTATATATGTATGTGACACGTCCGTTCCATTTGATGATCCACTGCTCGGCAACGGCGAGAGCTGCGGTGACGTTTTATTTTCACGCAAAATAAAAACCTGTGCAACCATTGTCTGTGGTACAGTTTGGAGCACGTGCGACGTCTGTTACGCTCTGAGGGGCGCATCTCTTTGCGTCTTGGAGGCTGCGGCCGCTGCTGTCAGAGCTGCTCCACGAGCTCTCAGCTCACTTAGTTCGCTGGCAATTCTGAGTATTTCAAGTGAGGAGCTCCAATATTGGTGATTCGAAAAAAGCGCTTGGCATCAGTACGGCACGTGCAGTACGCATTGCGACGATCAGCAAAGTTAAAGTTTTAATTTATGGGAGATGACATGATTATGAAAGCCGGATACGAGTTATACCTGTGTGACATTACAGGGAGCCTGGACCTGGTTACAGGAAAAGATACGTCAATTTAAATGGACCAGGATACGGTAACAGGATACGGGAACAGGATACGGAAACAGGATACGGGAACAGGATACGGGAACAGGATACGAGAACAGGATACGGGAACAGGATACGGGAACAGGATACGGAACAGGATACGGGAACAGGATACGGGAACAGGATACGGGAACAGGATACGGGAACAGGATACGGGAACAGGATACGGAACAGGATACGGGAACAGGATACGGGAACAGGATACGGGAACAGGATACGGAACAGGATACGGGAACAGGATACGGAACAGGATACGGGAACATGATACGGGAACAGGATACGGAACAGGATACGGGAACAGGATACGGGAACAGGATACGCGAACAGGATACGGGAACAGGATACGGGAACAGGATACGGGAACAGGATACGGGAACAGAATACGGGACCAGGATACGGGAACAGGATACGGGAACAGGATACAGCGATATGATACGGCAACATGATACGGCAACATGGTACGGGATACGGGATACGGGATACGGGATACGGGATACGGGATACGGGATACGGGATACGGGATACGGGATACGGGATACGGGATACGGGATACGGGATACGGGATACGGGATACGGGATACGGGATACGGGATGCAGGATACAGGATACAGGATACAGGATACAGGATACAGGATACAGGATACAGGATACGGGATCCGGGATACAGGTTACGGGTTCCGGGATACGAGAACGGGACACCAGAGCAATTACCATGCTCAAAGATGTTTTGTCTTCTTTGTTGTCGAATGCTTTTGCCACGTTCTAAAAACAAAATTATTGATTTGTTTATTGTAACAATTTATATCCAAACACGTACTAAAAACTCATTCTCACAGCCTCACAAACACACCTCAGATGTCACGTGTACGGCACTCTTGGCGCTTCGCGCGATAGATACATTACCACTCTCTGTTGTAACGCTGTGGGACAGGGGCAGGGGCAGGGGAATGGGCAGGTGAATGGGCAGGGGCGGGGACAGGGACAGGGACAGGGGCAGAAACTCTTATGTACTGTGCAGGAGCGGGGGCGGGGCTGTAGCGGACAGGGACAAGAGTGGGGGCAGGGGAAGGATTGTAGCGAGGAGGGGCAGCAGCGGGGAGCGGCGCCGGGCTGTAGCGGGCAGGGGCAGGGGAAGGGCTGTAGCGGCCAGGGGCAGGGGAAGTGTTGTAGCGAGCAGGGGCAGCAGTGGGGAGCGGCGCCGGGCTGTAGCGGACAGGGGCAGGGGAAGGGTTGTAGCGGGCAGGGGCAGGGGAAGGATTGTAGCGAGCAGGGGCAGCAGTGGGGACCGGCGCGGGACTGTAGCGGGCATGGGCAGGGGAAGGGTTGTAGCGGGCAGGGGCAGGAGTGGGGGCAGCAGCAGGGCTGTAGCGAGCAGGGGCAGGAGTGGGGGCGGGGCTGTAGCGGGAAGGGGCAGTATTGGGGGCAGGGGAAGGATTGTAGCGAGCAGGGGCAGCAGTGGGGAGCGGCGCCGGGCTGCAGCGGGCAGGGGCAGGGGAAGGGTTGTAGCGGACAGGGGCTGGGGAAGGATTGTAGCGTGCAGGAGCAGGAGTAGGGGCAGGAGCAGGGCTGTAGCGGGCAGGGGCAGCTGCGGAGAGCGGCGCGGGACCGTAGCGGGCAGGGGCAGGGGAAGGGTTGTAGCGGGCAGGGGAAGGATTGTAGCGAACAGGGGCAGCAGTGGGGAGCGGCGCCTGGCTGTAGCGGGCAGGGGCAGGGGAAGGGTTGTAGCGGGCAGGGGCAGGGGAAGGATTGTAGCGGGCAGGGGCAGGAGTGGGGGCAGGGGAAGGATTGTAGCGAACAGGGGCACAGTGGGGAGCGGCGCCGGGCTGTAGCGGGAAGGGGCAGGGGAATGGTTGTAGCTGGCAGGGGCAGGGGAAGGTTTGTAGCGGGCAGGAGCAGGAGTGGGGGCAGGAGCTGGGTTGTAGCGTGCCGGGGCCGGAGCCTGTCGGTAGCTCTGCTCTCCCTGGTACACCTGTGGCACCACTGGCACCGGGTACTCAGTCGAAACCGGCGTCGGCAGCACGTCGCTCACCGGCTGGTAGCCGTTCTCGTCGGCGGTGAAGGCCAGCTGCACGGCGTTGCCATAGCCGTCCGTGTAGCTCCAGCCACCTTGCTGGACGTAGCCGCCGCTCGGCTGGCCGTACTGGCCGTTCGACTGGCCGTAGCCGGCCTTGGGCTGGCCCGTCTCGTCGCGCTCGATGCCGTTCTCGGTTTGAAAGCTGAAGCGGTACGTGCCGTCTCCCGGGTGGACGTCCTCCTGACTGAGGATCTTGATGACGGGCTGGGCGGAGGAAGCCTGCTGCTGGTAGGAGGCCGGCTGCTGGTAGGAGGCCGGCTGCTGGTAGGAGGCCGGCTGCTGGTAGGAGGTCGGCGGCACCGGACCGTCGGCACTCACCGCCACCGCCAGACAGCACACCAACAACTGGAAATAACAACAAAATATTTCAATAGTTTTGTCTTCTCTGGTGAAGTGAAGTGAACTTGTTAGTAAAATTACAAGATACAACCAGCAACGGAATGATTTTCCATTTGCAATGGCAGGCGAATGGAAGCAGGCCGATTAAGCTGTTACTACGTCAACTTTCATCATTATACATACTTGTGTGTCTCTTCATGTACAACAGCCATACATGCCCCAAAGAGAGTAGGTACGTCATTCGAAGTACTATTCACACGAACATGATTTAGGTAAACCCCACTCACCAGCTTCATATTTGCACGGTACGCTGAGTTGCCTGTGTACACCACAGCTACCACGGGAGAGAGACTGATGCCTGACGCTGGGTCGGGCTGGCTTGATACAGCCCCGGTGCTGGCCGGCTGAGGGATTGGCGGGGCCGACACACTGGGTCTCTGACTGTAATCTTCATGAGCGAAAGTCAGGTTATAAGCAAAGGTAAGGTCAAAGTCAGGTAACAAAGTTTAATATTGTCAAAAGGTGCACACTGCACTTAACCCGCGACTTACTTGGGGGGGAGGTAATTCCCCCCCCCCCTTCCTGTTATTTTGAAATAAATCATAAACAAACACCGGTATCCACCGGTGTTTGTAAAACACCGGAAAAATATAAGGTTATGATAGGTCAACCGGGAATAGCGTCAGAGTGACGTCATGTTCTTCGGTTTTTGTTGCAAAATAATGGTTTGCGGAAAACACTGTCAAAGGTACAATCTTTGAGATAAAATCAATTGTCTTAAATCATATTACTGACAATAGACCGTGCTATCAAACTGCTGTCTCGGATTTAAGGTTTTTTATTTAAAATTTTGAGAAATCCAAATACATTTTGTTTAGTTTTTACAATATTTTACAGAAGAAAAAAATCAGAAATATCCAAAAACAGGAATATATGTGATCGTGACGTGTGCGGTGAATATGTGTACCAAATTTGAAATTGATATTTTCCAAAATGACTGACTTATGATCTTTAAATGACAAATATCGACCACCTCTGACAGCATTACTATGCATAAAAACGCCTTTCCGTTTTTGCTTTTTACTTCTATTTATATGGAACAAGCAATGTTCTAAGGTCATTTGTCTCGTTATAGACGAAAAACAAACCCATAAACATGTGTTACAACGCCTAATGACCGTAATCTGCAGTTTGACCTCGTGACCTCGGATGACCTTGACCCGACCCAATGTCATAAATAGCTTAGAAAGATACTTAGAAGTGTCAGACACACGAATCATACCGTTTAGTCGACAACCTATCCCGCGCACTGGGTTCAGGCTTTGCGCTGAACACGAACTGCAGGGGGGATTGATTTCTGCTGCCCCCCCCCCCCCCCCCCCCCTGAGATCTCGAAAACTACGCAACGTAGCGAGAAACGGAAAAAGGCATTTGATAGCTTCATACATGTTCTATCAAAAGTATTTCAGTGTTTTTTTTTAATTCAGGTCAAAATTGAGGTCACCAGAGGTCATCAAAGGTCAAATTTTCCAGTTTTTCCTGTTTTAGGACATCGCTCCAGAAATTCCCATATATCTCAGAAACGATGATGGTTAGAAACAAACGGAAAAAAGAAAACGCCAGCCAGTTAAATTTTTAATCGCTTAGGTGTCCTCAGATTTGATCTCAGGTCAATATTTGAGGCTACAGAGGTCAAAAAGGAAAAAAAATCGTTTTTTTGCTAAATCGTTTTTTGCTATTAACTTTTTACTTAATAAAGATAAAGGAAAACTGTTTACGCCATTGTGTTTATCTTGTCAAGGCACTTTGAATGATATATATGGTGACCTTGTTAAGTCAACTTAACAATTTGACCTAAGGTCAAGGTCAAGCGGTGACCCAAGTAAGGCATGTTGCATATGGGAAGACGTGTCTCGACGAGACAAACACATTGATGTCTGTTTTACTTCTCTATCTTCATTATGTCGAAAGTTATTGACAAAAAAGTGATGGTGACCTCGCATGACCTCAAATGACCGAATAGGGGTCACTGAACAAAACTTACACTTGGATCATCAATAATATCCTATACTAACATAACAAAATACTCATCCAGAAGTAATTGGACTAGTGCCCTGCATATCCTTGAAATAGGAAGCATTTGTATATTTCCCCATTGACTTATTATGGGGAGGTTACGAAATTGACCTGACCTTAGGTCACCGATATCAAAATTCCGAGTTATACGAATTGTAAGTACTGATGCCCTCATGACATCCTTTAAGTTTCAACCTGATCGGTGAAAAACTCTGGCTTTGGCACAACTGCAAACATTTTTGGTGGTGGGGTCACTTGACCTGGTCTGGTGACCTGACCTCATATGACCCGAGCATATTTTTTTCTCAAAGTGTGCGCAATTGATGTCTGAACAGGTGTATTAAATCCCGGCGGCGCTGCGCGCCGCCGTTTTTTCGCAATCTTTGAAAAACCTGAGGGGGGGGGGGCGGAAATCACCCCCCTGCAGTGCGCGGGTTATGCGTTTAATATTGCAATTTTGCGCGACAATTCCAGCCATCGAGACCTTTTGACACTGTCAAACATTTTGTACTTGACCTGACCTGTGACGTAATTGGTGACCCCGAAGTCAACAATATTATGTTTCTCTCGATAAATTTCACAGAGATATCGAATGCCGTTTTACTTTTTACATTCGGTCCAGTAGTTTCGGAGATCCGAGGGGTTGGCAAAAAAAACAGTAAGTCGCGTTATGAAATATACCCCAGTAACTCGCGGGTTATCCCTCGCCCTACGAGGGGGGCCTGACAGCCCCCATCTCCCCCCCCCCTGAGGTTTTTCTTGAATAACTTTTTCCACATGCGGTGCATGTTGCTGAAGTTTTTGGTAGCTGAGTTTACAACAATTATACGTAGGCTGTGATTTTTTTTTTTAATTGGTGGAGTAGTTTGGGAGATATTATGTTTTGATGACGTCATGTTGGTAAAAAAAGCTAAATATTTTAAAAATCGTAGAAAACAGAGTTTTAAAACAAATTGCAAACGCTCTTTACCAAAGATACAAACTGGCATTGTCTTTAAAATGACAATCTCGGATTTGCAAAATTTTGGGTTTTTCACCCCTAAAATAAAATAAAAAACAGTAAAAAAAAAAATCCCTCAAAATCAAAACCTTCAAAGATATTAGAAAAACCGGAATATATGTGAGAGAACTGAGTATGGACAATACCCATACCAAATTGCAAAGCAATATCTTCATTTTTGACTGAGCGATGGCTCTCTAAGTGTAAGAAACTGATGACTTCATTTTTCAAATAACGTTTTTTGACTTTTGTTGACAAGATACGAACAAATAATTACCTTTTTTGTATTACTGATCCAAACCTGGTCTAGGAACATGCCTTTTTATTTACATATATCAATTTCTAATTTTGAGGTTTTCTGAAGAGCAAAATCGCTGTTCTGGCCGTGGTAAATCTGAGGTCATTCACTTGACCTGGAAGGTCCCCCGTTTACCGGAAACCTAAAAAATCGCGGACTCTTAGATTTCTCTCATGACAGGCAACATGCTGATTCTTACGGCATTGCTCTAAATTGCTTGGTTTGGAAGTTAACAGGGGGCCTGTCAGCCCCCCCCCCCCCCCGTAGGGCGAAGGTGAAAAAGCTTCCGTAGGGCGAGGGTTAACGCCCGAGCACATTTAACCCCTTTTCGTTCAGAATATCGAAAAATGGTAAAAGAAACATTGTAGCAAAGGCTTGTAGCTATCTGTTCCAGAAGCAGATTTAAAATATGTACCAAAGATTACGATCCAGCTTTGTCTGAAAAACATCGATTTAACATGGGAACCCAATGGTGTAGTAAGTTTTTAACGCCCAAACGTCCGAGTGCTGTCAACCGTTACTGGTAGGGGTTGCCTTGACGCATCGTCGCAATCGGCGCAATCTCAAAACGTGCATGATGTACGTTGAGGAGGCAGAATTGTTTCTGTTTTATGCCACATTTATAAAAAAAATATTCTACAGTCCCTACTTTTTTAGCTCTTACAGTAATGATTTGAAGAAAAGTGACATCAGGATGGATGAGGTGAGACTGTACAGCTTGCCACCAACATTTTAATGTTTTCAATTGGATTCAGATTAGGATATTTGGGAGCCAACTATGAAATTGAGGGGCTGCTCAGTCCTCGCTCCTCAGTTCATTATCAGTCCTGGTTAATCTCTATCTCCATCTCTATCTCTATATTATTAATTATAACATGTCCGTCCGTCCACCGTACGAGTGTCATCCCTAACAACTCCTAATAACTCGGTGCCGGTTTCGGTCAGGTGCGCGAAAATTGGCACGCAGGTCCGGTGGTACAGTCCCATCATCGTATTACAATTTGGCATGGATTCGACAGCGGGCTCGGCCGCAGCACGCGCCAAAGGGGTCCGGGCAGGGGCGTCGACGCCTAACAGACCATTCAGACTAGTCGCACCACTTTTTTGGATGTCCCAATGTGCCGCCACCGTCTAGGTGCCGCCCTCGACGAGGCGCCGTCACATACCAAGTGCCGCCACTGACCGGATGCCACCCAAGTCAGGTGCCGTCCCTCAAAAGATGCCGCCCCTTCAGCCAGGTGCCGCCCGCTCAGAAAGATGCCGCCCTTCAGCCAGGTGTTGCCCCTCGAAAATATGCCGCCCCCTCAACCGGGTGTCACCCCTTCAGCCAGGTGCCGCCCCTTCAGCCAGGTGCCGCCCCTTCAGCAGGTGCCGCTCCGCAGAAGATGCTGCCCCTCCAGCCGGGTGCCGCCACTTCAGCCAGGTGCCGCCCCTTCAGAAGGGTGCCGCCCCTTCATCCAGGTGCCGCCCCTTCAGAAAGATGCCGCCCTTCAGCCAGGTGTTGCCCCTTACAAAGATGCCGACCCCTCAACCGGGTGCCGCCCCTTCAGCCAGGTGCCGCCCCTTCAGTCAGGTGCCGCCCCTCAGCCAGGTGCCACCCCTCAGATAGACGCCGCCCCTTCAGCCTGGTGTGGCGCCTTCAGCCAGGTGCTACCCCTCAGCCAAGTGCCGCAACGAATATTTGCCGTCCCTATATCCTGATAAGGTGATGCCGTATCATGGCGGCCATGGCCCATCGATATGTCTTTTTGGTGCAAACTCAGGCTTAAGTAGTTCTTAAAGGGAATGTTTCACCTTTCTGAAAGTTGTCAAATATACGCCGGTTGTAGTTGAAAATATTAAGTAAGTGCCGCTGAAAACGATGGTGATATTTTTTCTCTCGAAAAGTCACTTAACTCTATACAAATTAAGGTTTTCGATTTGGGATGATGACGTCATTATTGAGCTGTAGACCGCCGCTGATTGGCTGACAAGGTGGGATTCGGTGAAAAAAGTGTCTGTCAGCCAATCAGCGGCGGCACTAGCCTAGACCCCATTTTGCAAATGTGAATTAAAATTGCTTAAAAACGGCTAAGTTTTGGGGAAAATTACCTTCGTATTTTCGCCATTTCAATAACGGCCAAATATAATGGCTATCTAAGTTCAAAGCCAATACAAAGCATGGGTGGAGCTTTTCAGAAAAAAGTTGGTGGGACAAGATGTCATATAGACTGGTTGTTCGCAATGGTTCAGGTGAAAATGGCCATTTCAACGCCAGGAAACCTTCAAATATGACAAAAGTTGGTGGGACAAAACACAAAGTTGGTGGGGCAGTTCCCCCACCATTTGAATAGGAAACTCCACCCGTGATTTGCCCCCCCCCCCCCTACGGGTCACAGGGGGCCCGCCGAGATTGGCCCAGATACCATTTGCATTAGCTAAATGGCTTTCAAAAAGTCACAGAGGAGCCCTCAAACTAGGCAAGGGTCACTCTGGTGCATGTCAAGGGCCCTCAGAGACACTGAATGGCTTTCGAAGCCGGCCCAGGGGGACTCTTGGGCATGTCCAGGGGCCCATTGAGCCCACCGAGGGGCCCAAAAACTGTCCAGGGGCCTCTCGAACATGTCCATGGGCCCATTGAGCCCACTCAAGGGCGCAAAAACATGCCCAGGGACCTTTCGAGCATGCCCTGGGGCCCATTGAGCCCACTCAGGGGCCCCAAAAACCTGCCCAGAGGCCTCTAGAGAATGTCCATTTGTCCAGGGGCCAATTGAGTATGTTCAGGGGCCTCTCGAGCCTGGCCAGGGGGCCATTATAGTCTGTTTTGGGGCCTCTCGAACCTGCCCAGGGGCCATTAGAGCCTGCCCAGAGGCCTCTCGAGCTTGCCCAGGCGCCCATTGAATCTGTTTAGGGGCCTTTCGAACTTGCCCAGGGGCCTCTCGAGCTTACCCAGGGGCCCATTGAGTCTGTTCAAGGACCTCTCGAACCTGCCTAGGGGCCATTAGTCTGTGCAGGGGCCTCTCGAGCTTTCCCAATGGTCCATTGATCCTGTTCAGGGGCCTCTCGAACCTGCCCAGGGGCTATTAGAGTCTGCTTAGGGGCCTCTCGGCTTGCCAAGGGGCCATTGAGTCTGTTCAGGGCCCTCTCAAGCTTATCCAGAAGGCTATTGAGTCTGTGAACGGGGCCCTCGAGCCTGCCCAGGGGTTGCTAGCCGTCGCCTGGAGCGCCTGCTATAGCTGGAGCGCCTGCTATCCGTGGTCGGCGCGGTCATAATGAGCGGTAATGTGCTGTACTCTGACCCACCTGGTGCAATGTTTTCTTGGGTTTCAAAATGGTTATTTGATAAGTCTGATGCGTTTTTGAATTCGGGGGGGGAAATGGTAGTGCAAAACAATTTAACAATTTTCCTCTCAGGAGAGTGTGTGCTGCAATATTTGTCAACCAGGGGCGTCGCCGACGGGAGGGTCGGGGGACCTGCCCAGGGGGAGGTCTGGGCAAACTCCCCCCACTTTTAGAAGGCGGGGGAGGGTCGACCCCCTTCCACACACACACACACTTTTTAAAGGAAAAAATAAAAATGTATCGTAAAATTTCCTTTGCAGTGCAGTAAAAATCCAACTATCTAGTGTCAAAAACTGGAAAATTTCGCGACGCTTCGCGGCATGACACAAATTTCGCAATTGTTTATACAAATTTGGAAAATGGGAAAAATAATTTCATTAAGTGTCTAGCTGAGGCTCTCCTTGGCGGTAATTGCTGGCCCCAGGGCCCATACCCTTCATAAAATATTACTTCTAAGGTTCAAGCAGGCTAGTTTAGTTATGTCAGGCTAGTTTAGTTATGTTTAGCTAGTTTGCCGAGTTCCGAAAAAGGCGACGCGAACGCAAAGACGAGGATATCGGCACCCGGAAGCTGCTCCAGCGGTGCACAATTCGCTGGACCGAAGAGCTAATAGTGGAAACAGGCCAGGACCATCTCCCCAAGCCATCTCACCTCACGGTCTGGTTCCAATATTAACATTTCGTTTTCCAGGACCTAAAATTACAATTTTCAAGCCGCTTCGCGGCGTCACATCGGTAGTCATCGTCATAACGAAGCCATAGTAATCGTCATCGGTTCGTCGTAACGCTGAATTGAATGAATATCATTTTTAGCTTATTATCTTCAACAAGGCTGGGATATTTCTGGGATTTATCAGGCAAAACCGTAAAAATTTCGCGCCGCTAACAAGTACATGCCTACCTTTATAACATGAAAATCCACATACAAAATGCCGTCTCACCCCTCAGCCAGACCAGAGCAGCGTACCGCCGTCTCACCCCGCTGCCGGGCCGGGGCAGCGTATGTCCGACTCGCCCCTCAGCCAGACCAGGGCAGCGTATGCCCGTCTCCTCCCTCAGCCGGACCGGGACTGAGGGAGGGCATGGCCGTCTCACCCCTCAGCCGGACCGAGGCAGCGAACGGCCGTCTCGCCCATCAGCCGGACCGGGGCAGCGTACGGCCGTCTCACCCCTCAGCAGGACCGGGGCAGCATGTGGCCGTCTCGCCCCCTATCCTGAAGAACCTTATGCCGAAACAGCTAAGCTGTTGGACATATTACGGTGCGTCCCCGTGTCATCGGCTGAGGCTGAACGGATCTTCAGCAAACTTCGCAAATTGAAGACGTGGCTGCGGAACAGCATGGGTGAGAGGCGTCTCTCAGATCCCCTTGTCTGCCACATCCATCAGTCGCTGCTGGACCAGGTCGACGTGGAGAGGGTGGTGAAGGCGTTCGTGGCAGAGGACGATACTTGGAGGAGAGTGTTCGGTGATGGCTAAAAAGCACTAGGGTGAAATGTTCCGAAGAGCGGGAGTCCTGGAACGGTGTTACTCAAGGAGCAGCGTTCGTTCAGGTATTCGGAGAGGATTCACTCACAAGTCAGACGGCGGTAGTCCGGCGTGGTAGTGATGTATAAGTGACAATATAAGATTGGCATGTATTTTAAGCACGAATCTCTAGGAAAAACTGTACCGAGATCCAATCCAACAGGCAAATAATTAGTTATAAATAGATACGACGGCGAACGGCTGCTCTAAAACCGTAATAATGTTTGCAGAACAGCCCGTCACAGACCACTCATGAGCCCAGTTGGCAGAGCGCTCCGCTGAAAACCTAAAAAATGTATCTGGCAACTGACATGGTGTAGTTGACTCCCTTCAGCGCTTGATTTAACATATTGCCAGGATGACCTTCATTCAGCGGCAGCGACGACAATGCACCTAATTTAATGGACGAATGCCCCAAAAGATTGATTATACCTACTTTGGAGTTGGAGCTGGACGGACTATTTAAACTTACGGTCACGCAAACCCTACGTACCGAAATGTTAACGAAGAAAAGATAAGATACGATCGGCTGTTTACGATCAGGTAGGGTATCGAAATTCCGCTTGACAAAAACCTGGAGAGATACCAATTTGAACGTGTATGCACCCTTTGCCAGGTGCCGCCCCTTGCCAGGTGCCGCCCCCATGCTAGGTGCCGCCCCCCCCCCCCCCCCCCCCCCGAGCAAAAAGTCGCACCAGTTTTTGTCGCGTGTCGACGCCCCTGGGTCCGGGGCAGGCCTAGACCGTCTGCGGATGACCAGCACGTGCTCTCCGCTCAGATTGTTCGCTCACAAAACTGAGCGTTTCAAACAAATTTCAAGTGCAGAGCTGTGACGTCAGAGCAAAAATATCTAGAGCATCTGCCCGGCGGGAGTGCAGTGAGATGAGCGCTGTTCGGACGCACGCCAGCGGCCGCTAGTAGCGCTAGTATCGCTTTCGTTCTCCATGGCAACCAGGCATCAGCCAATGAAAAGCCAGAAAGGGATACGTCACGATAGGAACCGTGGAGCTTGCCGAGAGGCTATCTCTGCTAGTGGAAAATCGCAGAAGCGCCGAAAGCGCTAGCGGATGTGTTTCAATAGTGCCGCATGAGACAAATCAAACTGAAATGAAAACAAACACAGATGTGATATGCCCCTGAAGCAGAGTCTGGAAGTGCTTCTGTGAGTTCTGTCTGTTTCCTGCTGCGTCTGTTTCCATGACGTAATTGTGACGTCAGCTAGCGAAAAGCGCTAGTAGCGTGTGCCGAGCAGCGCTATGATTCTGCATGCTTATCGCCGTTGATTTTTGCCAGCTCAGTGACAATTAACGGCGAATCTGTTTCGTAAACAAAATAATACTTTTGTTTTGTACATGTAAAGTTGTATGCAGTAATGTGACTGATGTTTAGTACTGTTTGTGTCTTAATTTTGTCCAGCGCTGCTGTTCAAGTCCCTTTCATGAGATGCTAAGCCAATTTAAGTGTAACAAAGTTTTGTATTAAAGAAACCATACATTAACAAGAAATAACGTTATCACTGTTGACATGGGGTGACCCGTGAGTGGTGAGTGGTGTTGCCCTCTGAAGTAATTATTATATATCGTCAGTGTTGCATAGGGAGGTGTTCGTTGACGACGTAAGGAGGTGAGTTGTAATGTGAATGGTGTTGTGTTATTAGCCGTTTTCACGAATAATTTTACGTTTGGGGCGATTGGGGTGTTTGGGTGTTGGGGGCGATTGGGGCGTTTGGGGCGTTTGGGGCGTTTGGATCGATTGGGTCTATAGCTCGTGAGAACGCGGCTTTTCCCGGTGATTTTTGGTATCAATCGCAACTTTATGAATTAATGCATTTTTCTGGAAATTCAAATTTCATGATACCACCATAGTTTACTTAAAATTAACAATTTAATCTTAAACTAGCTCTGGTGATGCCAGATGGCTGTGGCGGTTTGGGGCGTTTGGTGCGACTCCATATTGCTCTAATCACGGAAGTACGGTGCTGCCGAGTGTTTTTGCTACGTTCTCAAAAAAACAAATTCATTGACTTGTTTATTGTAACATTATATATCCAAAGACGCACAAAATACTCATTCTTACAGCCTCACAGACACGCTACAACTTTCATATTTTCGGCACTCTTGACGCTTTGCGCGCTGGACACATTGTCACACTCAGTTGTAACGCTGCGGGGCAGGGGCGGGGTAGCGGGCAGGGGCAGGGGCAGGAGCTGTCCTGTGCCGTGCTGGGGCGGGGGCGGGACTGTAGCGGGCAGGGGCAGCGGCAGGGACAGCAGCTGGCCTGTACTGTGCTGGGGCGGGGGCGGGACTGTAGCGGGCAGGGGCAGCGGCAGGGACAGGAGCTGGCCTGTACTGTGCTGGGGCGGGGGCGGGGCTGTAGCGGGCAGGGGCAGCGGCAGGGACAGCAGCTGGCCTGTACTGTGCTGGGGCGGGGGCGGGGCTGTAGCGGGCCGGGGACGCCGCCGGGGCCGGAGCCTGTCGGTAGCTCTGCTCTCCCTGGTACACCTGTGGCACCACCGGCACTGGATACTCAGTCGGCACCGGCGTCGGCAGCACGTCGCTCACCGGCTGGTAGCCGTTCTCGTCGGCGGTGAAGGCCAGCCGCACGGCGTTGCCATAGCCGTTCGTGTAGCTCCAGCCACCCTGCTGGACGTAGCCGCCGCTCGGCTGGCCGTACTGGCCGTCCGACTGGCCGTAGCCGGCCTTGGGCTGGCCTGTCTCGTCGCGCTCGATGCCATTCTCGGTCTGGAAGCTGAAGTGGTACGTGCCGTCTCCCGGGTGGACGTCCTCCTGACTGAGGATCTTGATGACGGGCTGGGCGGAGGAGGCCGGCTGCTGGTAGGAGGCCGGCTGCACCGGACCGTCGGCACTCACCACCACCGCCAGACAGCACACCAACAACTGGAAACAAAATAGGCAATGGTAATATTTTTTCCTTTCTTTCCTTTCTGACCCGGATAGGAAAATATTACAAGTCACAACTAGCAACGGATTGGCTCGGGATTTTGAATGGCCAAGTGAATGGAATTCAATGAAACAGATCGATCAAACTGTTTAAGCATCTTAGTGTGCCAATTCCAGGGTCGGCGCCACGGGGAGGGGGGGGGGGGGGGGGGCTGGGGCCGGGACGCCAGGATCGCTCCGTCCGGAGTCCGGCCCCACCAGATTCGCAGGATTTTAACATGTAGCCCTTTGGGGCTGGCACCCTCTCACCCCTAGCTGCCCCCTTAAACCCCTGGCTGCCCCCCCCCCTCCCCACTCAAAATTGTGTGGCGACGCCGCTAGTCTCTTCTTGTACGAAATTAATAAACGCCAGAAAATAAGCACGTCATTCTAAGCATTATCCATATGAATATTTAGGTAAACCCCACTCACCAGCTTCATATCTGCACGGTACGCTGAATTGTCTGTGTACACCACAGCTACCACGGGAGAGAGACTGATGCCTGACGCTGGGTCGGCCGGGCTTTATACAGCCCCGGTGCTGGCCGGCTGAGGGAGGGGCGGGGCCGACACACTGGGTCTCTGACTGTGACGTCACAAACTCAGACACCGTCTGTGTCGTAACGGCCAGTGGGTACTGCCACGGGGGTAACCCAGCCACCTATCGGGCTGTGGTAAGACAGCTGTACGTACAGCAGATCATTTGACATCCAATTTCATTGACCGCATCAATTGAATTTGACCGAAGGTCGCTATTGGTTTGAAGTTGGGAGGACAGGTCGTCATAAACTGAACGAAATATGTATTGGGCTTCCTATATTGGTTACGTGATTAACCCGCGCCGTGTCGGTGCTCGGCCACACCTTCGCCATGCCGGGGGGGGGGGGGGTGGTGGTGTTACGACGCCCCCTCTGCCTCGGCTCCTATAGAACGTAGGCAAAAACCGAAAACACCGTTCGAAAGCTCATCAAAATGCATTTTGAAACTATTGCAGACATTATTTTTTCTCAGGTCAATATTGAGGTCACCAGAGGTCATCAAGAGTCAAATTTGCCAGTTTTATGACTTCGCTCCAGAAAATCCCAGATATCATAGGAACTATGATAGATAGGACCAAACGGAATCAATCAATGGAAAGCTATTGATAAATGCAATCGGTGAGGTGTCCTCAGAATTGAGCTAAGGTCAATAGTTGAGGCTCCAGAGCTGATCAATTGTCAAAAAGGCTATTTTTTAGCAAAACAGTTTTCACAAATATCTTTTTACCTTATAAAGATACGGAAATAATTGTGACGCCATCATGTTTGTATTTTCAAGGCGCTTCGAATCATTTTTATGATGACCAGGTTAGGTCAACATAAATATGTGACTTCAGGTCAAGGTCAAGTGGTGACCCAATTAGGTCATGTTGCACATTGGGAGACATTCCTCGACGAGACAAACACATTGGTCCCAGTTTCACGTCTCTATCTTTATTTTGTCAAGAGTTATTGACACAAAAAAAGGCTGGTGACCTCGGATGACCTCAGCTGACCCTGTAGGAGTTACTGAACCCAAATTCCACCTGGGTCTTCAAGAATGGACTATAATAACATGATCCAGAACTAATTGGGCTGATATCATGCGAAGCCTCAGAATAGGAAACATTTGAATATTTCCCCATTGACTTGTAATGGGTAGGTCTCGAGATTGACCCGAACTTAGGTCATCCATATCGAAAATCCGAGATAAAAGAATTGTAGGTACCATTGACCTTAACCCTCGCCCTACGGGAGCTTTTTTCACCTTCGTCATACAGGGGTCCTAAAAAACACTTAACTTCCAAACTAAGCAACATAGAGCAACGCGGTAAGAACCAACTTGTTGCCTGTCATGTTTCGAATATAACGCTATGCAATTTTTAGGTTCCAGGTCAACGAGTGACTTTCCAAGTAAAATGAATGACCTCGATCGACCACATTCAAAACAGCGATATTGCTCTGTCAAAAAACCTCAAAATGAGAAATTGATAAATGTAAATAAAAAGGCATGTTCCTAGACCACTTTGTCTCAAAAATACAGAAAAGGTAATTATTTTTTCGTATCTGGTCAAAAAAGTCCAATTAAAAAAAAATGACGTCATGAATTTCTTACACTTAGGGAGCCATCAATCAGTCAAAAATAGAGATATGTCTTTGAAATTTGGTTTTAGTATTGTCCATACTCTGTTCTCTTACATGTATTCCGTTCCTTTAACATCTTTTAACATTTTGATTTTGTGGTGATTTTTCCCCAAAAAAATCCGTTTTTGTTCATTTTGGGGGTTAAAACCCCAAAGTTTCAAAAATCAAAGATTGCTATTTTAAAGAAATTAACATTTTATATCATTGCTTAAATGCGTTTGTAATTTTCTTTCAAACTCTGTTTTGTACGATTTTTCAAACATTTTCGTTTTTCAACTAACATGACGTCATCAAAACATCATATTTTCCCAAATTTCTCAACCAATTTCAATTACATTTTTACAGAAAACGTATAATTGTTGTATACTTAACTACTGAAAATGTCAGCAATATGGGCCGCATGTCTAAAAAGTTATGCAAGAAAAACCTCAGGGGGGTTTAGGACCCGCCCCGTAGGGCGAGGGTTAAGAAATCCTGTAAGTACGAAATCGATCGGCCAAAAACTGTGGCTGTGAGACGACCGCACACTTTTTTGGAGGTGGGGTCACATGACCTGGGCTGGTGACCTGACCTGAGATGACCCAAGGTCAATTTTTTAACATGTTGGCAATTGATGCGTAAACAGCTGTGCCAAAAACGGCGGCGCTGCGCGCTGCCGTTTTCACTATTTTTGAAAAACCTTAGGGTGGCGTCTAAACGCCTCCACCTTCCCCGGCACGGCGCGGGTTAACAATGAACCCGAATGATAGTGAATCACAACAGGATTTGTTCTCTTCTGTGTGATGTGTTGACTTTAGGTTACTTCCTTCATGTGCTTAATGTGAAAAGGTTTTGGATTTCTGAATTTAATAGGCTATGCTGAAGCGTGTATTTTATAGTAGGTGCGAAATTGCAGTGCACTACTAAAAACCAGCGCTGGAAACGATCCCCATGGACCAGGGTGTGGCAGGGAACAATTGTAATAACATAATCGAACCTGACCTAACCTTTACAGCAATTACGGACGCAGGGACCTACGTTTAGAACGCTGCGCTGCGGCCCTACGGGGGGGGGGGTTACCCCTCACGGACCCCCAGACCATCTCGTAGACAAAACGAGATGATAATATGGAACATATTTCGACGTTCTTTCGATACAATATATCTACTTCACTAAAATTGCTGGCTAAAAATAGCGCACTGCAGTTTCGCACATACTAAAAAAAATGCGCGCATGCTGTGGGCATTTTACTAATTTTGGTGTTTAAAGGGAATAGGTCACCTTGAAAGTTGTCTTGAAATTCAACCATACGGTGCATCTTGAGCTCAAAACTACGACTTTGCATTTCACGATAAATCGTACGATAGCAGCTGGAGTTCTGGCTCCCCCGCTCCGCCTGACGCCAAGTACAGTCTCTGACAAGGGGCTGCCCCGCCGCCCAGGCGGCTGAGCGGATATTAACGAGGCGTTGTGATCAGATACTACGTTCCAGAGAGTGTACCTGCCTCCGGCGGCGAGCCTGCATATCCCGATCGTGGCCCGGAACAGCGGACATGAAACCGGGCCCACTAGTCCTGTGTCGAAATTACTTAACGTAGGGAGGTAATTCTTTCACCACAACCAATGTTTAGATCTGCTCTACAAATCTGCTATCTCAGACCAAACCCCCATGTTGAAGGTGAACTATTCCTTTTAATTCATTGATACAAATCCGCCTAATCGTGTCCCACACTCACAAATAATCAACACCCGCGCAGGGTGTCGACACCCCTAGTCCGTGTGATGCCCACACAACCTAAACTACGTCGCCTGGAAGTTGGTTTGTTTAGCACTCAGGGAGGTGTACCGGAACAACCGTGATCGGCGCTGCATGGGGTGTATAAGTTTAACGGAACAACCTTGATAACCGCTGCATGGGGTGTCGAGGTGTCGCAATACTCATGTGGGGGGTGTCGATTGACGCCTAAGCCGGGTCAATTGCAGGAGCTTGTTCACCACTGGGAGAGGTGTAACGGTTGCCACTGCTTGGGGTGTCGTGATGCAGACGCATGGCGGGCGGCAGCCGACGCCGGGCGCCGGCTCAGAGACGTGTCGCAACTCGCAAGACTCATGCCATTCTGAGCACTCTGACCTGACTCTGACCACTCGCGCCAACGTTCCCAATCTGAGCAACAAAAATTAGTACATTTCCGTGCAAAACCATTGTATTAACAAAACCGTGATATATTGTAAACAGATTCATGTATCAACATCAACATCACAAATCATCATCATCATGCATACTCATAAAGAATCATAGTTACTATGGATCAACAGTCAGCTACGTATTTTCATATGTTTATAGAAGCTTGGTCGTTGCAGCTCCGACCGGATAAGCAATACAATTGTTTGTGACGGTTGGGCATGAAACATATAGATGCTATCATACCTAATGTTTATCGATCACAAATTCACAACTAACTAAATTTCTAAGATCAAAAGTTCGCACGACAGAACGCACTCCCAACTCATAAATAGGTACTTATAACTCCGCTGACGACAGCACGATTGACAGCCTTTCGCATCTCAATGGCAACTTAAACACTGACAACGGTCGACGCACGCACTCTGCCTAACCTGCCGCGGCCAAGGCCACGGCGCAACTGAGCCGGGTGCCGGCGCGGCCGGCCGGCGGCGATTTGTGCTCGCAGCTAACGCCGCGTCGCCGTCTGCGTGCGTCTGCGTCACGACACCCCAAGTAGCGGCGACCGCCACACCTCTCCCAGTGGTGAACGAACTTCTGCAATACGCCCAGCTGAGTCGTCAATCTACCCCCCCCCCCCGCATGAGTATTGCGACAAATTGACACCTAATGCAGCATTGATGTTACGCCTCTCCCAGTGGTGAATGAACTCCTGCAATACGCCCGGCTGAGGAGTCAATCGACACCCCCGCATGAGTATTGCGACACCTCGACGCCTCATGCAGCGGTGACGTTACGCCTTTCCAAGTGGTGAACGAACTCCCGCTATACGCCCTGCTGAGGCGTCAATCGACACCCTCCGCATGAGTATTGCAACACCTCGACACCCCATGCAGCGGTGACGAGCACACAATGCGATGGTGGTCGGCACTGACACACCACGCCGGTGTCTGCCATGAGTGTAAATAGCGAAGTCTCAACAATTACACCCCATGCATGAGTAAATGTCCAAATTAACCCATGTGGTAGGAGTTAACAACCGAGTCTATTAGTGCGATTTTGTGAGTGCATTTACCTTGGATGCTTTTTCACTAGATATTGTACATGTTTTAAAAAAACGAACAACGAAAATGTCTGTAGTTTGTATTTGTCTCACCACTTATTATTATGGAAAGTTAATGGCTTAAGGGATTATAACATCACAATTAAAGGAGAAATTGTATGTTAGTATTATTGTGTGTACCTGTACTGTATAGGTACAGTTGAGTGATAGGGTTACACAAATATATTTTAAGTGCAAAGAGGATAAAGCAAAATGTGACGCCTTCTCAAAAACTTCCACGGGAAATTGGCAAATCCAGTGCATCCTAAAATATCACGACTGATCACATATTTTTATGTTTTACTCCTTCACATTTTTGACAATATTTATGAAATGTTAACCTTGTCCATGATATAAATGACAAAAGCTGGTATTCTGCATATTTATACGATTAAAATACTAATAACTTTTAAGATCGTTGAACCTGCACCTACTTGCGGAATGTATGGGTCATTTTTTCTATGAAATACCCTAGTTAATTGTGCTCAGCGTTGTTTAAGAACATCATTATGTGTACAGTCGCCACCATTGATCCTATCCTCAAATATTTCTCAAAAAGTTGAAAAATTACCAAATGAAAATTATTCCGATATATTTCGAACACAACTCTTCGTCTGTCGTTGGCGTAGGTATATTTTTTAGTAAGTGCGATACTGCAGTGTGCTATTTTTAACCAGCGTGCGTTACCAAAAAACAGCTATTCGACGATCCCCATGGACCAGAGTCCGGCAGGAAACAATATTGTAATAACATAATTGAACCTGACCTAACCTTTACAGGAATTACGGTCGTACGGACCCACGTTTAGAACGCTCCGCTTGCATTCGCTCGCTGCGCTGCAGAACCTACCGAGGGGGAGAGCTTTCGCCCCCCCTCCCCACACCCCCGGACCCCCCAGACCATCTCGTAGACAACAGGAACCTATGAACACGTATTCACGTAAGAAAAAAATGACTACAAAGTGAATTGCTGTCGCCGGGATTCGAACCTGTACATGAAAAGTAAGCATCTTGCCTCTGAGCTACGGCGGCGTATAGCCGTGAAGGCTTTTCTTTCGATAAAATAACTCTTCTTCGCAAAAAATCGCTGGTTACAAATAGTGCACTGTAGTATCGGACTTACTAAAAAAAATTACGTCTGTCGTTAACCCTAAACCTAGTCGCACAATGCATAAATCGTCTCAATTGCCTTATCTATGCCAACAAATCAAATTATGCATTCCGTGACTATTTCATATCCCACCGTTCAGTTCCAATAACCATCTCACGAATAGCATCCAATCACAACATACAATTGATACAACATACATACATTCCAAAAACATCTTATAAGTACCGCGTAGCTATCCATAATACCGTGTAGAAGAATTTGCCATGATGTAGTATTGTCATTAATTTTAGGCCTCGCATCTCGAATGCAAATAGATTCAGCGATTATCCTATCCGCTTTGGTAACCGGACAAAAAGTAAAAAGTCAAAAAGTCAAAGGACAAAAAGTCAAATGTTAAAAAGTCATATGTGAAAAAGTAAAATGACAAAAAGTCAAATAGGCTAAAAGTCAAATGCAAAAAGTAAAAACGGCAAAAAGTCAAATGCACCAAAAGTAAAATGGCAAAAAGTAAAAAAGCAAAAACTCAAACAGGCAAACAGTCAAATCGGATAAAAGTCACATGCAAAAAGTCAAACAGGCAAAAAGTCAAAATGGATAAAAGTCAAAAAGGCAGAAAGTAAAATGCAAAAAGTCAAAAAGACAAAAAGTCAAGTCAAAAAGGCAAAAAGTCAAATGCAAAAAGTCAAAAACGCAAAAAGTAAAAAACACAAAAGGTCAAAAACACAAAAGGTCAAATGCAAAATGTCAAAAACGCAAAAAGTCAAATGCAAAAAGTCAAAAGGGCAAAAAGTCGCATGCAAAAAGTCTACTTTTTGTACTTTTACTACTTTTTGTCGGGCATCAAGTCTAATGCAAAAAGTCAAAAGGACAAAAATAGAGTAAGTTGCTTCGCTTCGCTCCATACAGGAGACGGGTCTTGGGCGTCAAACTGCAAAAAGTAAAATGCAAAACGTCACAAAATCAGAGGTAATAAAGCTAAAATGTCAAAGAAGGCTAAACCAGGGGCGGATCCAGGAGATAAAAAATCGGTGGGGGGACACATCAGACGTCAAGGGATCCTCGAGCTGAAAAGGGCCCGAGCGTTTTTGCAGGTCTGAAAGGGCCTCCAGTCGGTCTGCGAGTGTATTTTCAGGTATGAGAAAGCCCTTGACAAGCCTAAGAGGGCCTTCGTCAGGCCTGAAAGAGTCCCATACCGGTCTAAGAAGGCCCTTGACTGGCCTGAGAGGGCCCTATGCAGGGGCTGGCCTATAATGTTTGAGTGGGGGTCGGCTAAAATGACGAGATAAAAAAAATGTAACCACATTCATCAACTCTTGAGTTGTGCACCTTCGGTGGGTTAAGGAGAAAGCGATGGTGGTGGAATGGGTTCTTTACGTGATTTTGGGGATAACTTAAGGCCCATGGCAGGCCTGAGAGGGCCCTATCCAGTGGCGTCAACGATAATTTTTGAGTGGAGGGTCGGCTAAAATAACAAGAAAAAATGTAACCACATTCATCAACTCTTGAGTGGTACACCTTCGGTGGGTTAAAGGGAGTGTGCCTACTCACATCGCTTATTTGAGGTTATTGACACTGTTCTATAGAACATAATTTTCTGAATTGACCCATGACTTCGTTTCTCCAGATTCGCCCTAGTTGCTGAGATATTCCAAAGACTCCAGGAACTTGCTGGGAGCAAAAAGTTATCGGGTAGACTACAGAGGGCATCCGCTACCAGAAGCACTGCAACTATCGATTAAACTGCTAGCATATTGTTTGGTGCCGGCCAATGGCAATTCAACAAAACAGCTCATGCACGCTGAGGGCAGCAGCCGAACAGAAACTGGACGGCCATCATGTTTTTCGATAATGGCCGTTTCGATGATGGCCGATGATTTTTTTTGTAAAGAAGATATAAATTTAGAGCTACGAAACTTGCAAATAATAAAGTTCACGGTGGCAAGAAAGAGCTGTGCAAAACTTGTCTTTCTATCTTGCATGATGTGACCGTAATTGCATTGTCTTATGTGTGCCGTTTTACATAACATCACCATAGTGACGATCGTTTTATAGATATCGAAGAAAAAAACAAGAAAAACAAACAATATAAGTGAAAATTCAACTAAATGGGCTCCAGATGTGAATTTCATCATATACAACAATCAATCCCATAGCTACTTACCGTGTGAAAACTATTTTTGACATTCCAAAACAGTAGGCACACTCCCTTTAAGGGGAAAGCGATGGTGGTGGAATGGGTTCTTTAACCCGCGAGTTACTGGGGTATATTTCATAACGCGACTTACTGGGGGGGCTATTTTTAGCCCCCCCCCCTCTGATCTCCGGAACTACGGGACCGAATGTGAAAATTCAAACGGCATTCGATAGCCCTGGGAAATTTATCGCGGGAAACATAATATTGTTGACCTCGGAGTCACCGATGACGTCACAGGTCAGGTCAAGTACAAAATGTTTGACCGTGTCAAAAGGTCTCTATGGATGGAATTGTCGCGCAAAATTGCGATATTAAACGCATAAGCCGTTGATAAATCGGTATGATTCGTGTGTCTGACACTTCTTAGTACCTTTCTAAGCTGTTTATGACCTTGGGTCAGGTCAAGGTCATCCAAGGTCACGAGGTCAAACTGCAGATTACGGTCATTAGGCGTTGTAACACATGTTTATGTTTTTTTTCTTCGTTTCAACGCGAAAAATGACCTTAGAACATTGTTTTTCCATATAAATAGAAGTAAAAAGCAAAAATAGAAATGCGTTTTTTGTCATAGTAATGCTGTGATAAGTGGGCGATTTTTGTCATTTAAAGGTCATAACTCGGTCATTTTTAAAGATATAGACTTTAAATTTGGTACACCTATTCACCGCATACGTCTCGATCACATATATTCCGGTTTTGGGGTAATTCTGATTTTCTCTTGAAAATTTTGAAAAAAAAAAAAATGACTTTGTATTTCTCAAAATTTTGAATAAAAAAAACTCAAAAATCCGAGATAGCAGTTTGATAGCCCGGTCTATTGTCAGTAATTTGATGTAACACAATTTAGTTTATCTCAAATATCGTACCTTTGATAGTGTTTTCCGCAAACCATTATTTTGCAACAAAAACCGAAGAACATGACGTCACTCTGACGTCATTTTCGGTTGACCTATCATAGCCTTATATTTTTTAATTTGCCAACATGTGTAGAATTGATGTGAGAGAAGTTACTGCTAGTTTGGTGACGATACGGTTGTTTGTTTAGGAGTTATTGGAAAATAACGGGAGGGGGGGGGCAAAAAATAGCCCCCAGTAACTCGCGGGTTAAGTGATTTTGGGGAAAACTTATGCGGTACCGAGCCATTCTGCCTTGTGCCGTAACGTTAACTTGTGCCGTGACCTGAGGTCAAACCATGACCTGCAGGGCTTAGATTGCTCTTTGTGCACCATATATTGTCTTTTGTGAATATTAAGCTATTGGGCTGATTTTCCTAAGTTGTCTGGGAACAAGTTGTGCGGCACCGCGCCATTGTCTAAAATGCCTCATTGCAAAATGTGGACGTGACCTGAAGTCAAACGGTGACATTTTCGGATAAAATGTTTTGTTGTGCACCATCTATGTGCTAATGCAAAAATTGTGGCACTGTGATGACTCGTCGACTTCAATTATTGTATGAGTTATGCGGTAACGCGATGTTTGGCTAAAACCGTATTTTCACGTATTTGTGTGGCCTAAGGTCACACAGTAGCAGAGCAAAGTCATCTGGTGTGTTGTGCATAAACTATGGTCACTTGCGGATGGTGTTCTGCTCAATTGCATATATAAGTGCGTTTTCTGAGATGCATTCAGATAGCAATGGGCAAATAGCAATCAATGGATTAGTGTGTTTTCGGGATACGGAAACGGGATACGGAAACGGGATACGGAAACGGGATACCTGAACGGGATACGGGATACGGGATACGGGATACGGGATACGGGATACGGGATACGGGATACGGGATACGGGATACGGGATACGGGATACGGGATACGGGATACGGGATACGGGATACGGGATACGGGATACGGGGTACGGGATACGGGATACGGGATACGGGAACGGGATACGGGAACGGGATACGGGAACGGGATACGGGAACGGGATACGGGAACGGGATACGGGAACGGGATACGGGAACGGGATGCGGGAACGGGATGCGGGAACGGGATGCGGGAACGGGATGCGGGAACGGGATACGGGAGCGGGATACGGGAACGGGATACCGGATACGGGATGCGGGAACGGGATACGGGAACGGGATACGGGAACGGGATACGGGAACGGGATACGGGAACGGGATACGGGAACGGGATACGGGAACGGGATACGGGAACGGGATATGGGAACGGGATACGGGATACGGGAACGGGATACGGGAAAGTGATACGGGAACGTGATACGGGAACGTGATACGGAAACGGGAAACGGGATACGGGATACGGGATACGGGATACGGGATACGGGATACGGGATACGGGATACGGGATACGGGATACGGGATACGGGATACGGGATACGGGGTACGGGATACGGGATACGGGATACGGGATACGGGATACGGGATACGGGATACGGGATACGGGAAAGAGACACCATAGCAATTACCATGCCCAAAGATGCTTTGTCTTCTTTGTTGTCGAATGCTTTTGCTACGTTCTAAAAACAAAGTAATTGATTTGTTTATTGTAACATTTTATATCCAAAAACGCACTAAATACTCATTTTCACAGCCTCACAAACACACATCAGCTGTCACATTTACGGCACTCTTGACACTTTGCGCTATAGATACATTACCACTCTCTGTTGTAACGCTGTGGGGCAGGGACAGGGGCAGGGGCAGGGGAATGGGCAGGGGAATGGGTAGGGGAATGGGCAGGGGAGTGGGCAGGGGAATGGGCAGGGGTAGGGGCAGGGGCAGAAGCTGGCCTGTACTGTGCAGGAGCGGGGGAGGGACTGTAGCGGGCAGGGGCAGGAGTGGGGGCAGGAGAAGGATTGTAGCGGGGAGGGGCAGCAGTGGGGAGCGGCGCCGGGCTGTAGCGGGAAGGGGCACGGGAAGGGTTGTAGCGAGCAGGGGCAGGGGAAGGATTGTAGCGAGCAGGGGCAGCAGTGGGGACCGGCGCGGGACTGTAGTGGGAATGAGCAGGGGAAGGGTTGAAGCGGGCAGGGGCAGGAGTGGAAGCAGGGGAAGGATTGTAGCGAACAGGGGCAGCAGTGGGGAGCGGCGCGGGACTGTAGCGGGCATGGACAGGGGAAGGGTTGTAGCGGACAGGGGCAGAGGTGGGGGCAGGAGCAGGGCTGTAACGGGCAGGGGCAGGAGTGGGGGCGGGGCTGTAGCGGGCAGGGGCAGGAGAAGGATTGTAGCGGGCAGGGGCAGGAGTGGGGGCGGGACTGTAGCGGGCAGGGGCGGGGGAGGGATTGTAGCGAGCAGGGGCAGCAGCGGGGAGCGGCGCGTGACTGTAGCGAACAGGGGCGGGGGAAGGATTGTAGCGGGCAGGAGCAGGAGTGGTGGCAGGAGCTGGGCTGTAGCGAGCTGGGGCAGGAGCTGGCCTGTACTGTGCTGGGGCGGGGGCGGGGTTGTAGCGTGCCGGGGCAGCGGCAGGGACAGGAGCTGGCCTGTACTGTGCTGGGGCGGGGGCGGGGCTGTAGCGTGCCGGGGCAGCGGCAGGGACAGGAGCTGGCCTGTACTGTGCTGGGGCGGGGGCGGGGTTGTAGCGTGCCGGGGCCAGAGCCTGTTGGTAGCTCTGCTCTCCCTGGTACACCTGCGGCACCACTGGCACCGGGTACTCGATCGGCACCGGCGTCGGCAGCACGTCGCTCACCGGCTGGTAGCCGTTCTCGTCGGCGGTGAAGGCCAGCTGCACGGCGTTTCCGTAGCCGTCCGTGTAGCTCCAGCCACCCTGCTGGACGTAGCCGCCGCTCGGCTGGCCGTACTGGCCGTCCGACTGGCCGTAGCCGGCCTTGGGCTGGCCCGTCTCGTCGCGCTCGATGCCGTTCTCGGTCTGGAAGCTGAAGCGGTACGTGCCGTCTCCCGGGTGGACGTCCTCCTGACTTAGGATCTTGATGACGGGCTGGGCGGAGGAAGCCTGCTGCTGGTAGGAGGCCGGCTGCTGGTAGGATGCCGGCTGCTGGTAGGAGGCCGGCTGCTGGTAGGAGGCCGGCTGCTGGTAGGAGGCCGGCTGCTGGTAGGAGGCCGGCTGCACCGGACCGTCGGCACTTACCACCACCGCCAGACAGCACACCAACAACTGGAAATAATAACAGACAAATATAATAGTATTGTCTTGCCAGGTGAAGTGAACTTGTTAGGAAAATTACAAGATAGAACCAGCAACGGATTTATTTTCCATTTGCAATTGTAAGCGAATGGAATTGCATGAAGCAGGCGGATTAAACTGTTGCTACGTCAACTTTCGTCAGTATACATCATAGTGTGTCTCTTCATGTACAATAGCCATACATCCCTAAGGAGAGTATAGGTGTGTCTTTTGAGGCATTATCCATATGAATATTTAGGGAAACTCCACTCACCAGCTTCATATCTGCACGGTACGCTGAGTTCCCTGTGTACACCACAGCTACCACGGGAGAGAGACTGATGCCTGACGCTGGGTCGGCCGGACTTTATACAACCCCGGTATTGGCCGGCTGAGGGAGGGGCTGGGGCCGACACAGGGAGGGGCTGGAGCCGGGTCTCTGACTGCGACGTCACAAACACATAAACCGTCTGTGTTGTAACGGCCAGTGGGTACTGCCACGGGGGTAACCCAGCCACCCCTCGGGCTGTGGTAAGACAGCTGTACGTACAGCAGATCATTTGACATCCAATTTCATTGACCGCATCAATTGAATTTGGCCAATGGCCGCTATTGGTTTGAAGTTGGGAAGACAGGACTAAACTGAACGAAATATGTATTGGGCTTCGTATATTGGTTACGTGATTAACTCGCGCCGTGCCGGTACTCGGCCCCACCTTCGCCGTGTCGGGGGGGGGGGAGACGTTTCGACGCCCCCTCTACCTCGGCTCCTATAAAACGTAGGCAAAAACCGAAAACACCGTTCGAAAGCATAAAAATACCTTTTTTGAAACTATTTCAGACGTTATTTTTCCAGGTCAATATTGAGGTCACCAGAGGTCATCAAGGGTAAAATTTGCCGGTTTACGACTTCGCTCCAGAAAATCCCAGATATCACAGGAACTATGATAGATAGGACCAAACGGAATCAATCAATGGAAAGCTATTGATAAATGCAATCGGTGAGGTGTCCTCAGAATTGAGCTAAGGTCAATAGTTGAGGCTCCAGAGCTCATCAATTGTCAAAAAGGCTATTTTTTAGCAAAACAGCTTTCACAAATATCTTTTTACCTAATAAAGATACGGAAATAATTGGGACGCCATCGTGTTTGCATTTTCAAGGCGCTTCAAATCATTTTCATGATGACCAGGTTAGGTCAACTTAAAAATGTTACTTCAGGTCAAGGTCAAGTGGTAACCCAATTAGGTCATGTTGCACATTGGGAGACGTGCCTCGCCGAGACAAACACATTAATGCCAGTTTCACGTCTCTATCTTGATTTTGTCGAGAATTATTGACACAAAAATGTGTTGGTGACTTCCGATGACCTCAGCTGACCCTGTAGGGGTCACTGAACCAAAATTATACATGGGTCTTCAAGAATGGCCTATGATAACATGATCCAGAAGTAATTGGGCAGATATCATGCAAATCCTCAGAATAGGAAACATTTGAATATTTCCCCATTGACTTATAATGGCGAATTCTCAAAATTGACCCGAACTTAGGTCATCCATATACAAAATCCGAAATAAAAGAATTGTAGGTACCATTGGCCTTAACCCTCGCCCTACGGGATTTTTTTCACCTTCGCCTTAAAGGTCCTAAAAAGACTCCCCCCCAACTTCCAAACTAAGCAACATAGAGCAACGCGGTAAGAACCAACATGTTGCCTGTCATGTTTGGAATCTAACGGTTAGCAATTATTAGCTTTAAGGTCAACGAGTGACCTTCCAGGTCAAGTAAATGACCTCGATCGACCACGTCCAGAACAGCGATTTTGCTCTGTCAAAAAACCTCAAAATGAGAAATTGATAAATGTAAATAAAAGGCATGTTCCTAGACCAGTTTTGTCTCAAAAAAGAAAAAGTAATTATGTTTTCGTATCTGGTCAAAAAAGTCAAAAAAAAGTTATTAAAAAAATGACGTCATGAATTTCTTACACTTAGGGAGCCATCGCCCAGTCAAAAATAGAGATATTTCTTTGAAATTTGGTTTGAGTATTGTCCATACTCGGTTTTCTTACATATATTCCGTTTTTTTTACATCTTTGAACATTTTGATTTTGTGGTGATTATAAAAAACAGTTTTGCTCATTTTGGGGGGCAAAAACCCAAAATTTCGCAAATCCGAGATTGCCATTTTAAATAAAATGACATTTTATATATTTGCTTAATGCGTTTGTAATTTGATTTAAAACTCTGTTGTCTACGATTTTTCAAACATTTATCATTTTTCCACCAACATGACGTCATCAAAACATAATTATTTCCCAAATTCCTCAACTAATTTCAGTGCGATTTTTACAGCATACGTATAATTCTTTTATACTTAGCTACTGAAAATGTCAGCAACATGCGCCGCATGTCTAAACAGTTATGCAAGAAAAACATCAGGGGGGTCGTTTTAGGACCCGCCCCGTAGGGAGAGGGTTAAGAAATCCTGTAAGTACGAAATCGATCGGCCAAAAACTGTGGCTGTGAGACGATCGCACACTTTTTGGAGTTGGGGTCACATGACCTGGTCTGGTGACCTGACCTGAGATGACCCAAGATCATTTTTTTAAATCATGTGGGCAATTGATGCCTCAACAGCTGTGCCAAAAACGGCGGCGCTGCGCGCTGCCGTTTTCATTATCTTTGAAAAACCTTAGGGTGGCGTCTAAACGCCCCCCCCTTTTCCCCGGCACGGCTCGGGTTAACAATGAACCCGAATGATAGTGAGTCACAACAGGATTTGTTCTCTTCTGTGTGATGTGTTGACTTTAGGTTACTTACTTCATGTGCTTAATGTGAAAAGGTTTTGGATTGCTGAATTGAATAGGCTATGCTGAAGCGTGTATTTTTTAGTAGGTGCGAAACTGCAGTGCGCTACCAAAAACCAGCGCTGCAAACGATCCCCATGGACCAGGATATGGCAGGAAACAATTGTAATAACATAATCGAACCTGACCTAACTTTTACAGCAATTACGGTCGCAGGGACCCACATTTAGAGCCCTGCGATGCGGCCCTACGGGGGGGGGCTCCCCCTCACGGACCCCCCCAGACCATCTCGTAGACAAAACGAGATGAATATATGAAACATATTTCAAAGTTTTTCGATACAATATATCTACTTCACTAAAATTGCTGGCTAAAAAATAGCGCACTACAGTTACGCACATACTAAAAAAAAATGTGCGCATGCGTTTGACTAATTTTGGTGTTTAAAGGGAAAAGGTCGCCTTGAAAGTTGTCTTGAAATTCAACCATCTTGAGCTCAAAACTACGAGTATGACTTTGGTTTGGACAACTGATGGATATATGTGGAGAAAGAAGTAAGTTTCTCTTTGCATTTCACGATAAATCGTACGATAACAGCTGGAGTTATGGCTCCGCCCCGCTCCGCCTGACGCCAAGTACAGTCTCTGACAAGGGGCCGCCGCGCCGCCCGGGCGGCTGAGCGGATATTAACAAGGCGTTGTGATCAGATACTACGTTCCAGAGAGTGTACCTGCGTCCGGCGGCGAGCGTGCATATCCCGATCGTTGCCCGGAACGGCGGACATGAAACTGAGTAATCAGACAAGGAGATCCTTCATCAGGATATCTGTTCAACATTGCCGTTGAGGTACTTGCGGGTCAAATCAACCACTCAAAAGAAATAAAAAGAATATCTCTGTCACCCCTTAAAGAAATACGAATATCACAGTATGCCGGCGATACCATTTGACTGCTGGATGGCTCAAGCTCTTCTATGATAGGTGCTCTTAATGAACTAAAAAAGTTTGCTAAATCTGCTGGGTTTAACATAAATAGAAAATAAGACATCCTGCATGCCGATGGGAACACTAAAACCGGAAGAGGTTAGTACCGATTGTAGTATTAAATTAGTTACTGAAGTTAAAACACTTGGCATATATCTTAGTCCAGACATAATTAAAGCTACGGATATCAATATAAAACATGTAGTGCCTAGTATTCAGAGAGAGATAGGACAGTGGAAGAGACGAAAACTTACTCCGATAGGAAAGATATGCATAATCAAGTCACTGCTCTTATCCAAACTCGTACATTTATTCATGGCATTACCGAATCCATCTTTGCAACTAATGAAACAAATCGAGACCATGTTGTTTCGCTTCGTTTGGAATGATACAAATGATAGGATAAAGCGCTCAAAACTAGTACAGAGCTATGAAAAGGAGGGATTGAGGATGATAGATATCCAAGCATTCATTGATGCATGAACATGGCTTAAACGTCTACTAATTTCAAAAGCAGATTGGACTCATGTGACGTTTGTGCAAATACCGAGCGTTGAATGCCTGTTAACATATGGGAAGCAAGTTGCTTAGCATTCGAAAAAAGATAAAGAACCCGTTCTATGTTGATGTAGTAAATTCACTGATAAGATTTAACACAGACTATAATCCAACTTATGAGGAGATACTGTCAGAGTCAATATGGTTTTCTAATCATACAAAGTTTTCCAGAACCATCATAAAACAATGGGATCCAAATGGACTTCGATTCATTAGCGATTTATTCAGCACCTCTACCGGCCGCTTACACTCTAAGGAGGAGCTTAAAGACATTTTCAAAATGAATATGACATTTCTATGTTATGAGTCATTAATCCGCAGTCTTCCTGCTGGTCTGCCACATCATACGGAGAAGACACAGACAGAGACGTGGCGTCCAAATATACCTTTCAAGATAAATATGGTGATGAACAAAGACAAGTTTGCCAAATGTACGTACACTGTATTCACTACGTCATTAGAATAAAAAAATGCGACAGTAAACCGGAGATTGAAAGATAAATGGGAGAATCACATTGGGGATCACATCATTGGATCTTCAACAAAACTCGTAAATGCCACAAAGTCCTCATATTTCCTCTATATGCATTATCGAATCATAACACGAATATTTCCAACAAATAAATTGTTACATAGTATGAAAGTGTCGCAGACGGATCAATGCTCCTTTTGTAATGATGCAGTGGAGGCTCTAACACATTTATTATGGTTTTTGTCCGAAAACGCAAATATTTATTAAAGAGATATTATCACATTTAAAAATAGAATATAATACAGTAGTGGAAGTCAATGCCATCACTTGGTTTTTTCTCAGTGATGTTCCAAGCATTAGTGCTCTCATTATAACTCTTGGGAAGTATGTCATACACACAGCACGGTTGAATGGAAAAATTCCTTCCTTGCCAGCTATGATAAATGTCATGAAATCAGAGGCTCTAAAAGAGTACCACAGTTATAAAACGAAGGAAAAATTGGAACAATTTGAAGAGAAGTGGGGAGAGCTCGGTATAATTATTTGTTAATAGGTTGAATGATGCGTACCAAACGTAAAAACAGCGACTTCCGCGTGCCGTCGGCCCGTGTGGTCAGTG